>JABUIW010000035.1:2096719-2203287 GCA_013363375.1 Menidia beryllina | reverse complement strand
CACACACACACACACACACACACACACACACACACACACACACACACCTTTGTTGATCACTTCTCCGAAAGAAAAGTAAATCAACAACCTATGAAAAGTTAATAGAGTTAATGAAGCACTCTTTAGCGAAGAGGCTGCAAGGCTATGAAACAATTAACAAAATAAAAGAAATGTCATGTTTGATTGTCTTAGAGTTGATTATGTGGAAATCAGTCAGTAGAAACAATATGATGATGGTCACAGTTTATATTATCTTATAATTGTCAAGCCTGTTACAAAGCTGATTTAAAAAAATTTTTAAAAACACTAAGAAGCTCTGTATTCTTTTTCTGTCTGACAGGTCGTGCGGAAAATCCAGTCATGCGGCTTACACCTGTTTCTCCTTGTGCTACGAAAAGATGAGTATGAACAGGTATTGTATTATAATAAAACTTCTTTACCATCATAAATGTCCATTGAAAAGCAGCCTGATGAAGCAATCAAATGAAGCGTCAGACCTTAACATCTTAATAAAATGTGGTGTCCCGCACCAGTGTTTTAGTGCCCGTTTAAAAAAGGCTTTTCTTGTGTTTAGGAGCAGCATTATAGATAGTTGTAATTAGCTTATGATCATTACAAAGAGATTTTTTCATCAAATGAATTTTTTCCACAATTTTCTTTTCCAGGCAGCGTCAAAGGGTGAAGACCTCCAGTTGCTCGTCAAAGCCTACAAAGGAGATTGCACAGCCAGACCAAAACTCTGTTATGTCAAAAAACACCCCGAGCATGGCCTTGGCATGACCATCCAATCAGTGAACGGTACAGTACCTTCCACTGGGATCATCATTTGACACATGCATCTGCAGCCACTGCAGAGATGTAAAACAAACAGTATACAGTGTATGTAACATATACAGAATACTATATAAGCTTAACCTATAAATTATACTGTGTATGTAACATATACAGAAAACTGTATAAGCCTAACCAATAAATTATTCTGTGTATGTAACATATACAGTATTATCTTAACCTATAAATTATACTGTGTGTGTAACATATACAGAATACTGTATAAGCATAACCTATAAATTATACTGCGTATGTAACATGTACAGTATACTGTAAAAGCTTAATCTATAAATTATACTGTATATATTTATACACATATTGGTGAGATTAATTCTTTGAGTCATATTTAAGTAGTACATCTCTGCACTAAATTGCCAAACTCAAATTTCAGTAAATTACATCCAGTAATCCAGTAATTTTTTTATTAAAACTGTAAAGTGAATCACTGTGATTAGGAAGAAGAAGAAGCAGAATTGGTGAAAATACAACATTCTCTCCAAACAGTAGCTTCTGACACAATTACACCCTGAATAACACCCCATCCCCAATTGTAAAAAGTATCTTAAAAATACATTTTTAAACTTTTGTATGTAAAATAATTTTAAAACAAATAAATCGGGAGAATTGGTAGTGGTTCACCAACAAGAATGAAAAAAAAGAAGAAAAAAGCACAATTATTGGCAGCTCTACAGTCAGTTAACCCTTTAAAGCCTGATCAGAGAAAAATAGGAACAATATTGGATTTTTTTAGTCTGAAGTCTTTCTTTGGCCCCTCAACAACATATGAAAAAAAAAATTATTTTGATCAAATTAGCGTGCATTAAGTCAAAAATATATTTTGGTGTAGTCTTCTACTGGCTGTTATCAGGTATATCTGAATGTGTACAACAGGGGTTTGAGCAAAACTTTTACCATTGAATGATGCAAAAAGTCTCAGAACCAAAAGACTTCAGAAACCGTATCAGATATGATACATTTGGCATTATAGGGTTAAGTAAAGTAGAATTACCCAAATGAACAAAACACAGCTGTTTTATGTCACTGCGCACAGACATGAGTGGACTTCTGTGGCGTATCTCACCAGGTCGGAAGGGTCAGTACACGGTCAGCACTGTTGCTGACGGGATGGCCGAGAAAGCCGGCGTCTGCCACGGAGACATCCTGACCTGGATCAACGGAGTCTCAGTCTCATCGCTCACAAACGCGTCCCTGAACAAAATTGTATGTGTGCGCTCTCCTCAGATGTTCCTCGTGAGACTGCAAAACGTGTGGCGTTCTCACCGCGTTTCCCTCTCAGGTGAAGAAGTGTCAGGACTCCGTCACGGTCCTGGTCGTCGACGGCAACAGTGAGCGTTGCTACGCCAGGAGGAAGATGCCCATTCATCCTGTGATGGCAGAGGGCTTCTGCCTTCCTCACGCTGCTAAAACCATGCACTTGGTGAAAAGACGGGAAGGTTACGGCTTTCTGCTGAGGCAGGAGAGGCTGGAAGGCCCACAAAAGATAGGTGAGAGAGGCATGATGGGAATTTTTCATACCGATACAAAGAAAAGGTTCAATGTGATGTTCCTCCAAAATGGGACTACACATTTTGAAGGGGGTAAAGCGATGCAAGAAACCTACAGTGTCTTCAGTAACACCATTTTAACATGAATATTTCAATTTATTATCTTTCAGTCAAAGGAAAATTCTCGATAAAGAGAATTTTCATCATTTTATCTACAAAGAGACATTGCATCTGGTTAGAGCAAGAGATCTGAAACAAGACGAGCGTGAGTTTTCGAAAAAAAACAGGACGTGGCGAGACCAAGACATGACAAAAAATAACCAAAAACATCCAGGCATGACAGTATTTCATGCTGGGATGCAAAATCTTCCTGTTTAATTAATTGAAAAAGTACATTTCTGACTCCTTGGAAATGGTACATCCAGGTAATAGTGCTCAACTGATTTAGAATGGAATTTGACATTTATGTTCCTATACCATATCCCATTCAGATATTTTGGTATTCAACCGCTGTCCTCTCAATATGCCTATAATAATGTATTATAGATACCGACAGTCATGTAAAAACAATAAAAACATACAAAGAAACCAGTCAGTTCAATTAGTTCACAGCCAAATGTTTCACTGTAATTCAGCAGTTCTTTGTATTGTTCCTCCAAAATGGGACTACACATTTTTAAGGGGGTAAAGCGATGGAAGAAACCTACAGTGTCTTCAAAAACACTATTTTAAAATGAATCTTTCAATTTATTATCTTTCAGTCAAATGAAAATTCTCAATAAAGAGAATTTGCATCATTTTATCTACAAAGAGACATTGCATCTGGTTAGAAAACTCTTATCTAAACCAAATTATAACCAGAGCAGTACCACTACGACAGTAATAGATGAGCGTTTATTATTGTATTGCAAGGTTAGATATCTTGCACCTCATTTTACATTGTACTTTTCTTGATAACAACTGTGTTTTTCTTAACCCTGTAATGCCAAATGTAGCATATTTGATATATACGGTTTCTGAAATGTTTTGCGTCTGACACCTTTTGCATAATTTAATGTTAAAAACTTTGCTAAAAATCCTATTGTACACAATCAGATACACCTGAAAACAGGGGCCAGAAGACTACACAAAAAATAATCTTGACTTATCGCATAGTAATAAATTATTCATATTAAAAATGTATTTCTGTTTTTTCTTTTTACATATTATTTTAAAAGGCCAAACAAGGAATTCAAACAAAAAAAAAAGAAGTCATTTTCTGCTTTGTTTTATCCTTGGATCAGGCTTTAAAGGGTTAAATAGCTGTGCAGCACAAGTTTTGGTGCGTTGAAAATGATGTAATAGTGGATTATCTGTGTTTTAAGTGCTTGTGCCCAATCTTGCTTTCACCCAGCTCACGTTCTGAGGGAGGTGGACGCTGGGAGCGCCGCTGAGGAAACGGGGATGACGGACGGAGATCTGCTGCTCGCCGTCAACGGAGAGCCCGTGGAGTCCATGGAGCACGACGACGTGGTCAAAAAGATCAAAGGCAGCGGCGATGAAGTCATCCTCACCTCGATTTCTATGCAGGGGAGGAAGTATTTCAGAGAGGCAAGTGCAGCCACTTCACATGGAAAACAGCCCCCCCTCCCTTTCCTCCCAGAAAACAATTTCCCCAACTGTTTTCTGTCCTGCAGCTGGACATTCCGCCCCTGTTGTTCAACGAAGAGTGTCTTCAGCTCTGCCTCAACAGGCGGAGGGATGCTGAGAACAGGGAAGGGAAAGGTTCTGACTCACACTCGGTTTGGGTGCCGGATGACTCGGGAAACTCAGTCTTACAGGTTGGTCCTGCTATTTGTTGTGTCCTGAATCGTTCCATTGAAATGTCATGCGGAAAACAGCAGACAAAAATGAAAACGGATGATTTTCCTTATTTTTCTCAGATAGAAAAAAGTTGGTATGCTTTGCAGATATAAAATATAGTCGGCTTAGTTAGATTATTATCATGACCAACACTGTCCAGTTGTCCAACTCGATGAGATTTAAATTCTGTTTCATTTATATAGTGCCAAATTACAATAAATGTTGCCTCTAGTAGGGCCGCCAATATTAAGCTAATCATCTATTGTATTAATCAAGAACTCCAGAATTCTGTACAAGACTTCTAAGGTTATCAATGTACAAAACATCTCTTTAAAAACTTCTGTAGCTTAAACTGCTGTTACAAATACATTTAAGCAAGAGTGTGAATGAGTATTGGAATCTGATTAATATTGGCGTGGTGAAATTGATATTTTTGGTTGCAGTTTCTCTTCTATATGTCCAGCAAATCACTTGAATTTCCTCACAGCGTTCATGTTAGCATTGGTTTCCTGCAGCTTTCTCAGGCATTTCATTCGTATAGAGTCAATTAAAGAAAAGTTTATGGAAGTCGAAGGAAACCAGCAGTTTGCATGCAGTCTAGCCTTTGATTCAGGCATCTGTGGAAAGAAAAACTCTTAAAAGAGGGAAAAGGAAACACCAAAACAGCAGCTTATAGGTTAAGAAAAGGAGAAACACAAGACAACAGTAATGTATCGCGCACATGGAGAAAAAAAGAGAAAAAGGATCAAGATGTCTCATGGGAGCATAGATATGGGATGATTCAGGGTCACGTGACCTAGCTCCAACTACAGGTTTCATCAAAAAGGAAAGTTTCAAGCCTCATCTTAAAGGAGAGGGTCTGCTTCCCAAACGGATATGGCTATGGTTCCAAATGAGAGGGGCCTGATAACTGAGAGCTGCAGCCATTTAGATTCTCTGGAGACTTGTCAGACACTTTTTTTAGGACATCCGCGCAATAAACGACAACAGAATTAACCAACACAGTGGTCCGACACTGAGGTTTGGATGGCTCGTAGCTTTAAAGTAACATACATTCCTTAACTGCTCTGTCCCTTACATTTTTTTTAACCAGAAAGATGCACCCTATCTCTTATGTTTCTTCCCATATGATCCTTATTACCAATATCTTATACTCGGGTATTCTAGTATTTTCTCCTCCTGGTCAAAGCCCATAAAGAGGCATGTCCGGCCATGATTCATCTTTTGGCCAAGAAACAAAAACATATGCATAGGTTATGTCCAGCACGTCCAAATATACAGGAAGTACGACAACATAAAGTCTAAAAAGCTGTCCATGATTGTGCCAAACATGTTATTGGATATCAACAATCAATTTAATAGCCCGAAAGAGCCTTGAATATGCATTTTAAATTCCCGAATAAGCATATGGACCAACCTTGATCTTCAAGCGAAAGAGATCTTTTGTTATGGTATCGATTTTCCTTCTTAAGGAACTGTCACTCTCTTATTGCTACCCGGAGTTGCTTGCAAGTGAGAGGCTTATGTGTCTGGTCCATGTGTTCAGACTCTGACCCTGAATTCTCAATTTTTTTAAATGACGATCCATCAAAAGTGTCATTTGGAGTTTCGCTTTTTGATAATAATGCTATTTGTTCGTGTTTTGGTTTGCCATTTCGAAGGCCAGAGCTACAGTTGTAAAAAGTTGCATTAACAGATAAGAAGTCTGTTTTTAAAATTGTTTACTAGCGGCTGTCATTCATCTCCCTTTGTCAGTAAAAGTAGGAGAGCTTTCTATAATCTTAACTAGTAAAGGTGAATGATAAGATTGCTTGTTTGTATGTTGGCTAACTATATTCTGCCATGACGTTAGTTGTGTACAAACCAAAACAATAAGAATTTGGGTCATATGACACATTTCTCTACATTTCTTGTACATTATGTTCCAAACCTGGCTACTATTAGAAAATATGTTGGTCCTCCACTTCATCCATCAAAACGATCTCTTTTCCAGTCCAAAATAGATCAAGGTAACAAAGTTTGGAACCCCTACATAAACCTCACTGTCACCTACACAGCAAATTATGTTTTTATATGTGCATAAAACACATGTTTCAAGAAAAACTTTACAAACTGCAACTTAAGACTTTAATTTAAGACCCCTTGTTGTATGAGAGATAAATGACTGTGTTTGACAGTCAGTAGATTTAGCTTATTATCAATGTATTATTTGTTATCTTTCTATCTTTTTATAGCTGTCAGAAAATGACAATGGAGTTTTCTTGTGATGGAAAGGATGTGTCCGGGGCGTGAGAGGCTGGAACGCAAGTACTCAGGTTTGAAGAAAAGTGGTGATTTCACTACAGATATGATGAGACTCAAACTGAAGTTAATGTTGGCTGTGTTCCAATTAAAGGGTTTCCTAAATGATTACTGTTTAACTGTCCTCGTGAACTGTTCAGTGCGTCTAAAGAGAGATATTAACCAATGTTCTCTCTATTTTGATTCTGGTTTTGTCGCTTAGTCTCTGGCAGTGAACAATCAGGAATCACCTTTTAATACACTATGTATTCATAACAGGTTAATTAACCCATCAGAAGATAAAAAGATGAAAATTCTTACTCTAAAAAAGCTTGTTACAAAAACAGGAGATGGCACTACATTGTTTTTTAATTCCTCTTAGGTGGCTGTTATCTCAGTTCATAAAGCAAATTAGAGATGGAGGTAAATTGAAGTAGTAAAGGCCAATTAAATGGACTCGAAAGTTTTTGAAAAAGCAGATAAAATCCATTGTTTGACTGATGAAGCGGTCAGATTTTAGAAACCAAATCCCTACAGAGGCTAAGAGAAGTTATTCATTTTTGACATTTCTGGAGATCAAACTATCATAAAAACAAACTGTCAAATACTGTTTTTGTTGTTTTTTTGTTGTTGTTTTTCTTTAAATCACCTCTCAAGTGAACCTGACATTTTCCATTGACCAACACCAAGTGGACACCTCCACATAAGTCTGATTTACTGTGCTGGGACAGGATTACATAGATGCGTTTATGTGCTGTTCTGTAAGTTTTATTCAAAGTTATATCTGCTGAAATTACCAAATAAACAAAACATTGCTCAGGATAACAAAAGTCCCACGGTTGCTAAATTGTGGACAGTATCACATACGCTCTGGTCGTGATCAATGTGTGTTTAGACATAAGTTGTATCAAGAACTGAATTGGAAAATAAAGAAAATGTTGAAAGAACTCTGGCCTAGAAATAAAAAAAAAAAACTAAATACAAGAGTGACCACATGTATCCTCGGAGTCAGTTCATGAAAACGTTCTCCAATCTGTTGACAGATGCTGGCAGTTTGCGTTGTTTCTTTCTCCTCCGCTGATAGAACAGTCCAACTTGAGTGTGCTGCACTCGAATATGGGTCAAATTCCTACAAACGCGTCGGGTTCGGCCATTCCTTGACGTGGATCAAGCATCCTTCTGATGGTGACCGCTCTTCCTCTTGGAGCTACCTCCACAACAAACAAAAAAACACAGTCCTGCTCTACAACAGCAGAGAGAAGCCAAAAGAGAAGCGGTTTCCCGGCAACAGGTCGACAGATTAGTAACGGACAGCACATCTGTTCCAGCTGCACGTTAACGTTTTTTTTTAATGATAGGATTTCAGGTCTTGTATATTTAATTAAAAGGACTAAACCAAAACATGTTCTTCTAAAGTCTTCTTCATTCTTGCTTCCAAACTTTCAAACCGAAATGAACTAAATGACCTAATAATTGAACGCGATCTGTACATTTTTAACATGTAGGAACTGAACATCGCACAACGCCGTTTCTGGCAAAACGGCAACACTGATTCAAGCTGTTGGGCCACATCATGGTGTCAAAACCATGTTTTTGTCAAAGCAGGTCCTTCATACGAAGCTCTAATTGCTCTAATCTGGAAGTAAGAATGAGCAGTCTTAAAACTCTTGGTCAATTGTGTGACTTTATGAGAGAAATGCTTAATAAATTACTATTTTCCAGGTGGATATTTTTGGCATTATTACAAAGGGGCAGTGTGTTTTCGTAAATGAATATAAAACTTTAGACACATTCAAGTGTTTAAATTGGACCTAGTTATGAATTTAAAAATGCAGGGAGACAAACAGCAAGGTTACTAAGATCAGGAGGTAGAGACCAAAAACGGCAAATCTTTTATATACATATTCACACAGTGTTGCTGTGATGAAAAATAAACGTTAACAAAAATTGTTTCTCGAAAAACTCTGCTGTACACAGGTTACAATTAAAATTACTCTGTATTCAGTAGATTGTCATAGGATTTGCTGTCCCCTACACATCAAAGTTACAGATCCAAAATTTAAATATATACATTTGTATGTAAGTTTTAAAAATAAAAACGATATTCACAGCCTCTGAAATGTGCAGGCTAATACAATTTCTATACAGTGCCATAATATTCTTTTTTTTTAGGTTGGTGTGTTGATTTACTTCTCTATTTAACATATATACATAATTGCTGTTTGAGAAAGACAAAGGCATATGTACACAGTCGTTTGAGAGACGAATGCATGCTACATGACACGAGAACAGGAACAGAAAACAACTGTAAATATATATTAAATAATTTACTTCAAATACCTATTTCTCTGGAGACACTGGACATGAAGATGGGGGACACACACAATGAAACCATTTCAGAAAACCCAGAGAGAGAAAGAGAGAGAGAGAAATAGATGGAAAGAGAGAGAAAGATAGAGATAGAGATAGATAGATATTTCTAATTTATTTATATTATATTTACTTTGAAACTTTACACAACATGTCCAGTCTTCTTGCCTAGAAGAATGGACTGGAATTCTTGCCCAACTCATTACAAATATTTTTCTGGTATCAAATTTAAAATTCATAAGAAAAAAAAAAAAAAAAACAGGGTTCCAGATAGAAAACATGGGTTCAGTATTCGATATGTTTCCTGCATTTGTCTACTTAAAAAATAGGGTTTGCATGTTTGGCAAATATTATAACATTTTTATTAAGTTTTTGCACAATGTCCGAATGGCTGGCAACCTGTCCAGGGTGTGACCCGCCTGGAAGAGGCTCCAGTCCTACACAACCCTGAAATGAATAGAACAGGTCTAGAGAATGAATGAATGAATGAATGAATGGACGCTGTCCTGAGCCTTTTAGTTATGCGGTAAAACGTTATCGCCCTGACTGTAGACAAAAATGCCATGTTGCTAATGTTTAATAAATAGCGGAATCTTAGTTGGGTGTTAAGTGGTGGGAAAAAAAATCAAATCAAAAGATAATGTATTAAATATTTTGTACGTCAAATAAAAGCCTGAAGTAATACTTAGACTACGTTGTAATCTATTTAAAAAATCAAATTTTGGTCACTAGGACAGAGAACTTTAAAAGCCCTGACAAAGACAAACTTGTGCAATAAAATATGAAAGAACCTCGAAAACTACTTGTCACTACCTTCATGTGAGCAAGGTTGTTTTTCCCAATCATGCAGGAAATAGTTTGTTTAAAAAATGTTATGTTTACATTTTTGTCCACGCATACCTGGGAATAAAGTAGAAACTATGCACATAATAATAGTACTAAATTCCAAACCTTTTCAAATTTTCACCTGATTTTCTTTGTATGATTTGCGTCTGCGGCAAATCAAATGTTATCAATCAGTATCAATCAAACAGGTGATTAAGTTGCTTGTAACAACATTTCTAACACAAGCTAAAAGCTAATATGTAAATTCAGTGTACCAAAACAATAACACGGCTTGTCTCAGTAAGACGCAAGTTAGATTTGGGAGGGCTGGATGGTCAAAATAACAATAATGAGGAGAAGTCCTGATCATTTGCTAAGTTAAACAATGATTAGCTGACGGTATTTTAAAAAAAAAGTACATCATACATATGCTAAGCTCTCCAAGTCACACCTTAAAACAAATATTAGTGAGTTTCTCTCCATATGTCGGCACAACAACGTCCGACCTGTGAGGTCCTGGTCTCCAGTGAAAAACTATGCAGGTGACGGTTGACGTTCGATGCGTTCTTGTTCCCAGTTTAGCCGCTTGTCAGCTGGGAAAGAGGGTTCGGCTATTCCCACACCAGCGGAGATGGAGGCATTTCAGACGGCTGAGCCACTGTGGAGCTGTTCAGAAGCAAACCAGCTCAAGATGAGAGTTCACATTCAGAATTCATGTGTCAAATACCCTGAGTGGCAGGCTAAAAAGTGCTGTAATTACTTAGTAATAACAATTCTATACATACATAAAGAATTCGTCAAGTCCATTTTACACACCTTCAAACATTATTGTAAATGCAAAGTTTGTCTGGCTCATTTCTTAATGCTTAGGATAAAGAATGGAACCAAATTATAGCTCTGAGATATTTTAACGCGATGAACCCCAAAGAGCCTCTCACCTGATGAAGCTTTTGAAAGCAGCTGATTGAGGGTTAATGCAGAGTGGCACTCGGCTCCCCTTCTGCTGTTCCAAAATGAACTGATGGATGATCTCTGTGATGGAAAAGTGAGTTAGATTTCTTAACAAGAAATACCTAATGCAACCGTCTCCTTCCTTCATCATGATTTGGATCACGTCCATCGCCAATGGTTTTCTAAAATACACTTTACGGAGCATCTAAAGGCAAAAATTGTCCTCAAATCCCTCATTTAGATCTGACTCAAATTCAGCTGATCACCCTGCTTTGTTGTGGATGAGTGATGGACCAATCAGACCTAGTGAGGAGGATGACATCAAATTTTCTTTTGGGCCATTGTGAACTATAAAATAAACCCACTTCATGTATTGATGCTACAATCAAACATCAAGGCTTATTGTGAATGGTCATCATGCATTGTTCAATGCCTTTCTTATGAAAAATTTATATTAATCCCAAAATGTGTAATTTTGGGACCCAAGTCACCCTTTTGAAGGGATCAGCATTTGTTACTTTTCTAAATTTTTCCAATGTTAAATACAGATAATAGATTGAACACGCACTGGAAGTTTGACAAACACGATATCAAGTTCAACTTCAACTTGGGTACCTCTAGATTAGCTCTAACTACATCTCATAGCTCAAAACCATTTGTAAATGTAAGATGAGTGTGCGTCATGTTCATAGCTTTGATTGGTGCACTAATATCTGAGAAGACATGAGAAGTTATAGCAGACTGCTAATAAATATATTTATTTGGTTACACATTAAAATCTGTTTGTTTTTTTCAATCCTAAAGTCTGAAGGCTGCCTTTTTTTCAGTTAAAAAAACATTCTGAACACCTGAATACAGAAAGAAAAAAGAAAAAAGAAAAAAAAAAAAAAAACGGTAATCAGAGGAAGTAAGTCAGCGATCTTTTCAACAACGATCTAAAATAAGAAATAGAAAAAGCAGGAAGTGTACCTTTCACCTGTCTCACAGAGCTCAGGTTCTTCTCAAAGCCGTCGTCGAACTTGGGATTTGTGACAGGTTCAAAGTCGCTGGTGTAAACCCGGCCAGAGGAAGTGGTGTAGCAGCATTTACACATGCACGTGTGGTAGCGCAGTCGCCCCTCGTCCAGGTAAGGGTGGGCCAAGGCGTCCTTGGCTGAAATCCTCTTGGACTAAAAGATCGAGTGATTTAGTCAGACATGTTTCGAAAACAATTATCTTTTTCTCTCTCATATACTTTGCTCCCAGCATGTGTGTGCTGGGAGTTTTGTGTATAATGCAAATAAATGAACTGATCGCCAGTTTTCTTTTTTTCATCAGCACACAATAAATTACACCATTGTTAAAAACTAGTTGTGGTTTCTACAGTTTCTAAAAGAAGAATATGAGGCAGAGCCTCCAGTTATCAGGCTCCTATCTCATGAAACCAGCTACCAGCATACATCAGGGAAGCAGACACTTTAAACACAAAGCTTATCAATAGTTTTGGCTCAATTGAGCCTGAAACATCCAAGCGCGTTAATCAATAGCTAAACGTAATGCAAGACTACAACATGTAAAGAAAAACTTACTGGATCAAACACCAGCATCCTGCAGAGGAGGTGGACTGCTTCATGCGTTGCTTGGTTTGACAGAGTGTATAGAACTGGAAGGGATGGCTGCAGACAAAAGTAATGAAAGGAGACAAGCTACATATTCAGATTTCAAGTAATTGGTAACTAAATATACTTGCTAAAGTAATGGTTTATCAGTCTTAAATATAAGACTGATAAAATTATACCTGCAAGAATTTATTCAGGAGAATAGCAAAAATATTTGGGTTAAATTTTCTTAGAATTATCAAAAAAGATTATTTTAATCCAAGTTGTGTTATGCTAAAATGTATTTACATTATTATTACTGGGGTTTTCATGGTATATTCCAATAAATACTGTGTTTTCTAGAGCATATCCTATGACTGCAGCATAAACTGTGAGCCACAAAAAACACAAAATAAGACAATAGGATATGGTTGAGAGAGAAATCCTTTTACCACTGGTTTTGGAGCGTTTGTTTTTTTAAATAATTCTATTCAAGCATGGCTGAGAAGCAATGCCTGACATTCATTAGTTCATTTTTATTGAATTTTTATTTATTATTACTTTTGTCAGTCTCAAGTTATTTCTGTGACCATTGTGAGTTTTTCTTTCATTAGCCAAGGGGTACCAACAATTTTGTCCATGTGTGTATAAAATGAGTGCGTGGGCTAAAATGCATAGTGCTACTTTTCTAAGGTTTGTGGGGGATTTGGCAGAAACCTCAAAATCATCTTGATGTCTAAAAATTAATAAATTATTTCAACATCTCTCTTAAAAGTATAAATAATCTACATAAATTAAACAAAAGCTGAAAGACTGATTGGAAGCTCATTGCAAATAGAAAAAATTAATAAAATGAGACCAAAAACAAAACCAGTCACCTGTTTGTGTGGTCCTCTGAGAATGTGCGCACGAGCACCTTCACATGCTGTCCTCATTGCCTCCATAGAGGGGGTCCCCAACAGGTCTGTGATTAAATCCAGCTGCAGACAAACAGACAGTCACACTGTAACAGTAACATTTGTTTTTGAATGTGTCAATGAATTGTCTCTTTTTTAGGTATTTTAGCTGTCGTAGGGGGCAGAAAAGAGCCCTGTAATATTATGCTTTGTCATTAGAAAAAAACAAAATCACTAAAAAGTAACTCCACTTTGCCTTGAATGCCATTTTACGGGGCATCTAAATTTCCCCATGTCCTGAAAGATGGCTATAAATTGTCACTGGATGATAAATATTACTCTCAAAGTTAAAGTTAAGTTCAGTTGTTAACATGGTACGAACTCATAATAAAGGAATTCTTAAAGAACTTTAAAAGAGAAAATACAATGGTTCAAGGCAAATCCATTTGGATCTAGTCGATTTTCGTACAATCACAAGATAATTCTGTCAAATAAATTCATGACCCAGCTGACCCAACAATTACAGATAAGCAGGTGACAGAGGAGATTAAAAAAACTGAATTTTAGACAGACAGAACCCTCAAGCTGAAACACCTGTCCCTCATTCAGTTGGGAGTTGAGTAGGCAGGAAGATCACACATAAAAAAAAAACACAAAAAAAAAAAACATTCAGTCACCAGTTATGTCCAGAGACTGGAATTTACCTGCTGAATGGGACTTTGAGCCTGGAAGAGAATGCGTCTCCCCAGCAGCTCGGCGAATATGCAGCCCACAGACCAGATATCAATGGAGCTGGAGTAGTGGCGGCTCCCCATGAGGATCTCTGGTGCTCGGTAGTACTGTGTCACCACTTCCTGAGTCATGTGGCGGGATTCGTCTGACTCCTCGACGCGAGCGAGACCAAAGTCACAGATCTGAAAAAGAGTCATGCAAAGATGACTGGAATTTCAATTCATTTCATTTGAACCAAGATCCCCCAAAAAACAACTAATCTTCAAGAAAATTAAAAAATGTAACGCTTGAGGAACTACATCTTATGACAAATATTGTTTACTGATGAAAACGAACTGCAAAATAAGCAGTGGATGGGTTCACAATTGAATACATTCAGGAGAAAATGTCAATTAAACTTGGTTAAAAAAAATATATTTTTTTAAGAAAAAAGAATTAACGAAGCCTTCAGTTATGAGAAATGTTTTAGCCCTCAGTTGTATGTGAACAATCTGAAAGGCCCAAACAATTACAAACCTTGAGCACACAGTTGCTATTGACCAGGAGGTTACCAGGTTTGATATCTCGATGTAGAATTCCAGCAGAATGAAGGTATTTAAGTCCTGGTTGAGGTGGAAGGAAAGAAAAAAAACAGAAAACGTTTTAGAAAACATCTTAAAATAGAAAGATCATCTGATCAAATAATCTGAAGGACTGCTTGATGCTTGATCAATCCTTGGAATTTAGGAATCCAAATAAAACTGTTCTGCATTCAATATACTGAATAGGAAACAAGTGCAAGAACGCATGAGTGTGGAGGAATCCAGCTGGCTCAGTTCTTAATTAAAAAACTCAATCCTTTCACAGGACGTCTCCATGAAAGTGACAGAGGTGTGTTGAGGGGCAGAAGACAAGAAAACTAAACTCAAGTTTCGGTAAGTATACACATTATGAAGTCCATCAGAGCTTAAAGTTTCATCAAAAACTTATGTTACTGCAGATTATCTTACAATGGCATACTATATAAATGTTGTTCTATTACTTAAATGTCATTCTAAGGGTACCTGTAGTAATTAAGTAACCCCACAGTGCATCTACAGCTCACATCTGGTGTTCAAAGAGTTTGCTACTCTTGACCAGGACACTAAGCTTTAGCAATCTTGTTTTAACCCTTTAAAGCCTGATCCAAGAAAAATAGGAAGAATATTGGATTTTTTTAATCTGAAGTCTTTCTTTGGCCCCTCAACAACATATGAAGAAAAAAAAACAGAATTTTTTAAAATCAAATTAGCATGCAATAAGTCAAAAATATATTTTGGTGTAGTCTTCTACTGGCTGTTATCAGGTATATCTGAATGTGTACAACAGGGGTTTGAGCAAAGCTTTTACCACCGAATGATGCAAAAAGTCTCAGATCCAAAAGACTTCAGAAACCGTATGAATCAGATATGATACATTTGGCAATATAGGATTAATTAAACTTCCAACACGATCATCTGTAAAACCCAATATATATAAATTCCATGATACATATGAGAGCATCTCGTGGCCTTAACTTTAAGAAGTGCAACAATTATGATCAGTTTGTTACAGAGAATTAAAAAAAAATTAAAAAAACAAGATCATACCTCGTAGAATCTGATACAGAAAAACTTTGGCGTGGTCTGCGCTCAGAGGCTGTGGTGATACGATGATCTTATGGAGGTCGCTTTGCATAAGTTCTGTCACGACATAGCTGGTCAACAGAAGGTCAAGGCTCAAATAGACTAGCACAACAATCATCACAAAATATACATCTTGTGAGAACAATCGGAAGACATATAATGCAGCTATAGTTTTCATAACACTACATATCTTGTATCCAGTGGTTGATATATGACACAACGGCTAATACCTCCGTATGCTAAAGCAGGCTCAGTCCAGTTTAGTGTTTTAGCCATTTCAAAGGATAACGATAATTAAAATGGCAAACACAAGTTCATAAAAAAAAAGTCATTCTTTTTTAAAAAAAAATTCCAAGCACATTAAAAGCCTCGACATGTTGTAAACCTTTAGTTTAGGTTGCTTTTGGTCACTTTTGGATGATGTTGGTAATTCTCCCAGTAATTGGAATGTTTATCTATCCTTTCTGTCGTCATGTTCCTTCACCAAGTGGGATGATAATATTAAGCAAAAGGCATACTGTAAATGATTATTAACAAGTTATTTTAATTTCCCTATTAACAGTATTTTAAAATTGATGAATGAATGACTTATGACTGCGAGTTTCTTGTTTTTTAAAGAATAATTTCAAAATGTGCTAAAAGTTTAATAATTGAACAAACGCATAGGCCCATTCGAGTATTATTGAGTGGTAAGAAACCCGACTATATAATCTGTGTGTACAAGTCGAGTTTTGAGAAGTTAAATTTAATCTGAATTTCTGTTTAAACAACTGGGTTTGAATTCATTCAAAAATGTTAATTTTAGCTGGACAAACACTACCTTTTTTTCCTTCTTACAAATTTCTCATCTTGGCGTGCTTAGGGCATCTAAATCATGTTCTTGGTGTTCAACATGATGTCAGTGAGACTGTAATCCTGAAAATTAAAGAAAAACAGAAGGCATTTATTATAGATTAGTTTAAAATCTTTTCAGGAGGCATTTCCTTTAGTTTGCCTTAAAATCCTGCTTTAAAGTCCCAAATCCGTTCCGTCTAAGTGGGTTAGAGCAGTTCATGTGCCAATATAGTCATTCAAATTATGCTGCAAAGCTGCAGGCCACAGCTCTGCTTCCTTTGTGATCTGTTCAGATGGGGTGGCTTTCTTAATCAAAGGAACTCAGTTGCAGGTTGCAGAAGACCCCCACATCACCCCTTCCCCTGCGTTCAGCAAAAAGGAGAGTTTGAGGGAGTCTGAGGCTTGTCGGCATATAGTAGGCTTTGGCAGTTCTACCAATTGGGGTATTAGGTTGGGAAAAGGAAGCCTAAAATAGGATAACACTTAGTGCAGTGTCTGGCTGCTCAGCCAAGTGTGCACAGGGATGCACCTCAAAGATAATTCTATGGACAGAAAATCTCCTAAAAAACAGTTGGGAATGTTTGTAAAATAGGTAATACATGCATACAATACTTTGTGTGTGCCTTTGAGCGGTCTGAATGTGGAAAATGTACAAGTGCACACATTCTACAGTTTTTTTTTTATCTTAAAACTGTACAGATGTGATGTCTTCTGCGCTCGAAAAGGTTCCTGTTGACATGCACATGGACAGACATCTACTCACGGATCAGTTCACAAGGTCATGTGGGGTTTTTGAGACTCTTTTCACGCATCCAATTCTTAAGACCTTCATCCGTCTGTGGTGCATTTCGGTGCTGCTTGGAAGCTGGGACATCTGAGTTTTAACTGAGTCTACTTTTGCGATCCAACATTGTCTTGTATTATCTGAACAACCATGATTTTCAATGGGGACTTTGGAGGACTTTACTTTGAAGCCCAAATAAATTGCTCATAAATACCTTTATCTATGTTAAGGCAGATCTTAATTGCCCTATATTAAAACTGCACTCCTCAAAGGATTCTTCAGTATTCGACTAGAGGAAAAGCATATTGGAAACATCAATATACACCCTGATCTGACCATTGAAAAAAGTGGTTCAATAAAGTGCTGTACATTGGAATTTCAAAGTATTTTTGTGGCAGTACTCCTCATAGAATCAAATTTTTTTACAAAAATTTTAAAAAGAGAAATAAAATCGTACTGCATCGTCCTCAACTTGACCGTCACTTTAGTTTTTTCAAAGACTTTTTTCAGACTTAAAAAAAAACAACTTTTCTAGTCACATTTAGATCATTAGAAATAGCTTTTCTGCAGTAAGTGTATGAGGGGTTATGTTATTTGACACCCTGCCCTGGAGGAAATGGGCAAGTAGTACAGTCTGACGCCTGACATCCAAAGGAACAAAGTTTGCTGTTCATTTACCTTTTATAGTGTAAATTTCAAACTCGTTCATTCACGGTGTCCTTATTCACTTAAATAGTGTCAAAGTTTAACAGAGAGTAACATCATGTTACTTTGCAAAAACCTGTGAAGACCAACATAAACAAGGCAATAAATCCAAAGACATGTGGCCCATCAGTGTTAGTTTACGGCATAAAATGTGTAAGTTTACTACTAAACTGAGTGGAAGGCATGCAGATGTCCATGATACAAAAAGCATCTGCAGCACACTGAATAAATGGAGGGATTGAATGTCAATCATGAAGCAATTGTAGCAACAGCTGGACTATCCCGCTCAAGGAAAATTGGCGAATGTGTGCTAACAAAACAATGTTAATATACTTGAGGATGCTTCATCTTTGGATTAAGCCCCTTATACACACACACACACACACACTTATACTAAAAAAATAATTAATTAATTAAAAAAGACAAGAAAAATACTAATGTTTTCATATAAATAAATGTAAAAAAATTGCATGACAAAAGTCAAATAAAAAATAAAAAAACACCTCAAAGTTTATAGCACAAAACGCTTACAATAACAAGTAAAATTATCTTTTTATTTAATACCTGCATCAGTCCTACGGAAAAAGGATACATTTCTTCAAAGTAGTCGATGTGTGGAGGTTGCAGTATGTCCAGAGCGGAGAGCACCTGGGAAGGGAGTTAAAGCCAGGGTCGTGTTACTTCATTTGATTTGGTCCAAATTCTTTTTTTGTGGTTACGACAGGCGTGCCTGAGAAAATTCTCCCTCCTGATCATTCATCAGAAGAAGCATTTCGGCGTGGCCGTGCACTTACGTTTTCATGTTTGAAGAAACAAAGCATCTTGAGCTCCCGAAAGACCCTCTTGCAAGAAACGAGGTTTTGGAAGACATTGGGCATCTTTTTGAGAGCGACTCGTTTTCCGTCCCTGGGATCAGTCACGGACCTTGGGGTAGAGGACAAACACTCAGTGGATCACATGCGGAATCAGAAGAACTGTGGCACAAATGAACAGATTTATGCTAAGACTTCAGTCCCATTAAGGACATCAACACATTTGCACATCCACATTAGCAGTTTTGGTTGCCTACACAATGTAATAAAATTATGAAAAGCCCTTTTCTTCACAGCCCTTATACACCTGCCCATTCATCCCACCGCTAATGGTTCCCCAGTTGGAATTCTTCCCCTTTGCTGAGCTTCACAATTTTTGTCTCAAAAGTGGTGAAAGAGACTTAGTAGATTTGTTTCTGTCGACTAGATAGATACCAGCATAGTCCTACTGACAGGTGTGTGTAAGGGAGTGTATGGGAGAGGAAACCCCACAACATGCTGCTCCGACTTTTACTTTTTTTGATTCACCTTAATGAGATTTAAGATACCATGGCCACATGACACTGTGATGTGATCAGAAAGTGCGATTTAAGAGCGATTTTTCCCATTTTATGCTGTAAAACTATTATAATACTGTAAGGAAAAAAAGGAAAAAAAAATAATCGGCTGTTATTTAATATGGGGGGGAGGTAATGTGTAATTTGGGGAGAAACCTCTTGAGGTGAGGCACCTTTTGAAGAGATTAGTTCAAGAATCTATGGAATCTTGAGCTCAAGGCCTCGTGAGGAACACAGCAGGTGGACGTAAGAGCATTTCAACTCCGCACAAAAGTCCCTCCCCGAGTAATCTTCGGTGAACCTTTTCAAATAGGATCAGTCGAGACAAACAGATGTCAGCAGATGAGTGTCACAGCCTTTGACAAGACTTCGCCACTACAGGTACTTACTGGTGTCGAACCACAGCAACGGCACCAAAATAACACAGTGCCTGACAAACTGCGTGCATATATAAATACAAAATGCACATCACAGTTTGATCCCCATTTCACATAATATAACAGACTACCGTTTTGTTTGGTAAAAACAAGCGAAGACATTCTAATTCTGGTGTAACAACCATACAGGCTGTTCCAAGACACCACAGAAAATGTTTTCTTCTTCTTTTTATTTTGACAAAATAACAGTGAAACCTTTTTAAATATGTCTTCAACACACTCCAAAAGATCGCCGTGGCATGTTTTAAAATACAGAGGAAGCAATGGCTTATCTATTTCATGTATTCTCTTATAAGTCGAGCTTTTGCGAACATTCCTCATACAGGAGGTCTTAAAATACGGTCAACCTTTTTCAGCTTCAGCCAGTAAGAGCTTAAATACCTTGGTCAAAAGCTTTTTTCTACCCTGAATGGCTTTGCTTGTGAACTGGTTGAGGATCGATAAACAAAGCTCTAAAAACGAGGCGGTGCCATTTGCCTAGGTTGGTTTTAACGGGAACTTGGGAAAACGATTGGCTGGTATGAACATGATGTCTAATCAAAACTGGTCAGTTCCATTGTTCCCCAGACTGTGAGTGTTGTGGGGCCACACAACCACACACACTCCTATTAACCAAGCACGCATGTTTCTGGACAGTGGGAGGAAGCCTGAGTACCTGGAAAGACCAGGAGAGCGTATTAACAACCAGCAGAAGGGTCGGACCAACCAGGAAGCCTCTTACTGCAAGACCATCGTGCCTTTTCAACTTTGTTTCTTCACTTTTATCCTGCTTTTTTATTTTTTACTCTTAAAATCTCCTTTGTTGTGTGTAGGTTTTTAATGGGTTTAGTTTCTTATCCGACCTTAGGGCAGTATAGAATGCACCCTCGAATGCATTTTTGTGTTTTGGTTTTGGAGACTAAGCCGGTCAGTCAGTCCATCCAAAGTCATTTAAGATTTTCTTGTTGTATAAAAGATTTGAGGCGATCACTAGAGTTTGTGCAGTTGTCACAATAACTTATCTATTTGTGTAAAAGTTCCTCTGATAGATTCTTTCCCTGGTAGAGCTGATGTTTTTTTTTTATTATTTATTTTTATTTTATCATCCCTTTTGACCCCGAATTCTGCTTAAGTTCCGCAGCCAGTTGGTGACAAGTCGAGTTATCTTGTCTCCAACTGCTTATCTTTTGCTTATCTTCTCCTCTGCATCCCGTCGAGCATATTCAGACCAGCTGGAGCTCGGAAGCCAAAAATGACAGTGCATGTTTTAATCTGAAAGAGTAGAAATTATTCAAAGAAAGAAAACTAAGCGAATATAAACACTTACTTTTCTGTGTCAGAGCACAAATGTGGGTCTCTAAAGTTACCATTGATTCATAAAAAGTACTATCAAAAATAAAAGGAAAATCCACAACTATGGCACCCCGAGTTATCTAGACCAACTTTCCACCTCAGGCTTCTTGCTCAGCGTAGATTTATACAGCCTCCACATCTTCATCTTAAAGTCATGTTGCATGTGCAGTATGTCAGGAGTAGCAAATCAAAACTCTTTATCTCTTTCATTCCACTGGAATGTTAAAACCATATTTGGTCTGCGTTTATAAAGTTCAGTGAAGAAAGCAAATATCATTTGAAAAATGTCCAGCATGTTTCTGTATCCACTTAATCAGAGCATGGTTCTGGGGGGTTGGAATCTCCCCCGGCCGTCATCGGGTGAGAGATGGACATAACGGGGCCACGTAAGGACAGAAAAAATAAGAAACACCACCAAGCTTAGAATCACCTGCTGTAATAGCAGGCATGTTTTTAGCTGGGAATTGAACCAGAAACCCTCACGTTGGCAGGCTTTTTTTTTGGGATAAATATATCGCAACTTGTAGCAAATGGAAGTTTAGATTCCAGCTAGTCTTAATAGCAAAATGTCACCAGGCTGTCTCTAACTTTTTGATCTTGCTTATTTGCTTGCTTTTAATCACAAAAATTTCAATTGGAGAATTTCCTGTCTGGAGTCTATCCATGATTGGTTTTTCACCACCTCTGTGACTGTGCCTGGAAGAGGAATCAATAGCAATCATGCAACAATGTTGCTTTATTTACTAGAACCACACTCTCCTAACTAGATGCTACCATGTGGTAATAACATATGTTCAAAGTAACTAAGACCTACGGATCTCAAAAGAGGCAGATGCTGAGGAGGACTGGTATGAGATGGAGTGGCCTCAGTACAGTTGTTATTTGCCGAAACAGTCATTTGAGAAAAGAAGATTTAAGAACAGACCATTAAGAGAAGAATAGATTTAAACCTATTTCTGAAAACTTTAAACAAGGAGCATGGATCATATTTTTTCTGTCAACCTACTATTCTTGTTTTAATTTTTTTTTAAAGCTAAACTTGGCAATGGAAGTCAGCTTTTTCTAGATCACATCCCACAGTCACTCTCTATATCAAACTAAAGCAGCCTGAGCCTATTACTAGTTACTATTCTTATATATTCTGATATATCCTGGTGAGATAGTTACAGTTAGGCCACGATAATGATGACAAACTAAGCTATTAAAGGCTAATAAGAATAAGCAAACTCAGTTAATCCATCTCAATATTTGCAATAGCCAACCTCTACAAAGTAAGTAAATTCTTTCTAAATAATAAATGATTCAATTATCAAACGTTGAATTCTCATTTGCCTGTTTGTATCATACATTTACCAGCAACTGACCATATCAACATTTTAGTGTGTCACTAAATAGTTAACTGCTGGGACAAAACATTTAAGTAAACTGATCACAGTGAACTTCTCAAATGCATTTCCGATTACTTTAAACTAAAAATTGCATGGATGCAAGTTCACAACCGCAGCTGAATAATGTGCACATGTGAACTTGCAAACATGCAATCGAAAGCAGCTCATCCACATGCAAGCATGAACTCGTGGGCATTCGTCGCCGTCTTCAACTTTCACCACAAACTGGAATTTACAGTGAAGCGGAGCCATAAAAACACTCTTCTCTCCGGTGTGGGGAGAAAAGTCTGTCAAGACGATGTAGTGGAGCGCACTTACCAGACAACCCCGAACGCTCCGTAGCCGATGGGCCTGTCGGGCTCGATGTCCAGCTGCTGGGGGAGGTGGTGTGTGTTCTGCTGATGGTGGTGGTGTTGGTGGTGGTGAGCTTTGACAGCGGCGGCCTGGACCTGGGCGGGGGCCACAGCCGCCGCCGGCCCGGGGGCCTGCCCGGGGGCGGGGGATGGGAAGTAGGGCTGCTGCTGGCCCGGGTTGAGCATGACGGTGGCGGCCACGGCCGTGGAGGTGTGCTGCTGCGCCGCGTGCACGGCGGCGGCGGCCGAGCCCGGGTGCTGCAGGGGATGGGGCCCCGCCTGTTGGTGTTGGTGGTGGTGGGAGTTGTGGGAGTGGTGGTGGTGCATGTGGGGAGGCTGGAGGTGCTGGAGCTGGTGGTGGTGATGATGGGCTGCCACGGCTGAGGAGCCACCATTGTACGCGGCCATCATTTTAGGGACATTTGCGGCGGTCGTGTCGCAAAGAGCCATCCGACGAGGCCGAGACCGCCCCTGCCCTGAACGCCCTCCAAAAAGAGAGGGGGACCACTACCGGAACGTTGCACTTCGGCAGATGAAACTTAGCGAGGTGTGGGGGAACAGAGTCAAGTTTTATGTGATCTGACTTCAGTCACTTTTTCTTTTCAGAAAGAAAAACAGACAGTGTTTTTAATCATCATCACTTCCAGAAGAAGAAAAAAATCTTGCTATTTGTCTACAGTGGTCTGAGGCTAAGGCATATCACTAACATGTATAGCAACTATAAAAGTATAACTTTTAGTTGTATAACTAAAAATAAACAAATGAAAAGTAGTCAGTAGAAAAGAGTCCCCTCTTCAATAAATAAAACTGGTGACCGTTGGCTCGCATGACAGAGGTGCCTTCACTGTCTGGATAACACAGACGGAAAGGAGAACATTCATTTTTCAACAGTCTCCAAGTTTTCTAACACGCTCCGGACCGGCGTCGTAAACGCTCCCACCAAGGAGTGGGGAGGAGTGGGGAGGGTTTCACGCGGTCTTGAAACCGCATCTACCGTTCCGAGCTGGTTCCTGTTTCGGTTCGCGGGGCGAGCCGGATAACTAGTTCGTAAACAGGAGCGCTCTCCCGGCCGTAATTAACGCCGCAGATCCGGCGCAGAGGGGGTGTATCCGAGCCCGAGGCGACAATACCACAACAGCGGACGCAGGCAGGCAGGCAGGCAGGACGGCAGACAGGCCCAGGGCCACCGCCATCGACTCCACTCACATATTCCGGTTCCAATCCGCCGAGGCGCGCGCCGGCCGAGAAACCCCCATCATTCTGACGAGTGACGGAGCCGCGACCATAACTCAAAATGCTGCGGCCGGAATCCTCGCGCAGTCGTCTAATAAACTTGAGTCTCCGGCAACAGCCTCCCGTCCAGTACGCTCAAAACACTTTCTTTCGAGGCTCACGAGACTTTCGGTCAAAACAGAGCGAGGAAAAAAGTTCAATTTTCTTTGTCGTTTTCTTTTTTTTTTTTTTTTTAAACGTAAGATAAATTACCTCGCGGCCAGTGCCAAGATACAGATGGCTATTCAACCTGACAGGTCGCGGCTAGCTAACAGTGTCTCCCACATCAAAATAGTCGTCCTGTGACCGTGTCTGTCGGCTCTGCTGCGGTCAGCCGAGGACGGGTAAGCCACCCGGTGGAAACTCTACATTTCGAGCGAACGACACTCTGCTGACACATTAAAATGCCTGATCACAAAACAACTAAAATGAGCACTTGATCCAACATGGTGAACACATTCTTATCTGTAAAGCGGTGAGATTATGCAGGGGGATCACCCAATCGCGTGTCGTGCCACGATGACGTAGCTGTAATCGCCTTGATTGTCACCTGGCGCAGCCAATGGCGTTGTCCAACTGGCTTGACAGCGGGGTTGAACTAAATTGTATCTAAACAGAGAAGGTAATTTTTAAAATCTAAAATCTATTTAAAAATTAAAACGCATATAATCGCACGAACACGTGTTCCCGCAAAAGAAAACTTTATTGTTAGATTTCATTTATCTTTTTTTAATGTTACATAATGTAATTATAGCTGTTATAACTTGTTACTTGACTGTTTATCAGTCTCAAAATATAAAATATTCTGATGATTATCAAACTGTTCCAAAGTCTTAGGAATACAACTTGGCCCACAACAAAGTTAAACAATATATTGTTCTTCATAAAAGGTTGTATAATTTTTACAAATTGGTATGATAGTTGAACAAAATAAAAGTTTTTTTTTTCAAGGTAACATTATTTTGTTTTTGTTTTTTCTTGGAGAAAAACTTGGAAATTTTCTAAAAATCTAAGAGTGTTTGGTTTGTAACACAAACAAAGCACATTCAGCTTTAAGGAATACATTTTGGAGACAGGTCTAGACTGCATTAAGGGAACTTGGAGTTATTTTAAACCAGGCTCGATCTGGCCACCACCCCGTAACCTAAACTGGAATAAGTAGGTATGAAAAATAAATTAATATTTTATTTTTAATATATGATTTTGTCTCAAAACAAGATCTGGAACTCTAGACACATATTTTCCCTCCAATTTATTTGGAAGATAACACTAATGTCAGTATAACTTTTCTGATCGTCATTCTACTTGGGACGTCATCAGTTATTTCTTATTTTCCAAATATTTTCTTAATTCTTTTTCCTGTACTGATTAAGGATGTTCCTTGTGACAAGATTTACAGATTTAAATCCTCTTGTAGCCTTCTTTAAAATGACTACATATCTTTAGCTTTAACCCGGTTTTGGCCCTGCTCCCATGTTATTGATCTGAAATCCTTGATTTATTTTTTTACATTCACCGTGTTGTTAGACTCTTCCTTTGCAGTGCCCTTCTCTGTAAAATCCCCTACATGTTCTGATCTCCATCTCTGTTCTCATCTCACGAAAAACAACTGTATCACATCTGAGTTGAAAGTCCCAAAATCAAAATGCGAAGTAAATCCTCATATAGGGAACAATGACAGAGATAGGAGCATGCTGGACTCTCTGGTCCAGAATGTGCATTGTTAGAAGGCAATATTGATAAACAAGTAGCAAAAATAAAGACAAAGGCCCCAAACTTCAAATGTAGGAAATGTGAGCGAGTGTTGAAGGCAGTAATCAAATCTCATGAAGATAGACCCCTAACTGAGACGGTTTCCAAACAGCTGCCATGACTGACTAAGAAAATATAATATCCTGCATATAATCCAAAGTTGCCTGACTTGTAGTCGGTGTCCCAAAGCGAAAAAGGCCAACCATTCACATGGGGAAAGTGTCGAATCGCAAAAAGATTTTGAGGCATAAAATAGATGCCAAACACACACTAGACACTGACCTGGACATGTGGTAGCTCAGGTCCCCCCGGTGTTATCCTGCATATCACCTCTTGCATCTTGTTCCTCAGTGTTTAGATATACCTTTAAGTCATGCATGTGCAAAAGGTGGTAAATGATGCTCTATTTCAGAATGAGAATCACTGTCCATTATCAGTCCATTACCAGGCCCATCCAGAAAAGCAGCTGGGAGTCTCTGCAGTTGATGATAACTTGACAAATTGGCTTTGAATTGGCCTCTACAGATGTTTATCGCTGTACCAATTAGGTTTTTATATAGATCTATATCAGCATACTATGAAGACTGTATACTTGGAAGATTTTCAGTATCCATAACTAGGGAATTGGCTTTCTTGTAGTCAGTATAGGTTGTACTTTTATACATCTGACATCTATACATTCGGTGTTAGTTCAAACAGCATTGACACCCAGTTCACTTGTGGGCCCACTCATGTATTAAACTATATGCCTATTCATATTATCTATTACGATGGTGCCTATATTCCACAATGTCCCAATATGGAGCACAGAGTTTATTAAGCCAGTGTTAGCTATGTATCATGTCTAGACCTAGTGTTGCAAAACTTTATACACGACACTCTTTTTGGTATCGGGCTGCAATGCTGAGGTTTAAGAAACTGATCGGAGGAAGCAGAGGCAATAAGTAAAATGGCTTTGAATTAACTTGGGGAGTATGGGCATTGGAGCGGGTGGGGCAGGTAAGGAGTGGAATTACTTTACGGCTTTGCAACACGGATGCCATCTATGCGCCGTTCTGTTGAACTAATGAACTAGTGAGGACTGGAGAGCACACTTGTTAAGTAATACAAACAGTGACTGGCTCTACAGTCAACCACACCTTGAAGTACAGACACACAAGAAACAAATTAGAAACAAAGGGAATTGGGAAAACTGATAGATTGGAACAAAAGATCAATACATTGCAGCCACCATTACACACAAAGGCCTAATCCGGGGTTCTATTTCTTCACAGCATTAAGAAAGTAATTTCTCAAAAAAAGAAAATCAACAATACGACCTTATAACCAACTAATATTCTAAGCATGGGACAGTACTCAGGATCTAATAGAGTAAGGATTTGCAGACAGAAGCATAAAAAGACGATGATTTAAAAAGGAGACTAGACAAACGGCAAGATAGCAGAGCCAGTGGAAGAAGAACAGCTGCAGTGGACAGGTACGGCCAGTAGGAGGCAGTAATGCAAATCCAAAGACGCTAAAGGCCAGAGGAGACCAAAGAAGAAAGAATACGAAGAAGAAGGAAAAAGTTTCCCGTTTTCAAGGCAGCTGCTTTGACAGCGTTGTTCGACTGGCTCTTAATCTGATTTGCCACGTTGAACTTCGTTGGGAGCCACAGGTTTGTTACTATCATTTCTATCCATTGTACTTTATTAAACCTGACGTGTTGGACTCCTTCAGAAATAGGCCGAAACAAAACAAAACAAACATTTCAAACTCTGAACCGATCGGTTAAAAAAAAAGAAAGTTGATCTTCTAATGAAGAGGAAAGCCAGAAAAAAATCTGAAGCCAGCTGTAAGACCACATTTGACTAAAGTTAGCTTATTCTATTTAGCAGAACTTATGTGTTCCAACACTGGTGTTGCGTCATGTACTGTTTCTTTAACTTTTGCCCGACTTTAAAGCAGTCAACCGCACGTCTTAAGCAGAGTAGGTTATTTTAAATAATTGTTTCAGTTTTTCCTCTTGGTAGCACTGTACTTCGGGGGTTGGGGGTGGGGTGGGCGTTACATGGAAGAGACTGTCAGCGTTATCAACTTCCATGCGCTCAAACGTGAAGACGAGGGAAAAAAACGTAAGCATTCTCGGTGTCATGCCAACGAGGGGGCGTGGCCACCAGGGTGGCTGGGGCTGACACCGGCCACCCTTGGAATCTAATTGGCCACACAGCTGACCACCACCACGAGCCGATCTGCAATCAGCTTGTTAGTGTCGGGTAACGAAATCTGATCTGATTACCGCGACATGGCTTCCTCTACTACAGGAAAAACTGACCAACTTCTTTGATTGTCAGGGAGCAAAAAGTATAAGCTGACATCTATTTGTGGTTCGCTGCATTTATCAATTGATAAGTAGTGAAACAAAGTGGAAAAGTAACTTTATTAGTAGCATAACGCGCTAGCTTAGCGCAATGATTGGCCCGCTCTCTAACAACGAACGTTACAACAACCCCAAACTGTTCAGGTATGTGTGAAATAAATATCTTTGGGGGCTATTCCAAATACCGAGAGTCATTTTTGGGTAAATTGAGGCATTTTAAAGAAAATAAATGACATAATGTGATATCTAGTTTCTTTCTTTCTCAATATACTCCAACCACACATAACTTCCTGTTTAGTTATTATACATATGTAGACTAATAGACTAGTAGTCTATTGTGTTTGTACCCACTATACAGTGCTTGCATCCCAACTATTATAACTACTATCCATGTGTTTTTCTTGAAGGGGATAGGGTCAAAAAGACAAAAGAAAAATAAATAGATAAAATAAGAAATGTTCAAGTGGCCCAATAGATAAACCAATACACTTGAAATGTAACAATGAATTAAAATATTTTATATTTATATTTAATTTCCAAAGCTAATTATGTGTTCTTTTCAAATGTTCCTCCATGTTTACTTGACCTTGTGTTCTATCTTTTAATTGACTTTACATTTTCTTTTGTGTTTTATCTTAGTTTGACGTTGATTTAATGAGTTTTTCATGTTTTTATTTTTATTAAGATGCAATTTTGTGTTATTTGTTTAGTTTTTTTCCCACTTCTGAATTTCCTTACTTTGTTTTTTCCCACAAGCCACGTTTTCCATGTCTTCTTTTCACATTTCTGTCTCTTTTTTAGATTTGGAAACATAAAAATGTCTCATTTTCTAAACTATTGGTTGATTTATTGGGCAGTTTATATATGTTTGTTTGTTTTGTCTATTTGTATTTCTGCTGAGTGTGAGTGTGTGTGGTTGTTCCTTGTGTGTCTCTGTGTGGCCCTGCGATGGACTAGCGGACCGTCCAGGGTATACCTCGCCCATTGACCACTGGGATAGGCTCCAGTCCCCCCATGACCCCGTTAGGGAATAAGCGGTAACGATAACGGATGGATGGATGGATTTCTGCTTTTATTTTAAGTGAATCAGTTTCAATACATAATACATATTTAGTTGAGTTAATTATTGATTTATGATTGATTTTTGTTGCTGCTCTTTGAGGATTAATTTTCTTTACTTTTCGTGGAACTGCTCTTTTTTTTCCAATAGAGAAACATGTACTGAAACACTAAGGGTAATTTAATAATGGTATAATACTAGAGAGGGATGGCATTGATTTCAGCTGAGCAGCGTCATGAAGCAGGGAGCAACATTAGCCGCATGAAGTTCAGAAATCACCTCCGGTCCTGTCAGCATAATCATTTTTTAGTTGGCTCTGGGAGATAATTAGAAGCAAGATGAACGTAAAGACAGAATGGTATTTCACACCTGTATTTCAGATATTCAAGTTCAGAGGTTTTCTGTCTTTTATGACTGAACTCTAATTTCAGGACCTTATTTATTTGTTTACTGTTTCATTTTTAGTAGGGATGACATTGCTTTTAGTATTGCTCTAATTGCTCTTTTCTGGTTGTCTTGATTTTGGAAATCGTGCAAAATTTGCCAGCACGCAATCATCACAACTCCTCCGTAACAGTTTAGAGTTTTCAGGCACTTTGCGAAAAGTGCGTGCAGCCAAACACGTCTCCTCTGTCCGACTCCGAACAGTATGAACCTGCCAGAAAATTTCAACCTGCCCTCCTAAAATAATCGAGTGATCCGACGTGTTCTACCTCTGTCGTTGCCAGGTTCCTGTGTTGAGCCAACAGAGACGCCGTGCACTGAGAAACGATGAGGCAGCTCAAAGGCAAACCTAAAAAGGAGACCTCGAGGGACAAGAAGGAGCGGAAGCAGGCCATGCAGGAGGCCCGGCAGCAGGTGGCCACTGTCGTGCTGCCCACGCTGGCCTTCTTGGTGCTTCTCATCGTGGTCTTTGTCTACGTGGCCACCAGGCCCGACGAGGTCGAGTAACAGCGACAGAGATGCAGACTATTCAAATGACCGGGACGGTGCTGATGTGCCACGAGGGTGATTGACAAAGTGACAGTGGCTGTACCCAAAGGATTCTCATCGTCAGGAGACGGCTGCTTCACAGTCCAACCAACTGTCTCTTTGAACGCCTCCTCCAAAGATTGCCTTAGCAGGATTCAAGTAAAGTGCCTTTTTCTACATAAATGAGGACAATATCCATTCAATCCCAGTCCTTTAAGAGATGGATTAACCCTGATGTCTGGGAAAGACAAGAAAAAAAATACCGCAGCACCTTACATACCAAAGGAAATGTGCCCAGCTCGTGTGTTTGGGCCACTGTACTGTAAAAATGTTACTTTGACCGCGTTGGTGCTAGTGTAGATGCTTCAAATCAGTGGTCCCGATCTCAGACGCGTATAGTACTTGCAATAACAATCAGAGCAACTTTCACCTTTTGTTGTCTTAAGTCCAGTGAAAGCACGCAGTGACGGATCTTTTAGTTTTCTGTATTCTGGCAGTGTCAAAACTGCTTGGAGTTGAGTTTTTTCTTTTGTTTTTTTAATACCATGGAATCTGGTTTGTATTGAGTCTCAAAAATAAACCCCCCTCAATAGGTTTTCAAGTGTATCTACATGTTGATGTAGCTAAAATGTAACAGAATTTTACTCCATTACCATTTGACCTCCTTCTGATTTTCCATCTTATCATTTTAATGTTGGCTTTATCTTTGCTGTGGATGTTGGTTTCAGACATGAGAATGAGAGCTGTTCTCTTTCTGTACTTCTGAGCATGTCTGAACGCCCTCATTTTGCTTTCAGGTGAAATTCTGTTCTAAGCAGTTTTTTTTTTTTAAAACACTTTGTTGGAAAGATTTCCTCACAGCTGCTCGCTGTAGTTAACAATCATAACTACATTTCCGGTATTTATTACAGAGTATTTTAAGCAACAAATCCTCATTTGGTCGATCGTGATATTTTTGGGTCAGCAGGGTACTGTTAAGTCTTAAAAAAAAAACTTAATAAATGAACTTGATGTTCTGCTTCTACATCTGAGCTGTCACGTAGGTGGTGTAATGCTTTGCTCTTACTGGCCATCCGGTTGATATTCGGTCGACGATCATGTGTAAATGTGCAAACTGTGGAAATCAAATTAAATGGCGTTGATCAATTTCAATACATGCTTTTGGATGATATCTTTAATATCTTTAAACAGAATCTACTCAAAGAGACAGCTACTGTACATGGGAATGTATCCAGGTCTAAAGCTTCCCACTCTTGACAAATGCTTTGGTCTCAAATTCAATCCAGTTTATATTTCTTTAACGGATATCCGATATCTCTTTATTATATGTGAAGTTGACACTGTCTGCTCAAAGAAATTCTGAATTAACTTGAGTTATCTTATTGTTATAAAGAAGTAAAGTTCTGTATTTAACTAACTCACATAATAAGGAATTAATTGTGAAGATATATGCCAAAACACATGAAGGAAAGCTTAAAATAAAGTGAGTTTGGGCCGACATCAATTGTGGAAGACCAAATTTCACCTAAATAATGCTTTTTCCAATAGTTTATACCCTTTTTCCTGAATAAATTAAACTTTATTGAACTTTTTGCCTCCTTTAGTATCGACCTTTGGCTATTTTCCCTAATTCAGATTTTTCTACACAACACACAGCTTAAGGTGGAATTAAATGCTTTTCATGGCAGTTTACCCTAAGAAAATGTCTTTTTTAAGAATGCATCTAACAATTATGTGTAAACTGAATTGGTTTAAGGGATATCAGATAAGATTATAAAAAAGTCTATAAAAAGTAGTGATCGTGCAGCTGATTTTGAATAATCGGGTCAGCAACAAAAAAAAAAAAATCAAACAAAAGTCCCCTCATCCTGTTTAAAGAGCACACAGAAAGACCGTTGAATGTGCCTGGATCATTGACACATTTGGCCTCGTTACTGCATGATTGGGCTTTAAAAGCCTTTTGCGGAGGGTACAATAAACTATGTTGACAAAGACAGATTTCCGTAAGTATCCCAGGGCCCGTGGAAGTCATTTCCATGTGAGGACGTGTCTTTTCATCCAGGATGGGCTCCATCAATGCGCCCATATTTTTTAATGTTTCACTTACAGAAGGGGTGTCAAACTCCAGCCCTCTTTGGGCCGCTGTCCTGCAGGTTTTAGACAATTTATTAAATATCTCTAAATAGTCTGTCTGCTTCCTTTCATATTTTTTCCCCAGGTTGTGCTGCTTCCAGACAAGCATTTTCATATAAAAGCATTTAACCAATCACATTTCAGCCATCATTTGTCGCTAGGCAGGGTCAAAGTCAAAGATGTCTGCCTGGAAAAACCGTTTCTCACTCCAACAAGTAAATGACAGGAAGGATGAAAGGAGAAACTGAGAGATCCGGCAATGGGGAAGGATCCCAGACAAGAGAGACAGCAAGCTCTATTCGTGGCAGTGGCTATGGCCACTTCCTCTGGGAAGTGGGAGCGCCTGTGGCATGCTCTGGAAGGAGACTTCCACAGAGCACCAGCGTGTTTTTATTTCCTTTATTTTCATTTCTTGTGAGTGACCTTTCATTTCCCCCAAATACACCAACAGCTTTGTCATCCTTTTCAACGCATTACAACAAATAGGCGTGGTAGAACATAGTTTGGCCCAAATGAAGTCACCTTTTATTATGTGTCTAATAGTGTTAATAAAATAATGAATAAATTAACAACGACGGCATATTAACAGTCACTCTTTACTAACGGGCAAGTTCAATAACTGTAATGCAACCCGCTTGCCGATAGTCTACAGTCTGGCACTTTGTTGTGGCACGCAGCTTCCACCGGAAGTGGCATTTCCGGGTGACACGGCCAGTAATTGAGCTCGTCCTTGCTGCTAGAGGACGCTGTTTCCTCACCTGTGGATGGAGGAGGAGTGGGTGACCCAGATGACCCAGCGGAGGAAACTCTTTCTCGCCCTCGACGAAAGGTTTAGCACACGAGCAGGATGGATAGGTGTCCACCATCATGTCTCATTAGCGGCATTGGGACTACGGCCGAGCGTCTACGAACGCGGCCGAACGTCTCCGAACGGCGCCGAGCAGTTTTCTGACATGACGCCGTGGACGAATACAGACCGGAGCAGTGCCCCCGCTGGACTCGCTCTGTACTCCACTGGACGTGGGCGATGACGGAGCAAAATTCAGAATTCTCGTGCAAAAAAATCAGTTCCTTTGAAATAATCTGTTCACCAGGTGTCGGGAGCGCGCACAGCATTCCACACTGTGCACATCATCTCTGATCAAGTAGTTAGTAAAACGACAGCATCAAAGCGTGTGTCGTGTTACGTCCGTTATTTTATCTTTGAACTCGTGGTTTCCACGAAAATCATTCAATGTTTTTGGTTTTGACAGTTTTTTTTTAAATCGCTGATATAAAAAGCTGCGAAAAGTAAAGCTTGATGAAAGATCCGAGTTTTCCATTTAATTGTTGCAAACCAAATTTCTAATGTAAATATATAACATCAATTCAGCTATTGTGCTTTGTTTCTTGAAATTGTCGTATTTTGGACATGCATTTTTAACCCTTCAATGCATGAAATATGATCATTTTATGATAATTTTTTCCAAAGTGTTTTTGATTTTCTTAAAGAATACAAAAAAGGGCGACATTTTCAGGGGGTTAAAAATGTGTTTTCCCCAGATATTTTAAGATTTCTTACCAAAGAAATAGAACATATTTGACATTTAGTTAACAGAATAAACATTAACTTAGAACTTTGGATGCAACTGTCATCCTATACTAATATTCACTACTGTCTCATCCCGCTCATTCCACAGCTTGATTGAATAATAAGATTCTCTTTAACAGTATAATATAGTGGACATTTTGGGGAGCCTATCGCTGCTGACATTGGGCAAGACCCTGGACGGGTCAGCAGTCCATCACATGACCCCACAGAGACAACCAGCCCCACATGCTCGCATTCACTCCCAGGGACAATTTGAAGTGTTGAACTGACTTCAAATGCATGTTTTTATTTCACCAGCGAGAGGAAGCTGGAGTACCTGCACGGAATCAGCACAGGCACGGGAAGAGCATGTAAACTCCACACAGAAAGGTCTCCTTATCCCCCAGGGATTCGTACGGAGACCCCTGTCTGTGTCCTCGTTTATTCAGTTGAAATTGATTTGAGATCGTAAACTACCAAAACATTTTTCTGGATTAGCGAGATGCTAGGATAATTTGATCAAATAAGATTGTATTTAATCCGTCCCACAAAAGGTGAAAAAGCTATTTTTAAAAAATTAACCCTATGATGCAGAAGTGGAGGTCTAATCATAGAATGTGCTGTACAGTACCGTTACAGTGTTGACAAAGCCGGGCTATACCTGTAATGATTAAGTGAAAGAACCAGAACCCAAAACGCAGCCAAGACAAATAAGAAGTTTGAAAAGATTTATTTGAGGGTTATATGTGACGTGGAAGCAATTCAGCTCAACTCTGGTTTCACTGATGGGTTGGGGCTCAGGGATTTCACAAGGTCCCATAATCCAGTTTCTGTGGGAATGTGAATTAGGGGCTTTGAGGCCTTGGAAAGATTCACAGAAGACACGAGAGTCCTGCATCCACATTGCAACACCTCGTGGTCAATAGACGGTCCAGTGTCTTTTTCTCAGGCAAGGAACATCCCGGATACAAAAAGCAGGGTCACATTAGGACAAGGTTTAGTAACAGGAGATGAAAAAGTCAACTCATTCACAGGTAAGGGCAAGGCAAAAGCTGTGGTCGGAGGAGGCAGGGTTAAAAAAACAAAACAAAAAATAATCGCTTGCTGCAAAAGACCAAAACTGCTGTTGAGCAGTAAGAAAAGTGCCAATGTTTCCTGGGAAAAAGTTAAATTGGCAAACTGACAACATAGTGTTATTCATTTGACTTGAATCAGTGTGTGAGTGTATGGCCACGCGGTAAATAAAAGTCCCACGAAAAACCCCTGTCTTGGAGAATCTGTCGAGGCACCCACGGTGGCTGAACGACCACAACTACATACCTACATAATTATTTTCTTAATCTCACATTATTGTGCTTATTGCAACACACGTTATCATTAAAGTCATATAAGGTTGCGTTCTCCTGGGGAAGAAAGGCTGGTAAACCATCACCATACTGCACATAAACCACATGGAAGATCTTGTGTTTCGTCCAGCTGAAGCTTAATAGCAAAAGGGAACATTCCCAAGCTTGTCATGCAGCCAATTTTGGCCATTTTCACCCATTTGACCAATACTGTCTTTGACAGTATCATCAGTGTGGGGGATGCTGTTTCCGCAGGAGTGGGTGCAGAATTTTCAGGCAAGTGACGCCTTTGTGGCGGTTTATAAATGACTGCCCACTCTTTTCTGACCTCCGCAGATGTTTTTCATTGTGCCAATAACTTCTTCCGCTCGAAAAAGGATGTTATGACCGATCTTTAATTCTATCAGCCATAACACCATACAACTCAACAGTTTAGCTGCACTCTGGCCAAACTGAATATTGCACAGTATTTCATTTGATTTACTTATGTTTTTATTTTGGGCTTTTCTGTTTTTGTGAGCTGCTGTAACAACTGAATTTCCCCACTGTGGGATCAGCTTCCATCTACATCACATCACATCAAACAGTACTCTGTGAGCATTTAAACTCTTTTGTTTTAGTTTTACCAGACAAGTACACCTACAAACTGCAACTGGTCTAAATCTGCCAGCCAAAATATTTCCAACACCCCCTCCATTCCTCATTTTATGAATGTCCGGTAGCAACTTATTTAGTTTACTGCTAAATTTTGCATCATCGCTAAAATCTCCTTCCCAATTTCAGAGTCATCAACAACCTTTTCCCGCTGTATCTTATGAAGATTTTTCACACTGACATACGACTTGTTTTCTAGTGTCCAGCGTGAGGTCGAGTGCCTTTGACTGCTTGGCTTCCAACCTCTGGAATTTTCTGCCACATGACTTTTTTTTTTACTTCCTTAAAATTCTGATTTAAAACTCATCTTTTAGACAGTAGTCCCTTTAAACATGGCACTGGAATTTGTTTTAGTGTTTAACTTCTAAAACTAACTGATGCTGTTATAACGATTTTACTTTTTAATTTGACATTTTACCCATTATTGATTTTTAGGTAGTCTTCCATAAAGTGACCCTCTCTTACCTGAAAGGCAGCTATTAATTCATTATTATTAATTTATTAATTCATTATTATTATTTATATTGATATTATATTTATATGATTATTTATAAAAATGCATTAGATTACATACAAAAATATGTGCAGGCTTGTTTTGAAACACTAATTAACCTAAAGAAATTTTAAAAAATTGTCCTTATAATTAGAGGCATGGGTTGCTTTTCTCTAGCTTCCAAATGTACAGGTACTAGACAAGGTCTGCACAATTTGCTGAGACAGTATTCTGGAGCTTGTCATCATCTGGTGTTCTAAAGTCACTGTTCCCACAATACTCCATTCGTGGTTTAAAGCATGGGTGTTGGCATCTAAGCCTGCATCGTCTAGGTCAGCAGAGCAGCTCCAGTAGTCCTCCGAAACGCTACAAGCTGGACTGGCAACCGATCAGGTGCACCCCAACTCTCGCCCAATAGAATCAGTGTGGTCTCCAGCTCCCCCAAAACCTTCGTTGGAAGAAGCAGGAACAGAAAACTGAGAGTGAATTTTTTGGGGGGTCCCTAAAAGTGAGTAAATCCATTATCCAAAAGGAATACATTTTCTGACTGTAATTTCTTTATAATATGTGACACAATGAAAAAACAATCAGCCTTACCTTTGATAGTCTTTACTAAACAAAAATAAAATAACTAATTAACGATAAATTCCTTATTTTTGAATTTGGACAGACCTCTGCTGAGAGACTACCGTAATAGATCATTATTGGCAATTAGGCTTTAGAAAACCTTACTTGGGAAAAAAAGTTATTTCCACACCAGATTACAGTTGCAAGAAAATAAAATGTCCCTTTCAATTATGTCATGTTTATGTGACCACTGTTGTAAAGTGTAAATCCAATTGTAAAAAAATGAATAAATAAAAAGACTGAAGATAAAATAAACACATACTATGGAGTACAAATTAGTTTGAAATGATGATGGAACAAACAAAAGAATAATGCCTATTTATCTATGGTACAGAGGTAATTCAAGATGTGTAGGTCATTCTCAGCATGTTCCACAGGGAGCAAGCAAATCAGAGAATGAAAAGATAACATCCAGCGTATGATGTGGTTGTTGGCTTGAGTCACCCACGAGTCATTTGATTCTAACCGGAAGTGCAATTGCTGGCTGCAGCTGTCCACCATATACGTTTGTAGCATGTGCATTCGTTCTGTACACTGTTTTCCAATTAAACTGACTTGTTGTCGGAAATAAGGAAATCTGTCTTTGTTTTTTGAAACATGCTGATAGATCAAATCGTATCACATGCATGTGCAATGCTTCCTCCGGACCGGAAATGTGCTGCTTTCGTGTATTACTGGTGGAGGTAAGGAAACTAGACTTCAAAATAAAAACATGAACATCTGTTTGTTGTGCACCACATTTTCATTGCTTTATGCACTTCTCCTTACGGAATGGCTTCTTTTTTATTGTTGTACAAGCACATTTTGATAGCCCTGAAGGACATGTTATTCCATATTATTCAAACATCATTACAGGAATTCAAGGAAATTTGTGAAAACAGATGAACGTCCGTTTTTGAACGCTTCTTCAAAATGTTATCTTTGGATTCTAACAACATATACGTTTGAATCAATTTGATTAACTAAAACTTTGTTTATTTTGCTGGAGTTTGTGCACGTCGTTTTTGCTAACTTGATCCTACACTTCCCATCAATTTCATCGAGGAAGACTTCCGGTGGTTTGTCATGGCGGTGGCATGGTGAATTCTACAGAAAGGGAAAAATACTCGCCCCTTTCGTCCTTTCTCATCTATTCAGGGCATTTCTCATGCATAAATAAGCCTGTCAGCTCCGGCTTCATACCTTGGACTTAGCCATATAGTTTTACTCGCCGGCCATGGCGGCTCACAAACCAGTGGAATGGGTCCAGGCCGTGATTACAAGATTTGATGAGCAGGTAAGATGGACTGATTCAGTAGATGGGTGTTGCAAGTTTCGGAAACCCTGAGCTTCCATCTGTTCTTGTTGATGTTCCGTGTATAGTGATGTAAATGTTTTTAAAGCATGCCCCATCGCCGTCAGGTGTAGTCGCTGTAGAGAAACATGAACTGTGTTGGGTGTCCTATCTGCAAAACACTGAAAACGGGGACCATCGAGCTAGCAGCGTCTCTACGAACAATTAGCATATTTCCCCCACATTTCCTCCGGGATTTGCTAAGAGTTATCCATTCCACTACCAAATAATCCAAAATAAGGTGATACGCCGGGGACATGTCAACATTCTCACGCTTCGCTGGACAATTGAAAGTTCCATTAGCTAGCGGTCGTTTCATGACAGCTAGGAAGCTAGCTTTAGCAGGCCTAGTTTTATATGTAAACAAATGAACTTGCATTATTAAGTTTCTGGTTTGCGAGAAAACCCAGCAAGTGGGAGAAACAATTAACTAGCCCGTTAGTTGGTGACTAAAAAACTACCCTGTGTTTGTGCTGGATACAGTAGGTAAAACAACAGCAACGCCTGTTATGCCTTTTATCAGTGAGTTATCACTTCGTAGTGGCCAGGGCGTTTTGATTTCTTCTTCTCTTGTTTTTTAGTGAAGCCTTGTCATTTTAGTGTTTACATTTTACAGCATGTTTTTTGTGTGCAAAACTCGCTTCATCTGTTGTTAAACTAACACCTCGGCCCTAAATTTTTGTGCTCCAGTAACATCAAATGACATAGCTTTATGTTGACAAAGTCAATTCTTTGGCCATTTAAATAAAGGCTCTTATTAAGGGGAAATATTTCAGTCAGTTGGAACTGGGGATTGTTTTCAGATTTTATTGCAATGCGGTTTAGTTAAGTTTTTAAGTCTCTACTTGTTGTGGTAATTGTCAGAGATTATGATTTGTAGCTGGGGTTTAACAGCTCAGCTTGGATTACTATAGATGGGAGAAAGTGGCTTTGGGTGTTCGATCCACTTCTTAGTTATTGTTACCCTAAGCTCCAAATAAAACCCTCAGCAAGGTGAGTGTAGTTCATCTAATTTGAAACACTTTTTGTCATTGATACTAATTTGTATCTTACCCATAGTGTCTAAAAATGTTTTTATTGTTTTTGATAAATCAATAATCCTTCACACTCTGCTGTGCCTGCAAATCAACTGGAGTAAATTCAATGATAGTAATAATAATATTGGTCATAAATAGTTATAGTTATATTACAGCATCTCAGCCTCTTTGAAAAGTAAATCCCAAGAAAAGTAAGAAACATGATTACATGTGCAACCACATAAATTGAGTTAACTTTCGTGACTACAAGTACATTGCAGATGACATTAAAGAAGAAATCAACTGTATCAATCATTTAGTTTCTATGTTGTTTGTAGCATGTGCAATCTAGTCCATTGTGTTAAACAGCTTGGGTTAGGGTCTTCTTTTCCATTTTTCTGCTTCAGGGACTCTGACGCTGACATCTGATTTGTATTAGGTAGCCTTAGTTTATAGTTTGAAGCTGGAATTTCCCATTTTCACTTTTTTTCCCACTTTTTTCTCCACATTTTTTCAATCTATTATTGTTGGGTCAAAATGTAAACCTCTGAACTAGTTTTGTTTTTAAATTTTTACACTATTCTCTACAACTGAGCTGAAAATCCCAGAGTTCTTACACTTTTAACACTCTGTGTCCCTTTGGCTTACATCATTATTATGTCCATATAAAATACAGTATTCAGGTATGGTCTCAGATTTTTGTGGAATAGATACTACATATTTATTAAATAATAGTTTTTAACTGAGCATGGTGGGTATCCATGGTTGATGCCGACTAAGTCAAATTATTATTGTCGCATAATACTATTAATACTATCTGTATAGAATATTTTGTATTATGGACAACATCAGTACAGTTTTTAATTGGTACGTTTACCTTCAAAGGCATCAGTTTACAACATTTGGGATGCACATTTCATAAAGAACTGCAAGGTGTGCCGAGAAAAGCTGAGTCAGTGCAATAAAGCCATGAACAGTCATGACTTTTTTACGATAAAAAACTGATAACCGTTGATTGTCTTCAAGTTGTTGGCTCTTCACATCCGGTTTGCCTGTATCTCGCTTCATGTGCTCACATGTACTAGATTTGAAAGAAAATGTCTCATGAAGCTACTCTCATCCACACATTTAGCCGTTTTGTTGTCAGGTGGCAAAACGAGTCTTCTTTTGACAGAAGATGTTGAATGACTACCCTCTGAGGATTTTCAGCCAGCTGTTTCATATTGTGGAAAAGAACAGAGAATCACAGATGACAGCACAGCTCTGTTATGCTTACTTCCAAAAAAATACTTCAGCATTTTTTTGTGTGGCCTAATAAAACAGGAAAACTATTAAATTCAGTAAGTTATTAGGGAGGAAAAAACACAAAACTGTATTTATAACTAAAAAACAAAAACAAAACAAAAAGATACCCAGTGAATTCTACCCTGTCTTTAAAAAAAAAAAATACTGATAGATTATTGGCGCATCAATGTTTTATGTTAAATAAGTTATCCCGCTGATTGCTATTGGCTAAAAAGAAAAGATTCACCTTCCCCGCCTAAGTGGCTTAGTGAATGCAACATCATGTTTTGGTTTTGAAATGGACTAGGAGGCTGGAAAATTCTACTCTTAACTCCCAGAGACTTTTTTAAAAAAACCTAGTGAGCATTGAAATAGGAACCCAAAAATATGCTATCGAACACAGATTTATTTCGTTACAAATAATATGCGTGCTCTTTTGTTTGATAAAGAGAAGATACAGGCAACAAATTAGCTTTTTTTTAAAGATTTTTTTTTTAAGAGAAAAAAAACTTTGTTGGAAGAAACAACCATGCTGTTGCGAATAAAAGTGCAAAACAAAAAATGAGTAAACCGTTTTTCAAAACTTGACTGCCACAGAATGAAATATTTATGGGAGTAAAAACTGTCAAAGCTCAATTAGAATTTTAGAATGATCCCTGCTTTGCGTCTATAATTGCTGTTTGAGCTAATTGATGGTTAAAGAAAATATTCTCTGCAATCACCCAGTTCCTAAAACGTTTAATGGATGACTTTAGAACAATTTGGAGCTTAAAAAAAGAAGAAAACTACACATTTATACCTGTAAAAACTCCGGGAGGATGTTTTTGTTTTATGTTTCATTTGTTGAGATATTGTAGCATTAACACCACACTGCGTTAAACGTCTCTCCAATGTGAATATCCAAGACACAACAATTTTTTTTTTAATAGTTTCTTATGTCCACTGGAAGCGGAAAGGCCTCTGATTGTTGATGCTTCATGATCGATCGAAATGTGTAAAATGCGTTCACACATGATTGTAGAGATTGTTTTAAATGAAACACAAAGCCTTCTGAAGGAAAGTGTCAAAAAGTTATTATGGCGCCAGAATTTCCTCCCAGAGCAACTTTGCCCAACCGACCGAGAGACAAACGGCTGGGGGAACAAATTCCCAAATTTTAGATTCATGGCCAGGAAACTCCCCAGACCTAAATTCCATTGAGAAGTTGTGGTCGCATCGTAAAGAGGCGGGTGGACAAACAAAAACCTAAGTATGATTTGTGCGAAACTGGGCAGAAAATCGATCAGTAGTCGGCCCAGTGGTCCATTACCACAATGTAATTGTTGATAAAAGCCCTCAAAAGTTAGAAAATGCTGGTAATTATGTTCTAGTATCCAAAAGATCTGAAAACAATGAAGTAGACATTCTGAAAATCAACATTTGTGTCGCTCTCAAAGCCTTTTAACCTGAACATTGCATTTACATTCTTTTCTTTCTTTCTTTTTTTTTTTTTACTAGCTTCCCATCAAAGTTGGACATCAGAACACTCACAGTAAAATCAGTACAGAGCACAACAAGGAATGCTTAATCAACATCTCCAAGTACAAGTTCTCCCTTGTCATCAGTGGCCTCACTACCATCCTCAAGAATGTCAATAACATGGTGAGTGGCATCTATCTTCTATTTCACAAAAAAAGATGTGGACGGGTGTAAGATAAAGTAATTAGTTTCTCCTTTTACTTGGAGTTATGCCTCATTGCCCTTGAGTTAACGTTTAACATGGGAATATTATATAACGTGCGCAATCAGTGTTTAAAGACATAGGGTTGCATTCTAATGTGGAAACTGCTAAATCATCTAAGGGTTAAATGCAAAGTATTATGCACAGACAGGTGTAATTGCTATAAACTCAAAGGTAGTGATGGATATCTGTTTTAAGCAGGTGTAAATGGGCTTCTTTGGTTCCATACAAGCAGCATTCTTTAAGCAGAGATCTTGGAGTAACGAGGCTTGGCATTCTGGAATGAGCGGATATTACTTCTACAGTGATTAGACTAAATTACATTTTTAATTCTATTATTAAACATAGTTTATATATAAGATTTCACAATGAAAACATACTTTAGATAAATCATTAATTCAAACTGATAATAAACATCACGTTGCATATAGGGTGAAATTTTTCATGGTAACTTTAAGTAGATCTTTAAATACGCCTAATAATGATTATCATCAGAATTTTTTTGTTCCATTTTATCCACCAATAATAATATTAGTTGGGCAATAAGCAGTCTTACTAATTATCTTTATTTCTTTACAGGTTGTTATGTTTGAATTTAAATTAATATGTGAGCAGCATTTAACCAAATAAACTGCAAAATAACAGTTAAATGGATTATATTATCTCACAGGCAATGACTTAAACCTTTAAAAAAAAAAGAAAATGTCAAAGTAAACGACAAGAGGATGAGTTGGAATGAAATTAGCTCACTGCGTTTGGTTTCAGTTTCATTGTACTCATAGGGTCTATACATAAAATTAAAATCAGTAGCGGTACAGTGATAAAATATTTAAACTCTTTAAGTTTTAAATTAAAATCAGACCAAAAATGGTTCCATAAACAACAGACAGCATTAATAATTAGGCTAATTAATGCCAATTGCCCAAAGTTTAACTAGTTAATCACACGTAATATGAATACTAAAAAAAAGTACTATTATGTTCGATGAAAAACAGAAATTTTGGTTCGGGAGCAAGATTTATTTTCTTTACTGTTCCTATCTTCTTATGAAGGTAGAAACAGATAAAATTAAGGATTTAACATCCAAACAGTGTTTTTTGTTGTTGTTTTTTTAATCTTATTTTTTTCTTATGTTGACACCTTTTAATGTGAAGGTTGGTGGTCTCCACTCATATTTTTAGAATTGGGGAGAGCTTTCATTCATGCCACTTTCTTCACAGCGGATATTTGGAGAAGCCTCTGAGAAGAATCTCTACCTCTCCCAGCTCATCATCCTGGACACACTGGAGAAGTGCCTGGCTGGGGTGAGAGCTCTCCCAATTCTACTCAGTGCCGTTTTTTCAGATTAGAACGCGGAATAAATGTTAGAACGTTGTTTCACCTATTCTAGCTGTTAAAAAGGCTTGATTTGTACTGCTCACAGACTTTGTTTGTCTAGTAGGTGACAACTTTCTTATGTAGCAGTTGTCAGATTTGCACAAAAAACTTTTTAATGGACTTCTTCTTTTCAGTTGCTGCCTTTAATGTGACCAAGTTTGCTATTGAACACATGCACATGCACAAATTCCTGTTCAAACATCCAGCCGATGAATCTGTAAAGTGAGAGCCACTTTTTCTGCTACATTTACGGTATAAGAAGCTTTATACCACAATAGTCCACTAGGTGGCTGCCTGGCTCAAATAGTAACTTCAGATTCTTAAAAAAAAAAAAAATATTGGACTAAAAAAAAAGTTGTCCTGGGGGCACGTTTGCTAAAATGAAATACAAGAGACACACAGTTTTAAGTACATTAAGATAGTCATTTATTTGAACATTCATTGACATATTTATGACATTTCATCAAACCATTGAAAAAATGTGTTTGATGGCATAAAGAATATACTGCTAACATGTGTGTATGTATAAATGTGTGTACCGTATATTCCGCACTATAAGGCAAACCGGATTATAAGGCGCACCTTCAATGAATGGCATATTTTGAAAAAGAAAAGTCACATATAAGGCGCACCACATTATAAAGCGCATACAATAGAAGCTACAGTTGTGTCTGGGGTTGCGTTATGCATCCACTAGAGAATGTCAACAAAACAGTCAGATAAGTCAGACAAACTTTATAAATAGAATACAAACCAGCGTTCTGATAACTCCATTCACTTCAAATATTAATAAACGGCTGTTTTATTATTTTTCCTGCGGTAATTTCAGTGACGTAGTATTTTCGCAACACAGTTTATCTTTTAACAACCACAATGTATGATAGGTAGTGCAACATTTTTATCACGTAGTGGAGGGAACTTTTCTTCAATTCAGTAAACACGTAAAAGCTACAGATTTGCGGAATTATGCCATTTTAGTTCTTAGATTTAACAGCTGCATTCAATACAGTTGGTCATAACATTTTGATATCCTGCTTAGAGAATTGTGAAGGCATCTGGGGTACTGCTGAAGAGTGTTTGAATTTGATTTCAAATAGTACCAGATTGAGAGAACTTTTTGTTGGGACTAGGTGATTGCATATCCTCTGGTCTGTTGCTGTGTGGGGTCCCACAGGGCTCGATTCTTGGACCTCTGTTATTTTCCCTGTATCTTCTTCCCCCTTGCTCAATTTTCAGAAAGCATACCATTGCTTTTCATTGCTATGGAGATGATACTCAGGCTTATGTGCCCCTAAAACAGGAAAATAACTTCTGCATGCAAGGTTTAAATGAATGCTTCAAGTGATTAAAAGTCTGGATGGCTTTTGATTTTTTAAAATTTAAATGAATGTAATACTGAGGTGATCATTTGACTTCAAAATGACTTCAGAACGGTAATCCATACCTTTTTATAACTTGCCTGGATCACTGTAATTCTTTGCACTTTGGAGTAAGTAAATCGTCCCTATCGACATAGGAGAGAGCTTATTGCTCCCATTTTTTTTCCCTCTGCACCTCACTGTCCATTTCAGAATTAATTTTAAGATTTTTTTTCAATACCTTGGCCTGTTCAGCATTATGGCAGCAGGATTGTGGTCTGACTATCGCGTTTTGATTTGCTTTGCCAAGGGAAGGTTTATGGATGAAAACCCCCCCTTGATTATCTGATCCTGCTTTTAAAATTGATTTTGTTACAATATCTTTACATGTATTAGATATTGCCAGACCTGTCAGGGGGACACAGGGAAAAACACAGAACCAAGCAACAAAACAAAGCACAGTCATACTGCAAACATCTCTGGAACATGCACAGGAAGTGTAAAGGGGCATAAAGAAGCATGTGTCCGGTTATATGAATGGGCGTGGGAGCACAAGCATGCAAAACAGCTCCTGTCATTTCACTTTCAGATTGCTTCATGCCACATTTAAATGCGCTCCTTAGCAAATTGTTGCCACTTTTTTTTTCAGTTTCTTGAACATCTTATGGTGGATTCATTCGGCAGATCAGATTTCTCTCAGTTCTTTGTAGTATTTGGGTAAACGTTTGGTTTATCTGTAGTTGAACTATGAATTGCATATAAGCATTCAGAAAAAACAGCTCTCTGAATGATCAGATGCCTATCAAATGTATCTTTAGTTATATTAATGAGGACACTGAGTTGCAGGAAGGAGTCAACTCCCTGTGCTAGCCTGAGCTCGTAATGGAAAAGATGAATATCTAAACATTAAATTAGTTACCGTAGTACTTGTATTTCTTTGTTAACCTATAACTGGGTAAGGGTTTCAACATGGGAGATTACGTTACACTAAAACAGTCAGAGGCCTGTCATTTATTTATTTTTTATTTAGTTTCTGCCATTGAAAAAAAAAAAGAAGAAGCCCCTTTTGTACTAACGATTTTCTTTTTTGCCCTTTCAAACAAGCAATCTAAGGATTGCTTGCGGCTGGATGAGACTATGCTGGTCAAACAGCTGCTTCCAGAGATCTGCCATTTCATCCACATGTATCGCGAGGGTCACCAGCACGCCGCCGAGCTGCGTGCCTCGGCCTCGGCCGTGCTCTTCTCCCTCAGCTGCAACAACTTCAATGCCGTCTTCAGCCGCATCTCCACCAGGTAATTTATTTACTAATTTATTTAAGATTCATAAAGTCGCACGGTTGCCCTTCTGTCGTAACTTTCCATCGGTCTTTTCAGGATCTAGTCATCTTCAGTGACCAATTCTTTAGTCTTTAGAGAATATTAACAAAAGTACAAAGAATGCCGGCATATCATTTAAAAGGGTGAGAGAGACATATGTATTTTTGAATGCATAATCATGGCTGAAAAGACAAATGATGATCACAAGTGAAGGAGTAAAACTTACTATTGCAGATGTACCGTACAACTGTTAAATTCAAATGCTGTGGAAATTAGATCCATTGCCATGTATGAACTTAAAGCCATCCACTGTCATATAAGCCTAAGAGTGTAAACCGTCATGGACGGTTATGATTGTATTAATCCTTGCCTCGCTTTGCTTTGGGTGTTGAAGAAGCTATTTGATCGTGCCTGTTTATTGGGATGAACCTTTCAAAACTGAACACTCCCATCTTCAAATCTTCAAGAATTAGTGTTACTCACACAACCTATTGACTTTGTAAGACTGTCATCAAATTCTCGAATTTTTTTGGGTCAAAACACTGAACTTTATTGTTGCGAAAGGTAAGACCTATAAAAAAAAAGTTACATTTTTTTTTATGCAACACTTTGTATGTGGTAGCTTTGATCGCCTTTTGACATAAATATGTGATTGTTGAAGAAAAAAGAAAAAAGCTCATGTTCATTGGGGTCACACTGTAAAAGCCGTTTGACCGCAGATTTTTTTCTCCACATTTATTGTTCCGCTAAAAATCAGAACTCTCTTCACCTCTTTGACTGCATCCAGGCGCACAGCATTAACGGCCGTTTGTCTCCGCAGGCTGCAGGAGCTGACCGTGTGCTCAGAAGACAACGTGGACGTTCACGACATCGAGCTGATGCAATACATCAACGTGGACTGCTCCAAGCTGAAGAGGCTGCTGCAAGGTTTGCTCCCGCTCTCTATGGCCGCTTCCAATTCAAACGACGCCTTATCGGAAATGACAAAGTCTTGATCAAGCCGTCCGGTTGCGTCAGTGTTGTCATGTAGAGGGCGTGTGGTGTGTGTCACCTCCGAGTTGAATCTTTCATTTAATATACTATGTTGGAGTAAAGACACAACATCGTCCATTGTGCGACATTTATGTTTTCCCAACCAGCTCAGGCGTCAGAGCAGTTAAAACTTGCAACGCACTATATAGCTTAATACAGAGGTGACGCTATAAAAATGACCACTCTGGAGTTTGATCTGTACAAAACAGTGTTCTATTTATCATTTCCGTCCAGTCTTTGCATAGATATCTGAAAATCAAAGCATTGGACAAACAAGGCAGACATTTTTTACATTGACCGCCCAAATTATGAAGAAACTATGCCGTTGGTAGACAGTTGAAAAGCATTCTTATGATGTATGGAAATGTAGAGTTTTCTATCGTGCTGTTTTTTTCCCTTCTTTTTCAGAAACAGTGCTGAAGTTCAAGGCTCTGAAGAAACCTGCCCAGCTAGCAGTGATCAACAGTTTAGAGAAGGTACTTGTTTTCGTCTTTCATGGTACAGCATGGGACATTTGAATGCCTGTCAAAAATAATTTAGCTTTTTGTCTGGAGGGATTGTCAGTCCCTGTGAATAGCTGAATTGATCCTTCGTTTTTTTTACCAACAGGCATTTTGGAACTGGGTGGAAAACTACCCAGACGAATTCACCATGCTATACCAGCGCCCTCAGACAGATATGGCAGGTATGAATGGGTTCATACTGGTCAGTCAAATTTTGATAACGGTTTTCAGTCTGTCCTGTTTGGCACCAACTCTGACGCAATGCACACTTAACACTCACTTCTACCTCTACCTGTAGCCAATACAGTGTTGATATTTGAACGTGGATCCGTCCCTCTTTTTGAGACTAAAAAGAAAGTAGTCGAGACACGCTAACTGAATTAGCCAGTTGTTAAGTTCATGATGTATTTCTTCATTATGAATTTGATGCTCTTATCTTTTACTTCAGGGGATCTAGTTGTTTTCCAAAAATGAAAGTTTTTTCTTTTTTTTTTCTAAAATTGTTGTTTTATGAGTTGCTCTTCTACCTAATGAGTACATTATGCTATATTGGGAAGTTAGATAAACCAGGAGTGATCTGTGTGATTGTCAAAAATGTAACTAAAATCATCCATCCATCCATTCATTATCAATACCGTTTATTCCCTGATGGGGTCGCGGGGGGAACTGGAGCCTATCCCAGTGGTCAACGAGCGGAAGGCAGGGTACACCCTGGACAGTCCGCCAGTCCATCGCAGGGCACTAAAATCACACAAATAAAAAAAAATAAACCTTCATCCACTCCTTCTTCCACCTGAAACTATTTTCCTCCAATTCAAAGCATGATATCGAACCTGTTTTGAAAATAGTTAAAACTGAGTTGGTTGTATCTTTACCAGGGTGCGTGCGTGCGTGTGTGTGTGTGTGTGCGTTTGTTTGTTTTTGAATACACAGAAGCTGCTGAGAAGTTGTTCGACTTGGTGGACAGTTTTGCCGAGAGCGCCAAGCGGAAAGCAGCCGTGTGGCCTTTGCAGATCATCCTCCTCATCCTTTGTCCAGAGATAACACACACAATCTCAAAAGACACAGTGGAAGACAGCAAGGCAAACAAGGTGTGTGCGGGGAGGGGGCGGGGGAAGAACCCGCACAAACTCGCGTCCTCGTTCACAATCATTTTACTCTCCTGTGGTGTCCGCAGAAGCTCTTTTTGGATAGTTTGCGGAAAGCTTTGGCGGGACAGGGGGGAAGCAAGCAGCTGATGGAGAGTGCTGCCATCGCCTGTGTAAAGCTGTGTAAAGCTTCTACCTACATCAACTGGGAAGATCACTCAACCATTTTCCTTCTGGTCCAGTCCATCGTCATGGATCTCAAGGTCTGAAAAAAGAAAAAGAAAAGATGCTTTAAAAAGAAATCTGAACGGCTATCTTTATCCTTGATTTTTTTTTTAATTAGATGAGAACACGTGCTGTCTTGAGATTAAGAACAGAGAACATGTATGTGTGTTCATGAATGACCATTGCTGATTTTCTCTTGTTTGACCAGGCTCTGCTGTTTAACCCAGCCAAACCGTTTTGGAGGGGCACAGGCAGTCAGAACGCAGATATGGAGCTAATGACTGACTGCTTTGTTTCCTGTTTCCGTATTAATCCTCATAATAACCAGCACTTTAAGGTAAACTGAATAAGTAGCCTTATTTATTTTATTTTTAGTCACAGTTTTACGTCTATTATATTTACTTGAATGCAATTGGTTTATCTTAATGATTTCCTGTGGAAAGGCATGTTATTGCTATTAATTTGCAGGATGAATCATAATGTTGTACACAGATCTGCCTTACCATTTTACAAGGGCGCTCTTATGGCCAAATTTAGAAGTGCTTAACTTTTCATGTTGACCTGATCAGGTCTTCGACTGAGCTCGTTCTCAGAAGTGTTTCCTCTTGGCGCCGAAAATGGCTGCCTCGGTGCTTTCACCAAAGCAAATTCCTTGTATGTGTAAACCTACTTGGCAATAAAACCCAATTCTTATTCTTATTCTTATTCTTTATCTTTTAGGTCTGTTTGGCTGCCTCCTCCCCCTCTACCTTTCACTTTGTCCTGGTCAACTCACTGCACAGAATAATCACCAATGTAAGTCTGTTGCCGCGCCTTTTGTCCCTGAATGCTTTCCACTGTGACCTGGCCTGCTCCTAAACGTTGCGTTTCCCGCTTTCAGTCCCATCTAGACTGGTGGCCTAAGATCGACGCAGTGTACTGTTACTCCGGAGAGCTCCGCTATATGTTCTCAGACACTCTCAACCGAGTTATCCAAGGCACTGGCAGTCATGCTCCACTACGCATGACACCGGTGAGCTTTACAGTTCATACCACTTTACATCATTCAAACTCTGGAATTATTCTCGGGATAGAAAGAGGTAGTCTGAGAGTATCAGGACTAATCACCACGAAGGACGATTCCGCCTTTTTTAACCCTTCATGCACCTGTTTTCTTAATACAGATAATTAAAAAGAAAAAAATCCTATTTATAAAGCAGGGTCTAAACACAAAATGTGTCAAAAATGACACATTTGGCTGCGAAACACACAATTATCTATAACCTACAGGGTTCACAATGGCTTCAGGAGGATGAATTTCAGTATTAGATTAAAATTAAATTAGCAATATTTTGATATATAAAATAATTTTCTTGAGGAAATGATTGATGCACTCTCTTGGTATGCAACATGGATGAACACTCATCCCATCTCAAAAGACGACCATAACTTTGTTGTTGTCGAAACTTTCCTTTTTTTCAATGACGTTTCAGTGTGATGTGCTGGATGTCGTCGCCTGTGCTTCTATTTATCTGTGTGATGCAATCTTTTTACTAGTATGAATAAATTGATCAATATTTAAAACATTAGGAAACAGGAAAATCTGTGAGCGCCCTGTTTAGAGTTAAGGGGTGGTTTAACTATGTTTTTGGGTTCCTTTTGCAGAGTCTGACCTTCATAGGGAAGAAGACCACCAGCCTTAAATTCAAAGAAAGAGCCACAGACCTGGACACTCGAAGTTACAAGTGCCTCCTTCTTGCTCTGGTCAAGCTTATCCACGCAGACCCCAAACTCATGTTGCATGTAAGTCCAGATCACGCTTCTGCCAGATCAGGCTTTTATGGCTTTCCCATTGTCAGTTTGAATGAATTTGAGCTTTTTGCTGGACTGGAAGAACAGTGTTTTGAAATTCAATCATATGTCTAACTGGTGATTTATTGTGGTTGCACCATAGAATCCAGTAAAGCAAGCTCCAGAGATGCAGAGCAGCACAGCAGAGCTCATCATTGGCCTTGTGCAGCTTGTGCCTCTAAACACTACCACCCAGCTCTCACAAGAAGCCATGGAGGTCAGAAAGCGCACCCATCCTGTGTTTCTTTATTCATCTACATGCCTATCATTTTATCTCAAAGGACCACAGTCTTGAAAACATTTTTTTTCCTCCGAGGTTCATTACATACAGATTAAAGAAGGACAACAGAATAACTGTGAATAATTTTGATAAAATGCAAAAATTGTTGATTGCCATCAATTGAACACCCCCACCTCACCCTTCCCTTGTTTGGGTGTAGGATGAACTGACTACTCTTAAAAAGCTTCGAAATCAGACCAATTCATGAAAAACTAAAGGCCTTTATATATATATTAAGAATGAAAGTCTTTCCCCCTCACAGGTAAAGTCTTTTCCAAGCTGTTGTGACCAATCTTTTATTCTAAATTAATGCAGGGTATTTGCATTGTCTTCTCTTCTCTCTTAAACTCAATGTCTTGATTTCTGTCCTGTTGATTTTTTTTTTCCAGGCTCTGTTAGTTCTACACCAGCCAGAGACCATAGAGCTGTGGAATCCCGATGCCCCCATAGAGACGTTTTGGGACATCAGGTACTCAGAGAAATAAATGTCAAGTGCCTGAGTGTTGTGCGTTAGTGTAGCCTGGAACCTCCAGGGATGTTAAGTCTCATATTGTTGAGTTTGTTAGGTCTAAGTTTCTAGTTTTCTGCCTTTAAAACATTAGTGTAATGTATTAGTGTGGAATTTTACTATTTAAAATATGGATATGTAAGAATGGAACATTGTGTAGCCTGAAATTATTACAACTCGTGAGCAACCTTAGCATAATTCATTTTATTTCAATTAAAAAAAATCACATGATCTCTTATTTTATTTCCATTTTACAAAAGCACCGAGCTGTATTTGAAGCAAAGTTGAACATTACCACCCTGAATAAAATCATAGTTCATATTTGTTTAACGCATGTGCGAATATGTGAATCAATAAAAATAAAAAATCCTTCTGAGTCTTTGAAGCCTGCTTGATGTAGTTGATCTTTTTGCAGTCATCCAAATTTGAGACATTTACCCAGTCTTTTTTTTGTTCTTCCTCTTCAGTTCACAGGTGCTCTTCCTAATCTGCCGCAAACTGATAAACCAGCAAATCGCTAACGGGACGGAAGTTCTAAAATGGCTGAGGGAGATTCTCATCTGCAGGAACAAGTTTTTGCTCAAGAACAAGGTGCCGGCTCTCTTTTCTCGTCACGTTATTTGGGCAGTTGTTTAGATTTAAAAGCCAACAATGCGTTCATGATGACTCGCTGATTTGCCGCCTATATTGTCCGCTCTCTACCATAAAGTCTGATGATAGTGGCACAGATTCAATTTCTTTCTGCCAACCTTGGCAAATGGTTTGGGATTCTATTTTGCACACTGTATGGGATAGAAAGTTAGTCTTAACTGCTTACCGATACCGCAGATCCTTCCTCCCAGCAGTTTTTAGGCTCTACAGCCATCACAAACAACACAAATCAAGTATTTTTTTAATTCAATTTTTTTATTTCATCATCATATTTCATCATCCTAGCAGTTATGGCACATTTGTTTTTCTGGACTAACGTATTTTACTGTAAATAATCTTTGTAGTTTTCTATGCTCAGTGCACATGAACATTGTTACGCCTGAATTTCCCCTTTGCAGAACATTAAAGGCTGTTCCTCATTCTTCTCCTTTTACTTTTTGTGTTGACTTTTTTTTTTTTTCCCCCGTCCTTCCTGATTTCAGGAGTGTGCCACCATCGGAGGCGGCATTCCCATTTGCCGGCAGGCGCAGACGAAGCTGGAGGTGTGCCTCTACATGTTCTTATGGAGCTCAGACACCGAGGCCGTGCTCGTGGCCATGTCCTGCTTCCGCCACCTCTGCGAGGAGGCCGACATCCGCAGCACGGCCGACGAGGTCCCCGTCCAGACAATCCTGCCCAACTTCCCCACCTTCAGTGAGCTGGCCTCCGTCAGCAGCATGATGGGAACAGGTCAGTATTGTCCGTGTACTCTGAATATCTGTCTGAGTGCCACCACAGGTCAAGTTGAGGTCTGCATTTCGGAGCTGGTTTGACTCCTCAAATTCTTATTGTTAGTGGAAGCATATTATGGGCTGTTTGTTTAGTCATCTTATTTTCTCTTTTCATCCCCTTGATACATTTTTAAACACGTTTAACATTTTCTAGGTCAGCAATAACAGCCCCGGTGCTGTAAATGCTTGTTTTGGCCAAAATTTTCTATATAGTGTCACCGATGGCTTGGTTTGCGCTTTTTGTGCTCATTCGTGAAGACTTCCACGGATGCTGCCTGTTCCAGGAAGTTCTGTCCTGATCCTTTTCAGCAGGGGATGTAATGTTTAATGAGTGAAGCCAGCAATAAACAAAAGCATGCTGGGAACACCAGCAGCGAGTATCGTGACACACTCCCACTACAAGATCTGCAAATAATCCTCAAGATTGTCTGCTACATTCACAAACAGTGATTTGTCTGAGATGTTGTTTATCACGGTGTGGCAAAGTCTGCAAAAAGTGTGGAGTCAATGTCCCTGTCCATTGTGTTTCCCACTTTCATCCGTGTGTCCCCGTTGGGTTCCGGTTCCAGTTGATTATTTTTTTAGAGGCTCAAATAAGGGGTCAATTTTTAGGTTTGTGGATGAATTTAGAATGGGGTTACATTTATTTTAGATTTAACAGAAAAAAACCCAGAGTGATGCAGGTGTAACAAACTAGTTGGAATTAAAAGAAGTTGTACAGCACACTTGCATTAAAAATAAACAAACCTGAGCTTTTGTGAAGAGACAAAATTTTAGAACATGTAAGAAAAGCTTCTCACAACTTCTCCAAGTATGATGAAAGGTTGTCTTTTGTTGGTAGACGACAGACACAGGAAAAGACCTTGTACTCTATGACTGCAATGTCATGGTGACTCAAACAAAATCATACCTGGCAGTCCTTCTTTTGGTCTCTTCACCTATTTATATGAATGCAAATATCCTCCTAACTGTCTTCAAACATATTCTGACTTGGATCTAGACATACTACGTTTTAGCTTTTCAAGCCTCCAGGAAGATACGTCGTCTCCAGAATAACGTATTGCCATATGAGTACAGTCTTCCATTTTCCCAAAGGATGTGTGAAAAGAAGAAAACTCTCACCTTCTGCCTCAAGAGTTCTGAATACATATTATGAAAGTATACATGAGACAGTTACTAATATGCCTCTTTGAGTCAGGTGTAAAGTGGACGGATGACTATAGAAACTATGTTACCTTACGACTTTGGTTCTTAATTTTACAGGTCGCTCTATCTTGCAAAAAAGAGTTATGGCGTTGTTGAGAAGAATAGAGCACCCAACACCAGGAAACATTGAGGTACCATTCAGTGTTCCAGTTTCAGCAGGTTGATCTGTTTTTTTTTGTTGTCTTTTTTTAAAGTGTGCAATACTTTTTCATTGTGCGATCGCTTTTTATTTGGTTAACGTTATAATTACTTAAGTTACTGCTTTGTCATTGCTGTGAAAGTAATGGAGGGATTGTCAGTTAAATGTTTTACAGGGTGTTTGGTTTAGATAATGTGCTGGAATGGTTTTGTTTGTTGAACATCAGCCAAGCTTCATCATTAAACGTCTTCTGTTTCCCCATTCACTGTGTAATTGGCAATGAAGGCTTGGGAGGACACGTATTCGAAATGGGATCAGACCACCAAACAAATACTCAACTTCCCCAAAAACAAGGCAGATGATGGACAGGTAAGCATCCCTTTACAGTTCCAAAAACATCCACCTACACGAATACCACAGCCCCCATCAGACTGCTTTTAATTGAACTGTCATGAGTACTGATTTAAATTTATGTAGCAGCACATGGCCCAAAGACAGATGTGGAGATAGTGAACCCAGAAATGGGGAAAAAAAAAAGGTGTTTTTAAAGTTCACAACAGTAATTATGTTATCTGTCTGAGAAATAAAAATAATCACCATTCGCTGAACATGCTTAATTACTAGGAGAAGATTTTTCACAGCTCCTGCTCGGTGCCAATATGGTTGACTCTTGTTTAGGTAAAATGGTTTGAAACAGTAATACAAGAGTTCAAAAAGCTTTGACTGTTCTGGGACTTTCAGGGGAACGTAACAGTAAGATATAATGTCCATATCACAAGAGAATGCTTGAAAGTAGATTAAAAAAAGTAGCCCTTGGCATCTGAATCATTGTTGGTATAATTGAACTCACACTGAGATAGATCGATAGATCAACTGTGTTGGTCCCACATCGGTGGAAACTCGGTTACAGCAGCTTACAGAACAACAGTAAAGTGCATAAGGAGTATTTTGATTATTGTACCACTGCTGCTTACTATCTTTTTCTGCACCCCTGCAGCAGGAATGGATCAACATGACAGGCTTCCTGTGTGCTCTGGGCGGTGTGTGTCTCCAGCAGCGCAGTACCCCCGGGCCAGCCACCTACAGCCCACCCATGGGCCCTCTTAGTGAGCGTAAACACTCGATGATCTCAGTGGGGCCCTGTGACATGTCCAATACTGTGGCCTCTTCCTGCTCTTCTTCAGCTTCCAGCGAGACACCGGTCAGCCGCTTTCTGGACCGGCTGTTGTCTCTGCTGGTTTGCGGCCACGACAGGGTCGGCCTTCATGTTCGTAACAATGTAAAAGACTATCTGGGTCTGGAACTTAGCCCTGCACTCTACCCCATGCTCTTCAACAAGCTGAAAAACAGTATTGGCAAGTTCTTTGACACTCAGGGACCGGTAAGTGCAAATGTGAGAGGGATTTTAAAGGCAAACAGCCTCAGATTTTAGTGGCAGTCTGCCCTCAAAGCCGTTTTTATTAGGTTGCAATAGGACACTAGTGACCACAAAAACTAACAAAAAAAAGAAAGTATTTATACACCCCTTTTTTTGGAAGTGTATTTTTTTAAACGTGTAATATTGCAAAAAAGCTAAAATACCAATAACATGCAACAAACTCATATTCCATTCAAAATTCACAATCGAGCCTGCCATATTTTTTTGTAAATTGTATTAAAATGTCAATATAGCCAGATGCTTTTGTTGGCTTTTGCCTAGACTGTACACTTTGGTCCTCTGGTTTGCAGGTTCCCATCAATGACACTAATACCCAGTTTGTGGAGCAGACCATAGCCATTATGAAAAACCTGTTGGACAACCACACAGAAGGGAGCTCTGAACACCTAGGACAGGCCAGCATTGAGACCATGATGCTCAACCTCGTCAGGTAAGATCTAAGAACAAAAACTTGTAATGGAGACAAATTAGAAACATCGGGTCAGCGTGATTGTATCAATTAGACATGACAACACTTTTGTACTATTTTAATCAATTCTTATGCTGAATTCTAACTCTTGTCCCCACTTTGTAAAAGAGATGTGTAATTATAGGTAAATACAGATGACACCAGCTTTCCTAACAGCTTTCCAAGTTGTACTAACCTGCTGTTTGATCCCACAAGGTATGTGCGCATCCTTGGTAATATGGTCCACGCAATCCAGATCAAAACCAGACTTTGCCAGCTTGTTGAGGTCATGATGGAGAGACGAGATGACTTGTCCTTCTGCCAGGAGATGAAGTTCAGGTTAGTCCCTTTTCTATATATAACCCCCTCTATCTAAATGATTTCCTTAAATCAGAGGTACACACTTGGATCTGCATAATTGTGCAGCTTTGTGTTTACCTTCGCTTGGCCCCTCTTCTGAGTGTGGAATTTTTCTGTCCATTTGTGCCTTGTAGGAACAAGATGGTGGAGTACTTGACAGACTGGGTGATGGGAACGTCCAACCAAGCTGCTGATGATGACATCAAGTGCCTGACGAGGTGCGGCTCCTTTATGCGTATTCAAACAAACAAGTTGGTTACAACGGAAAGAGTTCCCCTCTCAACGTGTCCCTGTTTGTCATACGCAGAGACTTGGATCAGGCCAGTATGGAGGCCGTAGTATCCCTGTTGGCTGGTTTGCCCCTGCAGCCAGAGGAAGGCGACGGAGTAGAACTGATGGAGGCCAAGTCTCAACTCTTCCTCAAGTAAAAACACACGTGCCATTTTATGCTTGTGAATAATTTTTGCATGCAATTAAAATTTGTTTACAAGTTCATTCATGTACAATGTGAATTAATGTCAGTTTGGAAGAAACTGAAAGTCAAGACTGTGTAATTCAAAATTTCTGATAAAAAAATATTTACAGGGGGAAAAGAAAATGAATCCAAAATATTGAAAAAAATTTGAACACCTATTGGATGACTTTATACAAAGAATATGGCGATACGCTGTTTGCTCAGGTGGAAAATAGAAAGGTGAGTTAGCTCTTATATTGGTAAGTGGCTAGGTGCTCCTAGATGTTTAAGTACTGTGGAGCTATATGGGAAAGCTAGTGGAGCCATTTTTTAGGCAGGAGGAAATGTTAAGCAGTAGAGAGACAGTGGCTCAAATTAAGCAGGGACATGATTGAACTGGGAAGGTGTTGAAAATAAAAAGTTGGAAATAAATATGGATTAGGGAGGGAAACAGGATTGGATTTTTGATTGGGACAACATATTGGTATTGCCAACTGCCCAGAACCTAAAACTCTGGAGACCTTCGATGTACGCTATGTTTACTGCAACTCTGAGGCATATTTTGTCGGGCTTTAAGGTTAGTCTGTCAAGTGGCTGATAAACATGGAGGCATAATCAGCTCATTTGGGAGGCTCTAAGGCGAAGAGTGTTCAGTTCAGTTGTTCTTAAAGAGGAGAAAGTTAGAAAGGGCAGCTTAGAGGACGCTTGTGATCGGGAGATGCAGGTAGATTTAGACGTAGAGGTTGTTATTCCCCAGGAAATCGCCCCTACAAGACTAAGGCCTGATGTAATCCTGGGGATCCAGTAGGGGGAGCATTTAGGCACACCTGAGATGGAAGAGGAAGAAATCCAGAAACAAGATGTATAGAAATAGAGGAAAAACGTTGAATTAATTTTGAAACCAGGTGGCTACATTAGATGAGTTGGCTTGTTTCTGTTCTTCTCGATGACCGAAGGTCTGTTTAGTATTTGTAGCTTGTCTTGTAGGTACATATTTGGCATTAGTAGCCTTAAGGTGACTTCGGTTGGTGTTGTAGGCATTTTTTCTGCTGTTTTGATGAGTTTGTTTGCCGAGTCTACTAGTGTGTGTCCTCCCTCCACCTCCTGAACCCTCTATACTTTCATTACCTCCTATCTGAACCAGGGTTTAAATCCCTTTTTATCTACCCAAACCAGGGTTTGCAACCCTTTGATGTTTTAGTTGTATAGTTGTTTAGTTAGTAGAAAAATTAAGAAAATCCCCGTCTACACACAGAGAAAAGTACATATCCTTTCTTTGGAATTTGCATTTACAATGAAAGAGCAAGGGGTGTATCTAATCTATGATGTGCTGCATGCCTCTGTTCAGCACACAAAACTCAGCAGATTATTAAAAAAAATTAACATGCACTTATTATACACCTTAGAAAGATATGGAAAGAATTCTGAAAACGGTCAAAGCAAATCTACAAGATCAAAATGGGTGAAACAAAGCATTTTGATAGAAAACCATTCTGTCTGTGCTGGTGTGCAGGTACTTCACTCTGTTCATGAACCTGCTAAACGACTGCAGCGAGGTTGAAGACGAGGGCCAGACTGTTGGGGGACGGAAAAGGGGAATGTCTCGACGTCTGGCATCCCTGCGCCACTGCACCGTCCTGGCCATGTCCAATCTCCTCAATGCTAATGTTGACAGCGGCCTCATGCATTCTATTGGTTAGTCATCTTCCACTCACCACATTTATAGAGATCATGTTCAGGGATAAATAAATAAAAATGTATACATCATATTTTGAGCTCCTTTGATTTACTTCCTGTCCAGGTTTGGGCTACCATAAGGACCTTCAGACTCGAGCCACTTTCATGGAGGTGCTGACCAAGATCTTGCAGCAGGGAACCGAGTTTGACACGCTGGCGGAGACGGTGCTGGCTGACCGCTTTGAGAGGCTCGTGGAGCTCGTCACCATGATGGGAGACCAGGGAGAGCTTCCCATTGCCATGGCACTGGCTAACGTCGTCCCTGGGTCCCAGTGGGTGAGTAGACCAGCTTGAATTCAAACGATTCGCTGGCTTATGACTCTTAGAATTGAATGTTTCTTTGTGCATACCCGGATGGGTTCAGGTACATCTAAAGGGAGAATACTCAAGTGGTGACGTGCCACGTTCCCAAGAGAAAGTTTGTATTTTTTTTCACCTTTTGACTGCCTCAGCAGAGCTCGAATGACAATGTTTTCTTATGGTTGTCCAGCACTTCTAGACTCAACAACGCGTCCTTAAAACGTTTGACAAGCAGGTACATGTGTATTTTTCTCTGATTTCCAGGATGAGCTCGCCCGGGTCCTGGTGACGTTGTTCGACTCCCGTCATTTGCTCTACCAGCTGCTATGGAACATGTTTTCTAAAGAGGTGGAGCTCGCTGACTCCATGCAGACCCTATTCAGAGGGAACAGCCTTGCTAGCAAGATAATGACCTTCTGTTTTAAGGTAGAAAAACAAAACTCCTCTGTCTTTGGGAAATCTTATAAAGTTGATGATTTTATACAACTTCAAATAAGATGCTCTGCTCGTGTTTTGAGCCTGTTTTGCTTTGTCTGGTCAGGTTTATGGGGCAGCATACCTACAGAAACTTCTGGAGCCCTTATTAAGGGGAGTTATCACCACTCCTGAACACATCAGCTTTGAGGTGGACTCCACCAGGCAAGTATAGTCAAAATGTCTCGAGACTGTCCGAAACCTGATATGAAAAAAAGAATCATTGAATGATATTTCTGTAAGATCTTTTAAATGTATTTTTGGATATGTGTTTTTATTTATTTATCTCAGATTGTTTTTCAAAACCATTGAAATGAATGGATAAACCTGTTATGTGGCTAGTAAGTTCAACTAATGCAGCTCAAATGCTGTCACGTCCAGTTCTGTTGTTTCTTTTTAGAGATTGTAAGCATACTCAGTTATGGGAATAATTCCAACAAAAATGTAAATTATATTAAAATATTGTGTGATCCCACAATGGCACAATTATAGATACATTTCCAAGTTATGACCCAAGAGTTTATGAGCTCAAATGGATGAACGCTTATTTTATTTAACCTGAAAATGTCCCAGACGTTCCTTTTCTGAGCTCCACTTATCTCCCAGTGACAACTGGTATGGGCTCCAAAATGTATTATCTTTATTAATGCTTTTGCTATGGCATCCATACATTTGTAATTATTTAAAAAAAAAAAAGTTTAGTGTCTTTAATCAGTAGCTTGAGAAAATCAGTCTGACTGTTTATTGTGTACCACTTTAACCAAGAATTGAAAACGGTATGACTCTATTGAATGAAAATATTTTTCCAGTATGTGATGTTGGGGTACAATGGATGATGGGTGATTCTGCTCATGACCACTTGGCTCGTTCAATGTCCACCAGTCATACTGGTGTGAGTATTGAAACCATGCCTACCCTCACAAAGCTGCTTGTCGTCTCGTTTAGGCTGGAACAAGGTGAAAACCTGGAGGAGAACCAGAAGAATCTTCTGCAGATCACTGAGCGCTTCTTCCAGGCCATTATCGGTTCCTCTAGCGAGTTCCCCCCTCAGCTGCGCAGTGTCTGCCACTGTCTCTACCAGGTAGGCCCACCCCCCTCCACCCTCCACTTCCCGTCTCTCTCCTCGCACCATGTGTACCCAGCCACTCACCCAGCTTCTCTACCCGTTGCAAAGTTTGTGTGAGTGTGTGTGTGTGCGCGTGCTGCCAGTGTCAAACATTTGAAGGTCCCGCCTCATTCTGAGATGTCCCGTTTCCTTTCCACTCAGTGTTCGCGCATCACAGGCACCGACGCACTGCTCTGCACAACTCGCAATGCTCCTTCTGCCGAACCGAATGCTATTTGTTCAGTTTTAAATGACAGAAGTTTCTATTTAATATGAACACTCTAGATCTTTAAAATTTTAACTGCGATTTGATATTTTCCTAGTTTTTGCCATCATAACGCTGATCCACCTGCACTTCATTAAAATAAAAGTTCAGAACAAAGCAATAATTAATGCATTAGAAGCAGTAGCATCACATTCTGAATATTTTAATTAGCTTAACCGATTTTTGAATAACAGTTTGATCATGAAAATATAATGTTTCAAAATTCTTCAGACCTTGGTAGAGCTCATTTATTTTTCTGATAATTAATTGGGTCAAGTTGTGAAAAGGTGTTCATGTTTTACAATAATCAACAGTAAGTCTTGTGTTGCATTTGAGAACGTAACCTGGATTTAGAAAGTCAACCAGCTAAACTGGATCAAAACTTTTTTTTCTCTGTTGTCACTGTAGTACATAAGCCTTGTCTATTTTTCACTTTAACTTTTCACAGATTCAGTTTAATTTTCATCACTTCTTTCATATACAAATCAAACACATTTTCTTTATCTACATATTCTTTTTTTCATTATGATATCACTTTGTTGCTCTGATCCATCAGGTGGTATTACCAGCTGGATAACTGTACCAAAGATTAATGGCAAAAACTAGTAAAATCAGATGGGACTTGTTGGGTTTTATTGAGCAACAGTCTTACTGACCACACCGCAGCAATTCCCTTTGACAGACTTGATGATGGATGGCCCACATTTTTTAAGCTCTAATAAAACCTTTGCTTTTTTCTGCTATGAACTTAACAATTAATTTCACCTTCAGCCAGTCACACAAACACAGCCACTGCATTCCTATTGCCTCGACAAAAAAAACGAGCACCTTGTGAACACTGTGGGGCTTATTGTCTTGTCCACAGACTTTTACTCATTGCGGATCTTTAGCCACTGAGATGGAGAAACACCAAACTCTGACCCTAACCAAGCTGCGAATGATACAAATATTGCAGCTGTGATCACACCTAATCCCGTTCTTTGTCCAGTTCCTTGCCTATGCAAGCAAGCTGTCATTTATGATTTTGTTATACCAATAGAAAATCATCTCACAATTTAAGTCTTCCTATCTGCCTGATATTTGGCTTTTTAAAATTTCTTTCATTGTAACCATATAGGATTATTTCAACCGTTTTCTGCGTCTGTATTTTAAAAAAAAGTTAGTTTGGTTGAAACAATGAAGTTATGATATCATTGCAGAATAAGAAGTCAGGAATGAGTGATACATGGATTTAAAGTGGTACTGCACCCCTACGCCACCAGGGCATTAACACGTTTATTGCTGATTTGTTTACAAATCTAAGCATAAGTTTGGTTAAACATAAGCTGAAATAAGTTGAAGATGCAAAATGAGGGAAAGTTAAAGGCAATCAAATATTTCTGTTCTTGCAGAGCAAGAGTACTTTCTGTGGGCCATCGGCTGTTTTCTAGACAACTTAAGTGTGTAGACCAGTACTGCACATCAAAAGGTTTTGTGTCATTTGATTGACGTTTACTCATTTTATGATACACTGGACAAAGCAACAAAAATCCAAACAAAATATGGAGCCATTTTCCCATTAGAGTACATGCTTATCCGCAAATGTATTAAAAATTGTTTCTATATTTTATTGAGTTGTGACAACCCAGTTTAGTTGAAAGTTTAACATTAGAAATGGTGACTTCAATTTGCTACACACAGGTTCACTGTGCAAATAAAGGGACGCCACAAGAGCTAAGGTTAGGTTTAGGATCCTCTTGGGGAGTGAACATAATCTCTCTTTTAGGATTTTAGCACAGCAAAACAAATAAGGATTCATTTCTTAAATGTACTGCTTTGTTTTTTAAATCAAAGATCAGGCAATGACCCTCTTCCCTGTTTGCTCAGTTGGGATGGATGAACCATGTTTGAACAGCAGCTACAAATTTTAGACAAACTCTTTTTTTTTTCTTTATAGAATACCTATTTTTTAAAACGTATTTTCACTTGTAAGTTATGGGGTATAAAACATCCGTAAATATGAATTACTAGTTCACAAAGCCTATTTTCTATAGAGTATTGTTGCTCCAATTACCGACAACAATGTAAAGATTGTTTTAGATGCAGCTTCATAAATTTTTCTTTCGATGCACGAAACCTGGCAGAGACATATCCCCGGAATTTTGATTAGGTGTGATTACAGCATAGCTTGACGTAAACTCGTAACAAAACACCGGCTTTTTCCGCCTTGACCCACCTGCTTCCATCATCACGTACTCACCTGAGCAGAGGGGGGGAAGTGTGTTCCTCTCAACCTCACCAACTGGTAGAATGGGGGTGTTTCCACGTTTCAGACAAGTCTTAATTTAGAACGGTTTACACTTGTGTCAGAAAATGGGTAAACAAACCAAACAGACATCTACCTGTCCACGGTTTGCAGATGTTAAGACTCAGTGCATGCTTGTTTTAAGTCCCCCAATCAGTTATGACCTTTGAATTTTGTGTTGGATACGAAGTTCGAATGTATGGACAAGTGTAGTACTTAAGACTGTGATACCTGTGTGTGTTTGTATGTGTGTATGTAGCTGGTGCTGTGACCATGATTGTGCTCATCTCTGTTCTGTAGGCTACTTGCCACTCTCTACTGAATAAAGCAACAGTAAAAGAAAAAAAGGAAAACAAAAAAGCAGTAAGTTTGGAGAATCTATTTTCCTTCAGACACTTTCCCCCTACGCAAACAAAGAAAGAGAAAAGCTTTTTGCATTTAATCATTTAGTTTTTCTTTTGGTCCTTCATTTTTCTTCTATTTTTCACCCCCCCAACCCCCCACATCTGATGTTTTTCGAGCTGTTTCATTTTCTCCATGATCAAGTTTGTCTACAATCCTGTCTTAAAATCATTATACTAATACCGGCCTAGTTTGATGTACTCTCAATTAACAGTTCCTGGGGAATAGCAGCACTCTCTATTCTTTACTCTGTCTGAACTTGCTGTTGGCACTCCAGGAGACATGTTTTTCAGATAATTTCATCTGCACTTCTGTTGTGTTGCTTCATCTTATTATTTGTATAACTTTACACTTGCCCATATTCACAGCTGTGGGGGCTCACTGGCCTCAGTATACTTTTTTTTGTTGTTGTTAAAAATATATATTTTTTAGATTAAATATCCAGAAAAAATGGCTCTCCGTCTGGATTCCAAAGTGACATGGTGTAGGACTCCAGCCTTCAAATAAACATTCAAACTTTTCCACCATTTTTGGAAAAACAGTGCAGCTATATTTAATACATGGTTACACTACTCCTTTTGACACAAACCGCACCCAATAACTTTAAAAAGTAAAAGAACAACAACAACAAAAAAAAGATGCATATAGGGCAAAAAAAATATTTTCATAACTGTGAAAATGCGTACTGGTAAAATACACAAATATGCACTGTAAATGCTTTTTTTCCAACCTGGTCTGTCATTGAATGGGTCTGTTGTCATGTAATGTTTTGGAGGCATGAATTCATCACCCTGGAAAAATCTGCAGATAAGCCGCATGACAAATGTTTGGGCTGACGGACCGGAAATTACGGTGGTGGATTTTGGAAATGTGCTCGTTCATTTCTTTTTACTGTTAGAAAACGCAGCGAGGGATAAACGAATAATTGTGTGTCAGGTTAAGTTTGTCTTAATCTGAGAGCGAATACATCCTGACATGATCACTGAAAAAAGGAATGGTGGTCTGTGTGGTCAGGAAGTGCTCCGGCTCTCCTTTGGCTCATTCAGATCATCAAAGAATCGGCAGGTGAACCTAAAATAAGACTATTTCTAACGACATCAGCTCAGGCAGTTTGTTTCTGACATGCAAAGGAAACCAACATACAATATCTGTGTTGTCCAATGTTAATCATAAAACTAATTGGCCGACTCCACCACAAGCCTTGAAATAAAATCACAAAAACGGCACGGCACAGATTGCGGTGAACCATAACATATCAGGAAGCATTTGTGTTCCTATAGAAGCAGCATAGCTTGGTACTGGTAAATAAATGCCTCTGATGTTTTGACTGCGTTAGTGATGGTAGACATGATGACAATTCTCAGAAATACTGAAAAAGGCTGTTGGGGTAATGTATCAGTTGCCGTTTGCTCAGTCTGTTTGTGGCTCAATTGATGGCTATGTTTAAACCATATTTGACTTCATGATGCATTTCCCCCCTTCTATTAAATTTGATGTTTGTTTGTTAGTTTTTTTCAAATTGTAGATAGAAAAACATAGAAAAAAATTATTTGGTTTTATCTTGATCAATTTTAAAAGGTAGTCTAGAGCCCTGTGCTGTCCTTCCCTCTACATATGAATGTAAATGTGTTGTTTACTTCTGTTATAACTATAAGATGACCATCGAACGTAGGGTTTATTCAACACTAATCGGTGAAACACCAGTATGTAGAGTCTCTGTAGTTGATATTATATTTTTAGAATAAATAAAAATAATAAAGATAGTTTTTTTTTTCAAAGAAAATTAAACAAGGAAATAATATTATTATTTCTTGATGTCAAATCCCTCTCATTTACTTGCATTCCTTCCCAGACAAAAATGTTTTTTAATGGTTGAACAAATTCTTTCTGACTTCGCAGAGAATCCCTGTAAGGCTGGAAGTCGCTTATAAAAGGGGCAATTCTCTCAAATCCTCATTACTACTTTACTGTTCAAAGTAGTAAAAGATTAAGAGCTCATTGGAAAAGAGGTTGCCCAAACAAAGCATTTAGTGGTTCGGAATTACCTCTGAGACAAGCGACAAAGTGTTCTGATGGTGTGTGTGTACATACAAATATATATTTCTTATGTTACGGACTACGTTCACATAGTTAGAGGTTGTCAAATCCTTATAAAACATGACACCTAGGTTCCTTGTAGCCCAATAGAGAATGAATAAAAGCCCATTCATTTTTACAGAGAAGTTGGGCTGCATGGTTTGTTTGGCCAGGGGAAACAGCAGTTTAGTGTTAGATTGAGTTAGAAGTGCTGCTCTACACAAGCCAGTCAAAGGTTTGTGCAGAGACTGTGGAGTCCTCAGGTGGAAATGATAGAAGGAGCGGGGTTTCATATGCATATGAGTGGCAAGAGAAGCCATGTGAGCGTATGATTGATTCTAATGAAGTTTTGTAAATGGCAAAGGGAAGAGGCCTCAGTACCATGCCTTATGGGACACCTGTGACGAGATGGTGAGCTATAGATGTTTTACCTAACCGTGACGCTGTGAACAATTGCCCAGTGAGGTAGGACTTAAACCGAGATAGTTTTTTTGCTCAACAGGCCCATATTTGAGCTTACAAAGTAGACAGGGCGCAATGATTGACCGGGCCAAATGCGAACGATACATTTTTAAAGTCAATGTTACCAAGTTTGGTGCGGCTATAAGGGCATGTGTCTGCTGGTGCAATGGTCTGATGAGTGGTTTACAGATGTTTGTTTGGAATTAGATGCAGAGTAGTAGGCCGGCTACATGTTTAGAGTATGAGCACTTCGTCATACGAGGAAAGGTTTAAAGTTATGTGTTGAGTTGGTAGGACAGCTCTCTTTTGTATTTCCTGTGCACTGAATTGGGGAAATATAGTGGGATATGAAGGACTGTTCCATATTTGACAAGGTTTTTGGACTAGAGGAGATGCGTTGTACCTCAGTAGTGCAGTCAATTGACTGCAGATGGCTTCCACTTTGAAAAAAAAAAAAAAACAACCTTCTTTTCTCTCTGCATGAGAAGGAACACACCGGAGACCGAAGGCTTATTAGATCAAAGTTAGCTTTGGTCTTGTGCCATCTCCTTTCAGCAGGTGTAAAGTCAGTCCACATCTTCTACAGGGGAATTGTTTAGCCCTGAATGAGGTCTGGACGATTGAGCAGGTTGACCAAAGACAAACGGTTAGCAGAAGTAGCAAAGAAGTCTGGAATACGGCACATTCTCCCTGCAGCTCAGCCTGTGTTTCCTTATTTGTGTGCCTTGCTCGGTAGATTTGCAGGTCTTCACCCAGTAAGACTTTTATATAAGAAGGTCTGATCAATAGAAGGGTGAACGACTCAGCAGTCCTCTATAGTGTTGTGGATGGCTTTTAACCCTTTCCTAGTGAGGCCAATAATTGCTAATTGGACACACCGTTGCAAACAGTCTATGCTAAAGGATGCAGTCACATGTCTTGGTTCCTTCAAAGATCCTTCAAATTGCCCTTCTCGTCTCTGAAGCTCAGCAACTGTTTTACAGTTCAAGATGTTTTTCCCATTAGAAATCTGTGTTATCATGCCAAACCCCCCCCTTTTTTTCTTTTTTTTAGCAAACTCCACTCTTTCATTCCTTTTCCTCATAGAACTTACATTTTGGATGGTACCCCTCCAGATTACTGTAATATATAGAGTACATCATAGAGTGACAGAAAGCAGACATTCTCAGCTCTCTGTCAGCATTAGCAGGGTTTCAGGACCCAGAAACATTGTGTTGGAGCTGTGGCCGTAGGCAAAGGGTTAGTTATGTACAGCTGTTCCCTTCATCAGGCAATCATTTTGTCGGTATTGCCCTGTAAAGGGAGTGACTTTGCATTTTTGTCTAATCGCCCAACCGAGGTAAGAAGTGCTCCAAATGATGGGTTTCTGGTTAATTTAATGCAGGTGATTTGACTTGAGGATAAATCAGGAGCTCGAAAGGAGATTCCAACAGCATATAAAGCGAAGCATGAATAAAACGCAGTGTCGGACTCCTCTAAGCCCTCCGTGTAGCTTTTATTCGTTCTGGAGTCCTGCGGTGACTTTTGAAACTCGGCTGAATTGTTGCGGAAAAACTCAGTTCTTGCCATAAGTGTTGAGGACAGTTAAGGATTTTCATCTGCTGCAACGTTTTAAATTTGAACATTTTCTTTCTTTTTTTTTAGTCTTAAAGTTTTCTTGCATATATAAATAACCGCCAGTATTACAATAAGGAAAACCTCCTGGGATGACCTGCAGTGATCCCACTACTAATACAAATCCATAATAGTTTTTCAGATAATGTATTGACTCAAAGGATGATTATTGATAGATGTTAAAATTTGTCTGGTTATTTTCATAAATAGGAGGATTTCCTTTCCACCAAACATCACCATATAAATCTTGACCAAAATTCCTGAACATAAAGATGTCCCACAGCAGGCAGCATGATGTTATGTTGTATCCCTTGTTGAATGTGTCAGATACTGCCCTGCTTTGCTTCAAAGCAAGATGTCATGTGCACATGTCAGTATTTTAACGGATGGTTTTCTGTACCTTGCAACCATCCGCTGCTTCTCATTCCAGCTCAACTCTCTTATCTGTATTTGTGTGAATTCATGCTTGGCTTCAAATGGGCCCTCCTCACACTTTTTGCTTCTTCTTCCATCTGCTCCTCTTTTCCCCTTTTGTTTTTCCCCTCTGTCCTTCTCTGTGCAGGTGGTGAGCCAACGGTTTCCACAGAACAGCATAGGTGCGGTGGGCAGTGCCATGTTTCTACGCTTTGTCAACCCCGCTATCGTGTCTCCCTATGAGGCTGGCATCTTGGACAAAAAACCCCAGCCCCGGATAGAAAGAGGTCTCAAACTCATGTCCAAGGTAAAGCTCGTGCGCTTGTTCATTTTGTGAGGCGGCTGATAAAAGGCTGTTCTAAAGGTACATAATTAGCCCATTGTTGTGGCTCAAAGAGTATAATGGAGCAGCTCAACTAAAGGACATGTTGGATAATGAGTGGAAAGGTTATTGAGTGGAATTAAAAGCAAGGATTTGCTGCATTTGAACATGCTAAATTCTGGTCTTGGTGCACAGTAGTGTTAGTTCATGAAATATTCTCTTAATATACTTAGCTTACAGGTTTGAAGAAACTGTTTTGACTGAATGGTATAGGTTTTCAGAACTTTGCTAGACATTTAAACAAAACCAAAACCCCTGCCATGGCTTAAAAGATTCTGTTTCAGCCTCTTATCGTGTTGCAGATCTTTTTTATGGAAAGGTGTTTTAGAAGATTTCTAAAGCCATGTTGGGAATGTTGGAGGCCTTTTCTCCTTCCACATCATATAAAAAAAAGCCGTGATGCCCGAGTCATAAAGTCAATGGCATGTCTATGGGTACTTTTGGGCTGTCTGAAAGAAATGTAAATATTGATTACCAATTGTCGCTCAGCTCCGCTGAAGGATGTTATTGGTTCAAACGGCGATTAGTGGTGACGCGGGCAGAACTTTAAACCAAGATATACATTTGGAACTGAAGCCAAAGTAAGTTGGATTAATTGGTTTAGTGTATGAAAAGGTGATACTATAAAATACTTTTTCTGTGTCAAATTAAGTTAGTGTCTCTGGAGTTTTGAGTGGGGTGGGATCATAGAGAATATTGATTGGTTGGTGAATATGACTGAAGGAAAAGGAAATTATACTATTGACATTTAAAAGCGAAATAGGGCAAAAGAAGCCCCGCCTCATCTTTAATTTTAGGGACAGGAATCACTTCTGGTAAATTCAGAAGGCAAGAGTTGTTTGATGAATTTATTGAAGATTTTTTTTTCTTAACGAGTCAAATGGAGAGTTGTTATGAACAGACTTTGAGCTCTATTGTGTTGAATAATATCTATGAACACGGGAGTTAATTTCCTGGTGATCTCTGTCTTTTATGCCCGTCTCATCTTCAATTTCAGCTGTAAGATGATTAGCAGTCTTTTGGGTGGAGTTGATGAGCAAGGATTTTTCTTATTTAACGGCCGTATTTTTTAATGTTCTCCTTTATGGTTTATTGATTAGGTTTTTTGTGTCTTTTGTGGAGAGGAGATTCAATTCAGTTTGGAGAGCTGACATTCCTAAGTCACTGATGGGAGTGTAAGCGAGCTTGCTATAGAGGTCAAGAATCTTTGTTAGTCAATCGGTCCGGTTTTGCATAAAGTGATTTCCTGAGTTGTCCGTTGTAGGATATGATTGGACCTCTGAGATATGCTGTCATCGACTCCAGCACTGTTGAGCGTGACATTCCGGGGGTTTGGTTACTTTCAAGTAATTATGTTTCTCTTAAGAGAGGAGTAAATTAAATATGTAGGGTTATCGATAGAGTTCGTGGTCTGAAATTATTATCCCTCGGTATTCACATTTGTGTATTAGCTGAACGAGCCTCCTGTCTACAAAGAAAATAAATAATATATGTGCAGGAATGTACCATGAACAGGAGAAAAATAAAGAAGCTTCCAGATCTAGGATAGTTAAACGGCCTCGTATCTGTTATCTGGTTGGCATTGAGAAACTCTGTGAATGTGTGTGTTGCTTTAGAGATGCTCCCTGTTGTAGGTGAACTCCGGTGCAGTCTGAAAGACAATACACAATTCACATCACCACCAAGGACAAGATGGTTCATGTTCATGCTTGGGATTTCTGCTAGGTTTGCAAAAAATGGCGCAGAAATATTAGCAAGAATGACCAAAGTATTATATAACCTGTCCGCAACTACTACATAGGCCTAAAGAGTCAGCTTTAACTGAAGACTTCACAAATGGAATATTCTTTATGATGACTATTGCTGTACCTCTGGATTTGGAGTTGAAATAAGAGATAAACTTGACCGATCCAACTTCCCCAAATTCGAGAACAGTTCATAGCAAGTAAGCCAGTTGTCAGAATTTCAGAATATCTGTCAGAATTTCTTTTTGTGTTCAGCTTCGCAAGATGATTTAGAGAAATGAAATTCCAGTTGATAAAGTTTACATCGTGACATGATGGTCCCTGTAGAGCATTTATGTGAGACTTGACCTGGGAAGAATAAGTGATGGATATTAAATAACAATTTATGTAGGTTATCCCCAGTGTGAGGGAGTGTGAAGCGTAAACGGGGAAAAAATGTACAAAATGAAAAATGAATCAAGGTAAAATTCAGAGGAACTTAAACTGGTAAATACACATATGTGAACAAAATTCTCATTTAAATGTAATTTGTGAGTCATACAATGAAATGTTCAGATTTTTGTCACTTAGTGCTCGCATTGAATTCTATAACTTTGTTTATTTTGACACATATTTAACAGTTTTTCTTGTTTTTCTTTCAGATTCTGCAGAGTATTGCAAATCATGTCCTATTTACAAAAGAGGAGCATATGAGGCCTTTTAATGATTTCGTTAAAAGCAACTTTGATTCAGCAAGAAGGTAAGATAGCGAGTATTTAACGTCAATAACAAGGTTCTTTACACTTTTTATAATCCACAATTAAAGTTTATGAAAACACGTCAATATTTATCACAAGAACTTTATGACATTAGGTGGTCTGTGAACGTGTTTGCACACACATTGCAGGACAAATCATCTCCCGGCTTTGGAGAAATACATATAATCCAAATAACTGTTAGAACTAACCTCATATTTCCATCTTGGTTGCTAAAATGAATAAATAAAAAACCCTCACAGTAGCCTTAACTAGGTCAGAATAGGGAACTGTTCTTGCAAATTTGCAATGAAAAGGTTCATTCACTTTAAAGAAATCAATCGTGATCAACGTACTTCTTTCTCTGCCACAGGTTTTTCTTGGACATAGCCTCCGATTCTCCACCGAGTGACTCCGTCAACCACAGCTTGTCTTTCATCAGTGACGGAAACGTGTTGGCCCTCCATCGTCTGCTGTGGAACAATCAAGAGAGAATTGGCCAGTACCTCTCCAGTAACAGGTCAGGACCACCCACCTGTGTTCCCGATGACCCCTTTTTGTTTTTTTGTTTTTTTTTTTATGAAAAAAATCATTTTCATCTTCTGATATTCCAGAGATCACAAGGCTGTTGGCCGGCGACCTTTTGACAAGATGGCAACCCTGCTGGCATATCTGGGACCCCCGGAACACAAACCAGTGGCTGACACTCACTGGTCCAGTCTTAATCTGACTAGCTCCAAATTTGAGGAGTTCATGACCAGGTATGATTACTGTGTATATAAATATAAAGTGCAAGCATGGTATTAGGCTACATCAAATTAAATTGACACTGCAGTCAAGTGTTCTTTTTCCAGCCCATATATATATATAGATATATATATGTGAACTAAAAAAAACATGTCAATTCCATTTGCGTTGAAGTTGAATTCTTTTCTATTGGTAAGTTAATCTGTTTAATTTGTTTTGTCATATAAATTGTGTGACCGTTGTGGTTCGCTCCGCAGGCACCAGGTCCATGAAAAGGAGGAGTTCAAAGCTTTAAAAACACTCAACATTTTCTACCAGGCTGGAACCTCCAAGACCGGCAACCCAGTCTTCTACTACGTGGCCCGCAGGTAGGAGCTTAGGTCTGATGACCATTTCAAGCTGAGGTTTGCAAGAGTATTTCATATTGAATTATTATGGGGGGGGGTTTATGTTGTTTTTTCCCAAAAAATTTAAACGGTGCGTTATTGTATGGATTAGCCGATTTGACTTTGTCTCAAGAACTCTTCAAGGGAAAACTAATAGACATATTAAGCAGTTTGTGGAGATTATCTGCTGTTTATTCTATGCAAATCGCATATTTTGCTTTATACATGGCTATCGTGACAGGAAAACAACCAACAAGGTGAAGGAGAAATAAAACCTGCTGGGTTGCAGAACTTCTGATTTGTGACATAAAGCAAGGCCAGAATAAAGTTTAAAGTATTGCATTGGTATTTGTGTAGTGACCCTCTCAGTCATCAGGGCATTCTTATGAAGGATTCGCAGTGCAAAACAGGAGATGGTTAAAAGGCCTCTGGCTGCTTTTCAATATGTTCAAGCCTTTATTTCACGTTTAAGCGTGCGTGAAAACGCACCACAGCTGTGGGTTTCAGCTTGCTGTTTTTTGTGTCTTTTTTTAGGGGGATTTGTCATAAGCATAGCTGTGCCAAGGCAAGCGTACTGGATGTAGTTTGTCTTTGTATTTATTGGCATATTCCTGCAGTTAGGACGGGACATCCACTGAATGTAAACCATGTCCCCATTGTTTCCGGCAGAGAACGCAGCTCCCTTGATCGGTTACCTGACAGTGGGTTTAAACAAAAATTTAAAACAGCCCATTTATCGGAGATGCTTTGTTTTTTTTTGTTTTTTAAGATTATTACTGATGAGTTCACAGATAGCCAAGGAGCAACGGGGTTTATTGTTGTACATCTTTATTTGCAAAATTGTTTCAGGGGATCACAGTAAAGTCAACACTTTTATCAGTTTAGTACCAATTTAAAAAAAAAAAAGGAGTACCAGGCTGCCTCAGATTTTAGCAAACAAATGTTTTGTTTCCTTTTAAAGCTCTGCATACCAGTGACTTTGTCAGGGGTCGACGCTACTTACATTGCCACGGTGTTCTCAGATTTGAATAATCGTCCATGGATTCTTGATCGTTGGCGTTTTATGACCCTTACCGAAAGTCCAATGAAAATGTGGACACAGGGTGCTTTCAAGACGCGTCATTTAGATTTCTCACGACCAGACCCTGGATTGTAAAGTCCGCTGTCACTGCAGCCGATGTTGCAGCAGGGGCCATGCAGGGGAGCAGCCTCTGCCAAAACCGTCCGAGAGGCCGTTTTTCCTGGGTTTCCTGTCATTCTAATCCGGTGTATAGTTTAGAACAGAATCTGTTTACAGAACAATGAATTGAATCAGACTCACGTTTTTCTGTTTTTTTGTTGTCGTTTTTTTTTTTTACTTTCATTTTTTTCTGTTGGATGTAGAGTAATTATGCCAGGAGTAATCTCGTGCCATTAATCATCACAGAGATTACACAAACACTTGAGCTGTTGTCTAACGTTATGTGGTTCTTACAAACTGCTGTACAATGTGTTTCTCATATACCCGCTCATTCACTGCATGCAGGGATTTATCTATCACCCCCCACCCACCCACCCACTACAGCATCCCAAATGTAAAGATGTTGCGCATCCAGTAAATATGGTTTCAGAGGGTGGCAAAACATGTGGCCATGACTGCAATAGTCAGGGTGGGGCTTTGAATCCTGACCAGGACTGCAAAATTTTTGTGGTTGGAGTTAGCCTTCTTGGGCTTTTTCGTGAAAGGTTGCGGGCCGGTCGTTGTGCTCGTGTGTGGAGAAAACCTTCGAAAACTCGTAGAGGCTGTCCAGGCCAACAGCACTTGGTCCTCGGATTCAGTCCAGCCTCCTCCTTTGTCTTCATAAATGGCAGTTTCGTACAGCGCGGGCCTTACGTGGTAACCGGACGTGATCGCAGTCCTCGCGGGGGATTGACCATCGGGCCCCTGACCTCTGCTGTCCACCCACAGCGGGGGCTCCGTGAGCAGGGCAGAGTGCCTTCCCCTCCCCGTCGTGGGCGGATGGGCTTTCCCACAGATCGGGCTCGTGTAACAGGGGCACCCGAACACGACCGCTCGGCTTCTCTCCGCCCATCGAAGCAGCCTCGTGATGTTGTCCTCTTCCTCGCAAGCCCAGGGGTTATCGCCGAGAGTTATCACCTCCAGCCCCGTCAGCTTCTGGAAAATGCCCTCCGACAGCCAGGAGAAGCGGTTGGCGTGCAGATAGAACCTAACCAGTCTGGGAAGCCGATCCAGCGAGCCGGGGAGGATCTGCACCAGGTAGTTGTGCGACAGGTCGACGGTCTCCAGGTTGTGAGGCATGTTCGTGGGCACCGTCCAAAATCTGTTGTGACTCAGGTTGAGCGACTTGAGACTCAGCAGGGTGTTGTTGATGAAGACCACTCGGTCCAGCTCGTTGTCCGACAAGTCCAGGACTCGGAGGTTCCAGTGGTAAGCCGTGTCGTTCTTGTCCAACGAGCGGAGGTGGTTGCCGACCACGCGCATGTCCCACAGCGAGCGGGGCAGGGCGGGGGGCAGACTCATCAGCCGGTTGTAGGACAGGTCCAGGGTCCGCAGGTGGGCGTAGTGGCTCAGCTGGCTGTCGAGGCTCTGCAAACTGGCAGAAGAGAGTGCTTTACTTCATTGTCTAAAGCCACATCCTACTAACTTACTGGGGATAAATGAAGCTTTTTGACCTGAATTGTACTAAGGCAGTGTATTGTTATGAATCAGAGTTCCCGCCTATCAAGCAGACACTGGGCAACGTGGGAAGGTGTGCTGCTACATACATGTTGCTTTGTTAGCACATAGACATGATAATACTGCTGCCATGTATTGAATTTAAAATTTTGGGAATTTTTTTTTTATAGTTGCTAATTTATGGTGGAGTGACTACCCCTAGTTCTTTGGGAAACGAGCCTACAACTATTGTGTTGAACCAGTCAAAACTGTCTGCAATAATGAGCCCAGTTTATAATCTGTGATTCAAAGATGGACGTCAAGATGAATTGGTATTTGTCTCGCATTAAGACAAAATGGATCAATTGCACATATTTTTTTTTTCACCAAAGTTGTCCGGTCAGTGTTAGAGCCTTCATGTGTTGTAGTCTGATGAATGTGTGCTTCTCTAAGACCTGGTTGGGGTTATTTTGGGATTGTGTTTAGGTTTCACTCTTCATTTTTGCTTGCACAGTTTAGGCTGAATACAGTTAAAGTTCAACTAGTCCTTCTTGGACCAACAGCCTTGTCCCAGGAAACAAATGCAAAGGTTCCTGGCAGTACTTGTTTGCCAAATTTTTGATTATTACTTTAAAAGAAACTCATTCTAAGTAGAGGAATGTCTAACTCCAGTTTCTGACAAGTCCATAGTGGTTTGATTAATAAAAAAAAGAAAAAGATGAAAAATTCTGCTGGCATGTAAACATACTCAATATGTTGCAATACAACATTTGAATACACACACAGGATCCAGTTGCCATATCAAACCTTTCGATTGCCTGACAAGAGTCCTTCCTTTTATTTGTTTTGTAATGTCTTTTTTTACACCCAAATCCATGGTCATTATGTGATTTAGTTTTAGTTACCGGTGTACAAACATGATCCGAGAGATAACCAGGAAAAGCAACCAAAGAAACAAAATAAACAAAAAAGCAAAAAGACAGCGTAAAGCTGCAGTTTCTTACCTGTTGAAGGACAGGTTGAGAAAGCGGATGTTGTGCTGCAGACCGGGCGGTAGCTTGGTCAGTCCCCTGGAAGAGCAGTCCACCACTCTGTGACCCCCGCTGCAGGTGCACACGGCAGGACAGATGGACAGCACCCAACCTCCCAGAAGCCCACCCAGCAGCAGCAGCAGGAGGAGCAGGGAGGCAGAACATGTCCGCACGGGCATGGTTCTACCGAGACAAGGGGCACATGGGATTGGCATTTGGAGTATTTCAAGTTTCCAAAAGTTTATTTTGTGAAGGATTATTAGAACTCAACATTTATCTGATTTAACTGCTAGCTTTTTGTTTGTTTTTTTGCTTTTATTTGCTGTCCGTCCTAATTACTAGAAATTCAATAATGCTAACACTTCAACATGCCTGTAGGTAATTTAGGCTTAGCCCTGAAAGTCGATATTCTCAATCTCTACATTATTTGGTTGCATGCGTTTCTCAAGTTATTTTACATCACTAAACTTTTAAAACAAAGTTAGGTCAATCAAATGGATGTCTAATGCCACGTCTCAGTGATGTGAAACAAGAAAGTCAGCTCAGTTTCAGAAGTTATTTAAAACCATCATAAAGCAATTCATGATAAGCTTTGAGACTGAAAAGTCCCAGGTCCTGTAAAAACAAATGATCCAAAACCAAATGATCCGACATCATCATCATCCTTGTCTGTTAGTGTGAGATGTTTGTGATTATGTGCCGCATTCTGTTTTCACAAAAATTCCAGTGTTCACGACTGCTCAGCATCTCCAGTCTAATCTTGCTTTTTTATGGACGTTTGTGGTCTCTGTAAAAAAAAAAAAAAGAAAAAAACCCAACAACTTTTCCCGAATGACATTGTTAAAAATCTGTATTATCAATAACTTTAGGATTGAGCATATTAACTGAAGCTCATATTTTGTTTGCATTTTGTTCCTGAGCTTGACATGGACACTGGGACATTCATTCTTGAGTAGAATTTGAAAATGTCTTCTGTGTTTTCCAATGAGAAAAAAAAAAAAAGTTCTCACAGGAGAACGATTGAACTCACTAGTTGTGAGCTTTACTGATATTCCGAAAAGCTGCTTCTCTAAGATGATTGCTGAAGACATCTGACCAGCAAACTGCCATATATAATACTTCCCCCCCCTCCCCCCCCGAAAGTATTGAGACCTCATTTTAAAGGTTACTCCACAATTTATGCCTAAAAACAAAATCCTGGAGGTTTGCTTGGTGGGTAGTTCCTTCCAAAAGACCAATAATAGGCACCCAATTAGCCAGGACTCAACAAAACACCCCTGCTTTGTATTATCCCTCCTCAAATATGCATGTTAGATTAATTGGTAAAGTAATTAGTGGGGAGGGTTATTAGTCCCTCCTGTGTTGGGCTGCCAACTTATCTAGAATGGACCCTGTGAGAGATGGAATAGGCTTTACCATCATTATCAGGATAACGTCCTGTTCCAGAAGTAGAGAAAATGAATGGTTATGAATAAAAGTGATTTTGTAGGCTACTCTTTGGCTCACCCAGACCCTATTGGGGCTCTCCTGATGCATTTCTAAGTATCCCGAGTGTTAACCGGCTTGAAGTTTTGCCAGTGGGACTGGAGCTCAGAGGACTGCAGTACTGCATATTTAGGGCAATACCCAATGTCTCAGCAAATGCAGAGCGTCTAATCTGAAAACTCCCGAACAGTTCGAAAGGACTTCGAGACCTGCCAGTATCGTTGACATTTGTTTGTCAGTGTATTTACTGCGTTGCCTAATTTTCGTGATGAGCAGGTACACAATGCTGTGGATCTGCCTTTGTTAAACATGACTAATTTCCTTTGAGGATGGTTGTTTGAAGCCCAAACATGACCTGGGATGTTTGATAAAAAATCTTAAAATTTCCGAACAGTTAAATGCTTCTGCACGATCTCACATTCTCATAGTTATCTGCATCAACGGTGTTGAGACTAAACTGGCTCGCTGCCTTCGAGCATGTGCATCTCTCCTTTTTCAGGGCACTCACCTCGTTTTATTACTGGTGTGTCATCTTTTCTTTTTTTTTTTTTCTTTTTTTTTTTCTCCTGCCGTTGTATCCTCTAGCTTCCAGCTGGGTCTTTGACTTCAGCCTTTTATCTGCTTTGGATGGAAAAGTCCTTCTTTTTGGCTGTTCTGGATGTCATTGTTTGTCCCGGGACAATGTCGCCTGTTATTTCGCCGTCTTGCTCGCTGCTATGCAGGCATGTGATGCAGCCGGAGCGCCAGGTTAAGGGAGGGAGAGATGCATGTCGGAGAGGCGGCGAGAGAGAAAGTGGGAGGGAGAGGGAGGAATTGCAGCAGCGAGCCTGCTCAGTCTGCTTCTGATGAGGCAAGCAGGATCTGAAGGTGTGTGCATGTGTGTGTGTATGTGTGTGTGTGTGCTTCCAGAGGCAGCTTTTCCATTCAGCACACGGTCATAACGCTTTGTGTCATTTTGTCTGAACCAAAGGATGTTTCTAACAAAGCACTGCCCAAAGGAGACCACCGGGGGGGCTATCTTTGTGGAGTTTGCGTGTTTTCCCCGTGTCTGCAGGAGTTCCCTCCTGGGTGCTTCCTCCCACCGTCCAAAAACATGCCTGTTAGCTTAATTGCTCCTAGGAGCGAGCGTGGGGGGTTGTGGGTCAATATGTGTGTCTGTTGATGGACTGGCGACTTGTCCAGAGTGTAGTGCGCCTCTCGCCCAAGCTGGGATAGGCTCCAGATAGAAATAGGTGACATAGAAGTAGGTTTTGTTTTGTAATTGTGACGGTGGTTCTTTTCGCTTTTGTTTTCAACTTCAACCTCAAAGTTTATGTCACATTCAGGAAATCCAATCTATGTGTCCTGTTAATTAGAAAATATCAGGAGGGCTAAGTTAAAGATGGGTACCTGACAGCAGCTTTTGGGAGGTGGAAAAAATTATGGTTTGAAACGAGAGAAAAGATGGACAAAGCACATAATATGGAACTTACCTCAATCATGTGGCCAAAAATACTGTAGACACGATTCTTTTTCTGATTGTGCTTTGAATAGATATCACATCAAGTTTTAGTGTACAACAATAATAAAGATCTATGACCAAAACGTGTCCCTGGGCAAGGCTCTGAAGCCCAAGTTGCCTCCTAGTGTGTGAATGTGTGGGTGAGTGACATCTAGTGTAAAGTGCTTTGAGTGGTCAGTTTGACTGGAAAAGCACTGAATAAATACAAGTCCATTTACATAGGGAAATGGCCATATCACTGTTGTGTTCTTATTATATTCTCATTATTGTTAAATTCATAACAGCCATAATCTTAATATTTTTCTTATATATTCTTCTTATTCTTATGTTATTCATATTATTCTAATTGTATGCTATCCTTTAACATACAACTCAAACACAACAGTTTGCTCTTTGTTGCAAAAATCCTTCCGTGTCTGTTTTGCCCCATATGTCGATGAAGTAATGCATCACTGGTGTTTCTGTACCATCTTCTCTACATATTTTGCATGAATTGCATAGAGGAACAGCGGCAGGTTAACTAGGGGTCTTTTTCTTTTTTGTTCTAGCCACGAAGCCCAGCTAATGTGTGGCAGGGGTTACTTTTTAATGCCTGCTCTCACTGTCAGTTTCTGCAGCAAATCGTTCTGTTAGGTGATGTGCGGATATTAATCAGATAGTGTGCACGAGGGACGTTTAACAGCAGGACCATCTGGTGAATCATCTCAGTTGTTTTTAAACCTCTTACTAGAAAATATACATTGTGGTTTGGCACCTCCCTTCACAGGAAGCAAAAGGCAGCAACTGATCAAGTGAATCACTAACTGAAATATCTATGGCAACCACCAAACTTTCATTTTGTTATTATTTAGTCCATGTAAAGGCTGAAGGAGAACAAAAATCCAGAAATTTTCAGCATGTATTTTTGCCATGCTTTGGACACTGAGCAAGATCTGGGTTTTATCTATAAAGAAGAAAATAGTATGCATTTGTACACAGGATGAAATTAAATTAGATAAAAAAAATACTTTGGGATTTTTAGAAAAAGAACATATGAAGCAACATGCAGCGTGCACCATAAAATTAATAGAATAAAAACATGTACATGCACTTTTTGATTTCCCCTCTAAAAGTCATGCATCGTCTGAAAATGCACTCTTGTGATTTACACTGATATTATATGCACAAGTTACATTATAAATAGGGATGTGTTGCAAGTCTGCATGATAGGGGATTGAGAAAATGTGTGGATGTCAAATAAGGTCTTTGTATCCTTGTTGACGGATATCTGAAACTGATACTGATCGTTTACCAGACAGACATAATTCAGATTGAGCGTTCTTCCTGCCAGATATATGGAAAATATGAGACAGAATTTCAACTTTAAATAAAAAAAAAAAAAGGTTTCACTTCTAATTTATTCAAGTAGATTTAATTCCAGATGACAATGAAATCACGAAGACTTTTCCTCATCACGACTCCGATAAAACATTGACAGTTGAAACAGTCTCTATATTTATATCAAGAGCTTTTACATAAAACGGCAAGCTTGCTTCCTCATACAGAAAAATGTCACTGCCTCATGTCAAAGCCACATTTCCTTCTGTTTTTCTGTCAGCCGTTTTGTGTCGATAGACTTTATGCAAAGGGCTAGAATTTCTCAACCTCATTTTAAAAAATGGCCAAAAATTGCGGAGGGAAATGACAAAGTAAACTACATCCAATGAGGAAGTCTAACATATCTGATCCGGAGACGGTTATGTTGCCATGAAGGGTGACAACCCCTTTTCTTGGTCCAGCATGAGAAGTTAAACTTTAAGGTGAGGTAGCAATCATGTGATTGCTCATCCAATTCTCAGTCCTTGGTTATTGTCTCTCATCATTTCCCGATGCGGTGACCGTAGCTCGTCACATTTCTGTTTTTAATGCAGCATAACACCAGAGAAAATAGAAGACTTAAGATTGTCCAACTGCTGGATCTGTGAAACAATTTTCTAAAGGAACCAGCTGATCATCATTCACTGTTTTTCTTCCTCTTTTTCCTGTTTTCCCAACGCATTGGAGGGATTCCCAGAATTGTCTTGTGTCTGGTTACCTGCATGGGAATTATTTGTGGACGGAATGTTGTTACTTTCGAGAGGTGTCTCTGAGGCCAATTTTTCAACCTTCTCTGCCGCTTTCTCCGTCGCTGTAACGGTTGGAATGGTCCCAGATGGCCCTTTGCTTACTTCTACAGATGCGTCCCCTTGTGTTTTACCTCCAAATGTGACGCCCACCGTCATGTCTTGTAACTCTTCGTCACATTCCGGCAGCAAGGACAGCCGCTTGGACAGTCTCTGAGGCAGAAAACTGGCCAGAGAAATCCGATTCGACGACCTAAGACTGACTTGGCCGTTATCGTTTCCAGCCATCAGAAATGGTGTCGGACCAGCCCAGTCCGTGGTTGTTATCTGCTGCTTCTGAAGCTTCCGCTTCTTTATGTAAATGACCAGAAACCCCACCATCATCAGGGCTAGGGCTCCCCCTATTATCCCTGCCACTGCTTTGCCGTCGTTGGTTCTCGTTTTGGAATCTCGTGGCTTCTTTGCGTCGGTGAGGCGCGACACTGTCTTTCCGGACGAAGTTGTGCGTGAACCCATTGACCCATTGACGGTGTTTACCCCAGTCACTGATTCTGTACTCGTAGACCTGCCGTCTTCAGCCTTAACGGACGCGGTTGCTGTGGAGATGAGCGTCGTCAAGCGCGACCGAGACGTAGACGAAGACGTGCTTTCTTCTCTACCCAGTTCAGTGGTTGACATATGTCCTGTGTCTCCGGTTTGGGTGGAGTTGCTTGGCACTGGAGGTACCAATGAAGGCCTGGTTGGGTCAGTGGTGTTGGCGGGTGGAACCTCCGTTGTAAACGCCACAGGTACGGTTCCTACTTGCATTGTGCCTGCTGAGCCGTTCGCTACTTGTGATGCGACTGTGGGTTTGCTAGCCATGCTTCGGGTTCTCAACGTTGAGGTCACAGGAGGCAATGCCGGGGTTGTTTTTGGCAAGGAACCGCTGCCGTTGGTTCCCTCAGGTGAATCTGCAACATCCCAGTCAGATGTTATGATGCCAATAGCTGCGGTCTCCGTAGGTGGGTTTGAGATGGACGTCTCCTGCGTTGTCATCTGGCCGTGACCGAACTGTTCTCGGGTCACCTGAGCCATCGTCCCGTTAGCCAAGTCGTCGCGCTGACCAGATGTGACCGCCCCGCCTACTGTCAGTGGCAGGAACCATATTAGAACTACGCTTGTGAAATCAGCGGTCATCATGTTCTTCCTCGGTCTTCAGGCCAGTGACGGTGTACTTGTGGCTGGAAAAAAGAACGTTTTTGTGTCAGAGATGTCTTAAACATAGTCTGAAGCAACACCGTCATGGAGAGGAAATTAAGGAGGAAGTGAATTTGAGTTTGTAAAGTTCTGTAATCATGGTATTGCGTGGTTATTTTTCATAATTTTCCTTGAAAAAGTCAAGTTTCAAGAGTACATCTTTGGTTTTTAAAATAATTTTGTAGTTGAAAATCTTAAAATATTTTGTGGAGTTTCCTTAGTGATACTTTATGTAGTTATTTACACCATAAATTAAGGAATAGTCATATACGCCCTCTTGTTACAAGTGTAAGACAAGTAAACATAGTTTTTTATGCATTCGAATAAAACAATTTTTAAAACACACTTATGAAAATTATACACAGATATTCCAATTTCAAGTCAAACAGAAGTCTAGTTAACAAAATTCCAGAGGATTTACTAAAGAGTTACATTTTCTAAGTATCATCTTCCTTTTTTAAGTTATTTAAGTTAAAAAAATTGCTCTGAGTCCACTTAGCTTTTATTTAGATTTGTTTTTTTACATCAATATCAGCTCAAGACTCTTGACACAAGCAATGCTTCTCTTGTACTCACCGATTAGTTTACAGCAGTAATGCCCATTGACTCTTTAGTTGCGACAGGATGTATCACAAGTCCGATAATGGAAGATATTTAGCAGCTGTCTGTTAAAAAATGTCTCTCTAATGAAAGCAGGAACAAGGACAGGAACCACCCCACTCGGAAAGGCTGAGACTTGATCTTGTCTTAATTTGAGGAAGTGTAACGTGTCGAACGAGTGCTTTCCGGATGGCAGCGCTAAATTTAGTAGCTCAAGTTTTACGCCAAACAGCAGAACTGTTAAAAGTTGAGCTGCAAGAGCGTGTTCAAATTCTCATGTTTAGAGATATTTTAGCAAAGATTTAAGAATGTCTTTCACACTGTTATGTCATAACTTGCATATATTAAGGGAGGGGAAAATTCTTTGCTAAACAAAGTATACATAGTAAAATAGTTCATTGTATCCATAATCTAATAGATAGTGAAATATAAAATAAAAGTAGCAATGATTAAAAGGGGAACTTTAAAACGCATCGTTCAATTTGGAGGGAATGACGCAAACTACTTGAGTAATTTCAAAATCTGACCCACTACCAGCACAAATTTGGCGGAAGTTCCTTGATTGCGTTATAAGTTTAATGTTTTTCAGTTTAAGCAGTATGTTCTGCAGACTGTGACGGGGAACAGCCAGCAAGCTTTTCTTAGTTAGAATTTGCATGGCTTGAGGAAAAGATGCATCCTCATCCTCTCTTTGCCCTCTTTGATGGAGTGCATCCCTTTGACTTGAAAATGAGCTAAAAAGCTAGAGATACATATATGTGAATCTCCCTGGATTTTTTGACAGTCTTCAGAATTTCTAAAATCCTGGAAGACTGTTAATGTTTTTTTTTTTTAAATCAACAGTATTTCACTTCAAGTTTTGGAAAACAAGTTGGTATTTGCAGATGCTCTGTTCAACCCCAACTATTTATTTCAGACAAGTATTTACAGCACAATTAAGCAAGATTCGACGTGTAAGATTGGGATCCGTCAATGCCAGCTTTTCGTATTGAAACACCAGCCAATGTTCATTCATCCATCCACTTTCTGCTGGAGCATCTCAGGTGTTTCCATCAGTACCTCCTACGCCTCGTCTCGACTTGATTTAGGAGGATTTAAATGACAAATTTTACTCCACGAGACAACAATAGGGGACACCGCGGCAACAAAATACAGACTATACCGGCTGGACGTCGGTCCATGTGTTAGTATTATACATTAAGTGAAGGATTTGCTATCAAATCGTATGTCTCTTTGGTCAACCAACCCCCCCCAAGAAGCCTAACGTCTGCCCAGCTCAGCCTTGATAGAACCCGGGCGAGTAGGTGCTTGGGTCGTAACTGTTTAGCCGAGCCAGCCGCAATTAGAATTTAGAATTGAGCCAAATAGACACTTCACTGCATGTATATTTGAAAACATGGCGCTAAAAGTATGCAAGTCATCGCGGTTGACCTCAGTTCTGACAAGAATATTTCTTTGCCCTTGCTCTGAAAAAGAGTTGGTGCTTCTGTAGCAGGTGTGGAGTCAGAACTTCTGACAATCGAGTATTTTTCCTGGTTTCTGGCAGCGCTCTGTCCTGAAAGGGGGTATATCTTGTCCGTGCTATTATGTTACTGGACGGTATGCTTTTTGTGGTGCGGCAATTACAGGTTAATTTGGGCAACTTAAAAACATTTATGAGCTCTTCACTGTGGTATTAGGATGAGAAGACCATTACCGGTCCTCTAGGACGTGAACCTCTAGGATGTTTTAGAAATGGACAACTCTGTCTTTTGGAGTCTCTCTTGCACCCTACTTCTATTAATAGTTAAAGTTTATCGACATCCAGCAGTAGCTTCCTTTCACCAGCTCATGTGATCAGTGATCTCTGGTAAGCTTCCTTATTCTTGCTTCTTGCGGGGTTGTAGAAAGATTAAAGCCTTTGCTACTAAAGGCACTTTATTACCTAGAGGGAATTACAATCAATGCCATTTTTGGAACTCTTTTTTTCCAGACAAAACTTTCAACAGACTTTTAGGTACAGTACAAATGGAGTTAATGGGAAAACCAATGTAAACAGTGTAGTCACTTATAATAGGGAGATTAATTTCTTGTTAACTCGTTCACTAACGAAACAATCGGAAATTATGTACAATCGTATACCATAAAGATGATAGTTCCCTGTTATTGACAATGATGTTTGCTTCTGAGAGGAAAAAAAAGACCATTTCCAGACATGAGACGTTATTTAACTGACTTCATGAATCAGTGAAAATGATCTAATCTCATCATTCAGATGTTTGTCACTTTAGTTTAATTTATATGTGAGTAGAAGTTCAACTGGTAGATCAACCTCCCCATATGCAGAGTTTAATGTTCTGGATCCTGGTTTGAGCCTTGTTCTACCTGACACCCAAACACCCTCGGCTCAAAGGCATCTAGTGTCTGGAAATAAAGAATTAAAGCCACTAATATGTGTTAATGATTTCAACTTTTATCACCTTTCTCTGAGCAACTGATCAGAATTCAGCGTAAAAACATTCCTTACAATTATGTCTCCGTACTAAATAACTAAAACCAATAACGGATAAAACACAAGACAGACACACCATGTAAAAATCCATTTATTTCAACTGTGTAACAGGAGTTTTTATGTATACAATTCATAAAGAAATAGTCTTCCATATATTTATTGTTTTTAGCCGACTTTCTAGAAAAAAACAAGTTCAGCATTGCGTTGGTAACACACCAAATTTGAAAGCTAAAGTTTAATATTGTGATGCTTTGATAAAATCACCTTTTGTCTTTTCCAGTTTGATGTTCGGTTTTGCGTTCAAGGCGGGTTTTGACGATGAGTATCTCTCTCAATATATTTGATTAAACCTGTTTCTATAGCATCAGCTTCCTCTTTAGCAACAAAGAAAAATAAAAAAAACTTTGTTGCTGTTTTAGCTTTTAATTGAATGTGTCACATCAAAGTCTTTTTTTAACCCAAAATATAGCTTGACTTCTTTGGCTTTTTTTCTAAACGGTCTAATTCAAATTTATCTTGTGAAATTTTGTACTGTAAGACATGAGTAATGATACACAATAGTTATTTCTTATTATTCTCAAACTGGAACAGCTTCACTTATTTTTGTTCAGATATTAAATAAAAAGATAATAATATTGACTCACTTTAACTTTATGAGACCAGCTGTTCAATTCCATAAACATTTAATATTTTATTCTTTAACTAGTTTTAAAGTAACATTATTTAAACCATTTCTATTAATGACTGAAGCACGCACATTCTATTAGTATCAGCATTCAAAATTTCTTGCTGTGCCCAAGCGACCCACAATTCACTATAAAAAATAAAATAAAAAAACTAACAAAAAACAATAAAAATGAACTTGCTAAGCTAAATGTCTGCGTCGAATAGGGTGGAGCTACCTCCTCAGACAACAAGCGGCATGTCCTCTACATCCCGGGGAACTTCCAAACAGTAATCCTGGGAACTAGAGCTCAGCAGCTTGCAAGCCTGTTCTTCAGGATCGAAAGCCACCGTGGGGGCCACGTCCCCAAGTCCCGCCACGCTTTCCTCCATTGCCTCTTGTATTTCAGCCTGCCTCTTCTCCTCCATCTTGCCGTCCGATCTCACCTCCTCGAGCACGACGCTGGCGTCGCATGGGCCGACCAATCCCCCGGCTTCCGTTTGATCGGAATCCCAGTAGCCAGTACCGCTTACCAAGTTCATGTTGGACCGGGAGGTCCTAAGGGTGTTTGCCCGATTCTGAAGGATGCGAACCTGACATGCGAGCACTATAGTGGCAACGAGCAAGCAGAGAATCACCCCCCCCGCGGAACCGATGGCAACTAAACCCATCTCGGTGTCGATCGGGCAGTCCGAGCGAATGACGACGGTGCCGTCGGATGAGTTCTGTTGGTTGGTGGTAGAAAAGTTGGCCTCCATTGCAAAGGTTGGGCTGACGTCTTGGTCTCCTGGTCCGGACCAATATGTCTGCGTGGTTGAAAGGGCTTGGTCTGCCCCAGCAGGGCTCAGGGCCAGCTGATTGAGTAGGAGAAACAGACAAAGAGTCCCGGGCGATTCCATCTTGGTCTGAAATGAAGAAACTCATTTAGAGAAATAGCGTTCCTATGGTTAAATACTAGTCAGATTTATCGCAATGTACAAAATCTCTTACATTACGACGTTGCAACACGAGTGCGTGTCTAGACTAAAGCTTTCATTTTCACAGTTACATCGTCCTCATGATAAATTGACAGATTTTTTTGTTTTGTTTTTGCCAAATACTTACATGTAGAAGTCTTCTGGGGTTGGTGTAGGGACGGAGAGAAGCACTTGCTGCAAACGGTCTTGAAAGATATTATAAACTCCCTTCCTGAGCCCCTCTCGGGGTCTTTTGACGTCTGGCTATTTCAGGCTCCCCGGTTTGACACCACAGTGGCCAAAGACCTTATACAGAAAAAGACATGTAAAGTTGTGTTACTTTTCTGAAGCGCAATGTTCCAAAACAGTCAAAGGTGTCACATGAATAGCTACGAGAAAAGATTTCTCTGTATACAAAGCGCACTGGAAATAGGTCAGCAGTAATGAAATGAATTTGCCCTTGAAAACGTCTTTCTCTCCTTTTCTTAGATTCAAAACTGGCCAGATTAATGGGGACCTGCTCATCTACCACGTCCTCCTAACCCTTAAACCCTACTACGCTAAGCCCTACGAGATCGTGGTGGACTTGACTCATGTCGGGCCCAGTAATCGTTTCAAGACCGACTTCCTGTCCAAGTGGTTTGTGGTCTTTCCGGGCTTTGCTTATGAGAATGTAGCAGCAGTTTACGTCTACAACTGCAACACATGGGTGAGGGAGTATACCAAGTATCACGAGCGGCTACTGACGGGCCTGAAGGGCAGCAAGCGACTCCAGTTTATTGACTCTCCAACCAAGCTCGCGGAACACATTGAGCCTGACCAGCAAAAACTGCCTGCAGCCACTTTGACATTAGAAGAAGACCTAAAAGTGTTCCACAATGCCCTCAAGCTGGCCCATAAAGACACCAAGGTGTCAATAAAGGTGAGTTGGCACCTGGAGTAAAACGTCTACAATCGACAGCTTTGAGTGATAGAAGTTTCCGAGCACAATGGTGGTTTCCCCTAAAATTCTGTGTTTTCTTCTTGACCATTAGGTGGGCTCCACAGCGGTTCAGGTGACCTCGGCCGAGCGGACGCGCGTCCTCGGCCAGCCCGTCTTCCTCAATGACGTCTACTACGCCTCAGAGATCGAGGAGATCTGCCTGGTGGACGAGAGTCAGTTCACCCTCACCATGGCCAACCAGGGCACTCCGCTCACTTTCATGCACCAGGAGTGTGACGCCATCGTCCAGTCCATCATCCATATCCGGACACGCTGGGAGCTGTCCCAGCCTGACTCGATTCCACAGCACACAAAGATTCGACCAAAAGACGTCCCAGGGACTCTACTCAACATTGCCCTGCTAAACCTTGGCAGTTCTGACCCCAGCCTAAGGTCAGTTCTGTCAGACCTAAAACGTTTAGTTAATTGAATCTCAATGAAGTGAGTTTTTTTTGCCTGGCATGACACCTTTCACTCGTCCCCATCACATCCAGGTCCGCAGCCTACAACCTGCTCTGCGCCTTGACATGCACCTTTAACCTCAAAATCGAAGGCCAGCTCCTGGAGACTTCAGGCCTCTGCATCCCGGCCAACAACACCCTCTTCATCGTCTCCATCAGCAAGACTCTGGCTGCCAACGAGCCACATCTGACCCTAGAGTTTTTGGAGGAGTGCATCTCGGGTTTCAGCAAGTCCAGTGAGTCTCAAAAGTCATCTCGCTAACCCAACTGGTTTGGCTTCACACTTATCTTCTGGGTTCAGTCACAGGGCTGTGATCTGGCCATGATATGAACCAAAGAAAATGAGGCCATGAGATGGCCCTGCTCTTCTCTCATCTGGTTAAAAAAAAAAGTCTGATCAGCATTTTACTTACATTGAATAAAAATACTTAGAGCAAACATTGGTTTGCAAAATTCTGTTGCTAATTTGTATGCAGCATCCTCAGAAGAGTATTAGGTGAGACACTGTCTCGGGGCATCATTGTGTCTTTTGAAGCAAAACGTCTGTGTGCTGCTGTTACAGGTATCGAGCTTAAACACCTCTGCCTTGAGTACATGACGCCCTGGCTCCTAAACCTGGTTCGCTTCTGCAAGCATAACGACGACGCTAAACGTCAGCGCGTCACTGCCATCCTGGACAAGCTCATTACGATGACAATCAATGAGAAACAGATGTATCCTTCCATCCAGGCCAAGATCTGGGGCAGCCTGGGCCAGGTGAGTCCACTACCCTCATCGATTTAAAAATAATTAAATAATAATTAAATAAATGTGTGTGATTCGACATTGTGGCCAAACCCCTTTCCTTCAGATCACAGACCTGCTGGACGTGGTGTTGGATAGCTTTATCAAAACCAGTGCTACAGGAGGCCTAGGCTCAATCAAAGCAGAAGTCATGGCTGATACCGCAGTGGCTCTGGCATCAGGAAACGTCAAACTGGTCTCCAACAAGGTAAGACTTCCCATAGTGTGGGATAAACTACGACAAAAGATTTTTTGCTGCCTATATTTCATCATGGGCAGATTTTTTTTTATTGAAGACTTAAATATTTAATGGTATCCAGCAGTAAAACATAATGTCTGTCATTTAGGCTCTTATGTTTCCAGAGTAGAGTGTACAATGGTTGGTGGAGTTTATGCAAACGCCAGAGGGAGGTATGGGGGGCTTCTGCTCTCTCAAGTAGATTGAAATTTCTGCAGTTTGGCTAAAAACCAAGTGCACATATTTTATAACAGAAAAATGGAGAGAATTGTTAAAAAGGTTAAACCTGCAGCATGTGTGACTTACTGCTGATTATTCCTAGCTCTAGTTTGCAGGATCAGGTCTGATCTTTTACATCCTCTACGACCAAAATGCTGGTCTTTTGTCTGCTCTTCCATTTTTAAGTTGAATTCCAATTTTTCATGAGTAATAAAGTGGGGTTGAGTATGTATTTTAGGCCAACATAGCGATTTTCCTATGTGCACAGAGATACTGCTGGCTATTGATGTTTTGTTTCATAAACTTGAGTGAGAAAACCTCATTAAATGTGACTTGACAATACACCAGAATGTGTCTCATACATGATGAAATTGTAACTCTTCAGAACCGGCCCTTTCTTTTTACTGAGTTTTACAGGCCATCACACTATATCAATATTCTCAACTACAGAATTTTTAAATTAATGTACTTCCATTGAGAAGGTAGATCTAATGTTGTTTTTATATAAGTAAGTATAAACTGTGGAAAATATATATATTTTTTAAACAAGAGTCATTAGAATATGTCATTAAATTTTGATTGTCCAGATCTCCAGCTTTTTATTGCCACCGTCAGATGTGCCGGAACATTGTATTAACCCGTCCTTCTCCACAAGTCCAGCATATTTTGGCAATCCAGGTTGTCACTTTATTTCACTTCACCTAAATAAACTGTTTAATCTTCAATTAAGATAGCATTTATAAAATTGAAGATCTTGCTAAAAAACAACACTTTTTTTCTAATTTCATCTTTTCTTTGAAGCAACCTTTATTACATGTAAGGTCCCCAAAAACAGCAATTAAATTAAATTAGAGTTGCTTCAAAAAGCTAAGATGAAACCAATTTCTTACAAAATTGCTAGATCAGTTTTCAAATGGAACTCTGCACAAAAAGTAATCTAGGTTTAAGCTATTTAATTTGCATATAAATGTTAGAATGGAATATAATTTACTCACTTGGTTGTGGAGGGAAAGATTCCAAAGCTGTAAATATTGCCTGACTTAGTGAAACAAAAGAGACAAACTCATCCACTTTCCATCCATCATCTGCGAGGTCTGGGTCCAAATCCCGCCAGCTACTCAGAGAAACAAACACAACATACACAGAGAGACACAATAGAAAAGTCAGGGCCTGTCTCCTATTATGGCAGACATCAGTGCTATGCTGAATGGTGGCCATTGTCCAGACTGTTGACTAAGAAATGACAAGCAGTGTTTAAGCTGTAGTGCTTCTCCACTCAGTGATTTAGGATGACTTTCCAATAGTGCTCCACTGAATTAAAGGTTTAAAAAAAAGAAAAAGAAAACTGACAACGGCACACAGCTGCTGGACAATATGCGAGTCTTTATACCAGTGTTATCTGCTTTGCATTACTGGTAGTTGTCATATCAGGACAACGTACAGAGCACAATGGAGCCTTGTATGCTCCTCTTGAACTCTTTGTCACCCAAGATTTGAATAAGTGCTGTTTTCTAAGCGGTTAGAAGCACAGTTGTTTTGTCATGTGCATCAGCTCCATATCTAAAGACGCATGATCGTCATGCTCCACACAGCTTATCTGTACATGCTTCCTTTTTTTAGTGGGAAAGGGTTTTGATCTTGTCAAAATGAGTTCACATGAAAGTGGTTTTTAACTTGTCGTGATAATCTATTCACTCATTTGTCAGTTCTTATCCATTTTCTGTTTTTCTCTTATTTTGAATACTTTATTTTGAAGTTTTCAATTATAGAAGAACAGTACAACTTGGTCCCATTAGAATAAAAAACAAACAATATAAAAAATGGAAAATAATATAAACTGAAACCTAAAAGTCTAAATAGTTTAAATGAGAATTAACAAACACTTATTTTGAAAAGTGGAAGGAGCAATGAAAAAAAACTGATACGCAAGCAAATAAAAATGAAAAAAACTAACAAACAAGAAAAATATATATATGAAATTTGAAAAATTTCACATGTTACACTATGTCACATTTGTACCAAGTTATTTCAGCCATTGTATTTGGGCATCAGTGTTGGTTTATAACTAGTTAAAATTTACAAGGGGTCCAGGGCTAATAATGGTAATTCCTCTACATACTCAATGAAAGGTGGCCACATTTTTAAAGAAGTAATCAGATTTGTTTCTCATGACATAGGTGATCTTCTCTAATGGTAGAAAGGATGTCATTTCTGATACCGAGAGGGTGGAGTCTGACTTCCATGTCAACGCAATACATCGATACATTTCCTGTAACTCCGACTCAGCTTCAAGTTGATTACATTTCCTAGAAGAAATAGTTCTGGATCTGATGGAATTAGATCCACGCATATCACGCCAGAATGTAGGAACTTTAGTACATTGCCATGTGCAATATAACATGGCGCCCACAGCAACGGCACACCTGAAACAGAAATTTGAAATAGAAGCTTTGTACCATTGCTCCATTCATAGCTAGGAAATCTGGGCATGAAACGGCTCCCACAGAGTATATCCCTCTCTAGATTTTGGCTGAACAGAGCAGGGAAACTCCTTACAAACCTGCCAGAGAGTGGCCTTTATGGACTTTGAATTGTACACTCCTGGACAATTCCTTGTAAAAAGCTGATTATCAAAGAAAATCAAATAGTGTAACAACCTAAACAATAAATTGCTGAAACGCAATGCAGCCTCCAGACTTGTTCAAATAGTTTAAGGTCAGTGGAAAGCATTTTTTTTTTTAATAACATGAAAGTTTCTTTGGTATTGCTTCTGGACTCTGCTATTCATGAGGTCACAAAAGGCGTTCATGGCTCCACATCCAACAGTATGAGATCTGCTCTTGTTTTCGTCTTTTCAGTCTTCCGCTCTTCTTCGTTGCAGGTTATCGGCCGGATGTGCAAGATCATTGACAAGACATGCCTGTCACCGACGCCCACGCTGGAGCAGCACCTCATGTGGGACGACATTGCCATCCTCGCACGCTACATGCTCATGCTGTCCTTCAACAACTCTCTGGACGTCGCTGCCCACCTGCCATACCTATTTCACGTAGTGACCCTACTGGTAGCCACCGGTCCATTGTCCCTCAGGGCCTCCACCCACGGTCTGGTCATCAACATCATCCACTCCCTCTGCACCTGCTCGCAGCTCAACTTCAGCGGTAAGAAAAGACTTCAGCTGTTAATTCAGTTTTTGTTGTTTTGCAGTGTATATCGAATCTTCTCTTCTACATTAAACTTGCGGTCCATTTCAGTAAGAACCGCTCTGTTCTTATGGGAAAAACTGTTATGTTTTGAATGATTCCAGAGGAGACAAAGCAAGTTCTGAGGCTGAGCCTGACGGAGTTCTCACTGCCCAAGTTCTACCTATTGTTCGGTATCAGCAAAGTCAAGTCGGCCGCCGTCATCGCCTTCCGTTCCAGCTACAGGGACCGCTCCTTCTCGCCAGGCTCCTACGAGAGGGAGACGTTCGCCCTCTCCTCACTGGAGACTGTCACGGAGGCCTTACTGGAAATCATGGAGGTCAGCTAGATAACTGCCACTTGCATGGAAACACCTGTAGAGCTCAGAATTATTTGGAAATTAGTCAAACAGTTAAGAGTTTAAGATACAGGGTGATGGTTGTTTTTAAAAAAAAAAAAAGTCTGTTGAAGATGCTGTCTGTAAAAAAAATAAAGTTAGTCGCCAGGTTTTCTATGGTGGTCAAGTTAGGCTTGTGCCTTATCTATCCAAATGAACACACGCTGCACAATTTTTGGCTCTAAGCGAGTTCTCATATCTGCTTTTTGACTTTTTGTTTTTTCTCCAGGCTTGTATGAGGGACATCCCCACTTGCAAGTGGTTGGACCAGTGGACAGAGCTAGCACAGAAGTATAAGCTCCCTCTGTCATATTTAAACAAATGTAGGCGAATACAGTGAAAGCGCCGTATGTGGAACAAATGCGTATGCCTTTGCTCTGCAGGTTTGCATTCCAGTACAACCCGTCTCTCCAGCCCAGAGCACTGGTCGTGTTTGGCTGCATCAGCAAAAGAGTGAGCCACGGCCAGATCAAGCAGATCATACGGATCCTCAGCAAGGCCAGCCCTCTGCTCAGCATAGACCGGGTCAGAGCACTCATTCACTTCCAAAGTCCTCACACCTGGGAGCTGTTGCGTGAACATGACTCCATGTCCATTCATTGCTGGGGCAGCTTGACGTCTGGAACCCTATTGCCTTCCCAAAAGAGCACAGAAAACGTTGTTTATATTATAACCTCTATAGATATAGTTTGTTTTGGGGTTTTTTGCATACGTCATGTTAATTTGTGCTCCGTTTGGCTGAATTTCAGAAACAATTTTTAATATTTTGTTTCCACTTAAATTTCTTTTTGTTAGCATGAACAAGAAAAAGTAACTTTAAATTTAGGAAACTCCTTAGAAAGACATAGCAAAGCCATGTGAATGAGGCATTTGGTTGCAGATTAAACTGATTAAACATGGTCTCAGAGGTTGATAAAATGTGTATTTAAAAAACAAAACGTATCCCTTATCCCCAGCATCCACTGTTTTTAATCTTTTTAATGTCTGTTTCATCACAGGGTTTGGAGAGCTGTCTGAAGGGGCCCGATAACTACAACAGCCAGGTTTTAATAGAGGCCACAGTCATTGCTCTGACAAAGCTGCAACCTCTCCTCAGCAAGGTACCGAGCCGTCGTAGATCCAAATCATGGTCAAATCCCAGCATTGTTTTAGCCCTCCTGCTCAGCCATTTTCCTTTGGGCGCCATTAACCTTTCACTGTTCTTGCTTAGATCTGCAGTTATTTGTGAACTGACTTTGAGGACCTTTTGATGAATGCTTTTCATGAAAAATAAGGCTCACACAAAGAGACACTGCTGTTGAAGTGACTTAATCTCAGCTCATCTACCTTCTCCCCCTTGCAGCTTTTACAATGGTGTTTTTTGTTTGTTTTTTTCATGAGCACCTGAATGATCAGTAGCAGGGAATGAGTGTTTCATGTGTTTCTTTACAGGACTCTCCCATGCACAAGGCTCTTTTCTGGGTGGCAGTGGCAGTACTACAGCTAGATGAAGTTAATCTCTACTCTGCTGGAACTGCCCTTATGGAGCAGAACCTCCACACGCTTGACACGATGCGTGTGTTCAATGACAAGGTAGAACACACATTGCTCTATAGAAGCCTCCTAATGGGACTTTTGTTCTTTTTTCCGTTTTAGGCCACTTATTGATAATAATGCAGAGAGTCGTGCGTGTTCAACATGTTATCTTTACATGAAAAGTACAGAAAGTGCTCTTGACAAATATTTTAAAAAGTAATATGTTGTCAGGTGTAAGACACAAGCTGAATTATTTTTTAGTAGAAAATCTTATATCCGAAGGCACAAAAAAGGGGATGGAAGCTATTTAGGGTACAGTTGGCATGTCTTCATGATCAAAAAAATCGTGAAAAAAGTAGTTTAGTAGTACTAGTTTGAAATATTAGTTTCTAATTGAATAGATGGTGTCATGTGTTCCTCCAGTTGTCTACCATGGAGGAGCTAAGTTGTCATTAGACTACTGACTGGTCCAGGCCGCATGTAAAATTGGGCTTTTCCACTACCTACTGCGCGCAGCTTGGATTTGTGTGTTGTTGTTTTTTGCATTTTGAATTTTGCTTGCGCTTCCTGTTAAAATTCTAGCAGAAAATATGTTCTAGAAGTGACACAGCAAGTTGGTGCAACCAATTGGTTCACAACCATCCACCATTGTCTGCTTTTCTAGAGTCCCGAGGAAGTGTTCATGGAAATCAGACGTCCTTTAGAATGGCACTGTAAGCAGATGGATCATTTTGTGGGACTCAACTTTAGCGCCAACTTTAACTTTGCTCTGGTGGGCCATCTACTCAAAGGTAAGGCAATGTGTGGTCTTTGATCGTTTAGCTGTGATTAAAACCACTTGAGAAGCTGAAAATCACATCTGAATCTACTGTGTATCTCTTAGTTGTCTTTTTTAAAAACGTTTTATTTAGGTCTTTCATCAGAGTTTGATGCAATTGATGATCATATGTCACGTTTTTCCTGCTTTGGGAAGTTTTTTTCCCTTAAAACTATGACTTCTTGATTGTTTGCTTTTGTGTACATTGTGCTTTTGGACTGTTTTTTGTTGTTGACCATTGACAATTTCTTACCCATGTGTCCCTACAGGCTACAGACATCCTTCACCCACCACAGTGGCGAGAACAGTGCGAATTCTTCACACGCTGTTGGCTCTTATAAGCAAGCATCTGAAATGTGACAAGTTTGAGGTCAACACTCAGAGCGTGGCCTATCTGGCTGGTATGAGTCTAAACAACAATTTCAAGTTTTATGTGTAGCCTAAACTAATTCATGTTGCCTAGTTTGGGTAAAAGTGTTCAAGTTGTTGAGGAGCTCTTTTGGTGAAAGCGTCCAAGCGACTTCAGTTAGCAAATGCGGAGCTACCTGAACCTAGAGTTTAACTCGTTGAGTTATTTTGTTGCTGTCACCCTGCTGTTGATGATGTCTGTCTGCAGAAGTTGTCCTTTTTTTTGTTGTCTAACTTCCTCATCTTTTTGCGCAGCTTTGCTTACTGTATCTGAGGAAGTCAGAAGTCGCTGCAGTCTCAAACACAGGAAATCGCTACTCATCTCTGATCTCTCCATGGATCCCGTTCCCATGGACACCTACACTTGTCACATGGCTGATCCCTCTTGCAGGTGAGTGGAGGAACAGGATTTCTTTCCCGACCTGTCCACAGCACATATCGGCAGACCCTATGGAATTATGCATGCTACATAGTATAGTTATACATTATAAATGTTCTAGAATTAGTTGATGTAGACCATTTCAAATTGGGATTATGTAAAAACATATATTTTACATAATGTATTTTCTTTGTGATATATGAAACCAAACTGCCAGCTCACTGCATAGTTTACAGTTTAGTCGTTACTCTTTCCGTAACTTTCTTCACAACCTTTATTCATCCTTTTTCAGAACTTTACAAGAGCCTCAGCCATGGACATCGCCTCAGATTTCGGAGCGCTTCCTGTTACCACATCATTACCCCATAATGGGCCAGATTAGCCCACGAACACGGAAGTCCATGAGCCTGGACATGGGCCAACCCTCACAGGCTAACACGAAAAAGCTTCTGGGTATGAATGATCCCGTAGTTGTGGTTAATACGGTGCAGGGCGTACCGATAGCCCTTTTTCTTTGCTCTACTTTACCTAACCGGACTCACCGCGCAGTCTCATTGCTCGAGACGGCCTGAAAGTCAAACAATGTTATTTTCATGCGACAGAAACACAACAATGAAGGACGGCACAACAACGGTTTGTGTGAAGCCATTGACCCTGTAGACGACAACAGAAAGGATAAGATTGCACGTTTGTCGTTGCCCCTTTTTGGAAATTTCCCAGATTTTTGTGAGGGAGTCGCATTAGTGATATGATTTTTCTGGCCAATCAGAGGCCTGCAGTCTGTAGTCCACTCGACTCAGCTCGCTTGGAACCCCAACCAAGTAGTTGCTAAGATCGTAAGTGGTGAACGCTCCTACCACCTAAAGATGAGTGAAGTTAAGCTGAGTAGGTGGGACTCAGCGCTTGGCCAGGGAGTCGCATGATTCTAGAGCGACTCCCGCACGTGAACCCTATCATTTTTTAAAAACCGGACAACCAAAAATTTCCAATTTCCTTATTATTGTAACCATCCCTAATATATGAACCAACACCACTGTCCACCACTGAGGTTCGGCCAGTAAATAGCTGCCACGATGTTCTTCATTGTTGCCACGGCGTCGCATGCGAATGACGTCACAGGCCGACGAGTCCAACTTTCTGTCCGACCCTGATTTTTAATGTAAAAGTTGTGCCGAGGTGTGGAAGACCGACTAACTACTAATGGAAAACCCCCATAAGAGGGGGCCCCCATACTAGTGCTAAATAGCCAGACTGCTAATGTATGCGTTGTCTTTTTATGTTTAAAAGGCACCAGGAAGAGCTTCGATCATCTCATATCAGACTCTAAAGCACCAAAGAGACCAGAGATGGAGTCTGGTATGACCACCCCTCCCAAGATGAGGCGCGTTGCCGAAAACGACTATGAGATCGGTGAGATACCAGAACCCGCCCGTTGTCTATTTTGCAGTCAGTTTGACCGAGAAAAGTGTGTAACGGCTGTCTTTTATCATTACCCACAGAGACGCAACGAATCGGGAATTCTCATCTACGCAAGGTGTCTGTATCAGAGTCTAATGTGCTGTTGGACGAGGAGGTGCTGACCGACCCAAAGATTCAGGCTTTGCTGCTCACTGTGCTGGTGAAGACACACACAGCTCCACAGATTTCAAAAGACGGCACCCGCTCAGGATGGGATTCGACCTAATCGCCTGTTCTTCCGTTTTCCCAGGCCACGCAGGTCAAATACAGCACGGACGACTTTGACCAGCGCATTTTGTACGAGTACTTGGCCGAGGCCAGCGTTGTCTTCCCAAAGGTTTTTCCAGTTGTGTGAGTAGTGGAACCGTCTACCCCTTTCTCTTCGTTATTTGCTGACGTGAACATTTGCGGCCTTGTTCGATGAGAAATGTTAAGAGCAGGAATTCTTTCAGTTCCTTTTTTAAGAGGATGTAACATGAAAGTTATTGGAGCTGGTTTATGTCTCAGAATGGAGGTGCAACTTCGCTTAAAAGAGGGCTAAATAATCCTTAGTATTTATTCTTAGTACCATAAGGTTTGCTTCCCTTGTTTCATTTGTCTTTCAATAACTCTTCCCCATCTACTAAGCAGTGTTCTCACAACAGAAAGCAAAGTTTAACCAAAGCAAACCTCTGCCACAGACCGGCAGCACTCATGAACCCTTTCCAAGCAGATTATCCCCTGAAGGAATTCTTCCACTCACCCATTATGGCATCTGTTTTAAAATGAAGCCGCAGAAGTTTTTATTGCACGTTAAGTGTTTTTCACTCGTACAAACTTAGTCACAGAGCGCCCCTCTGTGAATTTGCAAACCATCGTACCTTTCTGTGGTTTCTGTCATTCTGAGCCGACTACTCCCTCTCTGTTTAGAAACGCTTTGCGTTACATTTCCGGAGATGTGGTCTAATTAAAGCTACAAGCCAAACATGGCCATGCTCGTCTACGCGAAGCAGCTGCCATTCACAAAAGCCTAACGTTGCCTGATGGCGTGGATGTGTGTCTCCTCCTCAGCTACAACCTGCTGGATTCCAAGATCAACTCTGTGCTGTCCATGTGCCAGGACACCAACCTCCTGAACCCCGTCCATGGCATCGTCCAGAGCGTGGTGTACCACGAGGAGTCACCGCCTCAATACCAGCCCTCATACTTGCAAAGTAATAAGGCATTTTTTCCCCTTGTACACTAAACTGAAATGGATGGCTCTCAGCCGTCACTTTCCATAAATTCTTCATTCTTCGCCTTTCCATTTTCCAGGCTTTGGCTTTAATGGGCTTTGGAGGTTTGCTGGACCCTTTTCGAAGGTATGAATAACGTTTCCTCCTCTCATTTTTTTCCCTGTCCTCCCTTGAAGGAATTCGGCTCATAAAGCAGTCGCACACTGGACCCAGCTTGCCAGTTGGTGTGGTGATAAATACTAAACAATGCACCTTCACGCACTCTAGCAGAGAAGCTGTCGATAGTTTCCTGTCTGCCTCTCAGCACTGCCACGAAGAGAGAAAGCACAGCAGAGTAGATGTCAAATAAAAATAAATATCCCATCACACTTACTGTGAATGTTTGCAATATGCTCAAAATGGAGCCCTGCTGTCTCCAGGCCTCAACTCTCAGCTGTGTAACAGTGATTAATGCTTAATTGTATGCTAATGATATGGCCCATCTCTAATCTAGAAGTGCACCAGAACAGCAAAAAGACAAAAACTTAGTCACTCAAAGGTATGATCAGCTGATCAAGGGCAGTTTAGTGGCGGCACCAAGTTGTAACTTGACCTCATAAATCCTAAAACAGTAAAGATGCACTTTTTTTTTTACACAGTCTTCGTTTTCACATAGTTTTTTTTTAAATGCAGCAGAGTAATGTCTGTTATTTACTATTATTTATATCCTTAGAACTGACAGTTGCATACGTGAATGTTTGTCAAACTCATCAGCAGGACTTGGAGTGAAACTTAGTTATTTAAAGAAAAAAATGTAAAAAATGTTTAAAAAAAAGTTTAAAAAATGTAATTAATTTGTAACTACATAAAATACATAGTTTGAAATCGCCCTTATTCGTGCGTTTGCCCATAACCTGACATTTCTTGTCTTGTCTCTCCCCCCCCCCCCCCCCCCCCCCCCAACCCCGCAGCAAACCCAGATACCAGATTATGCCGAGCTAATCGTCAAGTTTCTGGAGGCGCTGATCGACAGTTACCTGCCGACCGCCGACGAGGAGCGAGGGGAGGAGCAGCTGAGGACGCCCACCTCCCCCTACCCCCCCACCAGCCAAAGCCAGCTCAGCATCACTGCCAACCTCAACCTGTCCAACTCCATGACCTCACTGGCCACCTCGCAGCACTCACCAGGTTCATTTTTCTTGGAAGAGTGGCCGTCTGCCCGTTGAGATGTTGGTGGTTCAGCGCTACCTCCTTCGCCCCGAATACGTCCTGTTGGGGGGCCCGATAGAAAAAGCCCCCCTCTGCAGCACGTAGTACTTGTAGATCAGGGGTCACCAACCTTTTTGAGACGGAGAGCTACGTCATGAGTCACACGAAGGGCTACCAGTTTGATACACTCTTCTGAAATAATACATTTGCTCAATCTGCTTTTAGCTATACTTTATTAATAATCATTAATGATACTCATCTGTGACAACAGTGACAACAAAATGGGAAACATATCAATATCCACCACTTTATCTCTATTTATCTCAGCAACTGTTAAATTTTCAGATGATCACTTTCTGTACATCACTACATGTACATAGGAGTTTTCAATTTCACTCATTTTCACTAGCCACTGGAGCCTATCCCAGTGGTCAACGGGCAAGAGGCAGGGTACACCCTGGACAGTCCGCCAGTCCATCACAGGGCCACACACAGGACATACAAGGACAAACAACCACTCACACTCACATTCACTCCTAAGGGCAATTTCCCCAATCTACTGACAAAACCTTTTAACAAATTATGAACTATGTTGCACCATGTTTCAAAAAGTTATCAATTATCTAATGTTAAAGAGAAATCAACTTGCATATTAAAAAGAAATCTGAAATCTCATGACCAAATCTTTAACAGATTGGCATTGCATGCTGTTCACCAGTGCATTGTAATCTGGTGTGTAACTTGACACTGCAACTGTGAGTGCATATTTCAGATGGGCTTTTTCTGCCCGTAGTGCGCTTCCCGGTGGGTAGTTAGCATGCTAGCTTTTGTGGCATGAAGTGAAGTCTCTCAACATTGTGCCGCTTTGCCGTCGCCACAGTTGCCCCGCAAATCAGACACACGCAGGTTTCTTTTACAGTCGAAAAAAAGAACTCCTCCTCCCATTCGTTGTGAAAGTGATAAGTTTTCTTTCGTTTTTCTCCCATGTTTTTGGGGTAAGAAACTGCACCCATCTCCGCTCCGCCCACTAGCTTACTCTCCACTGGCACTGGTTTTGTTTTGTCACGTGCACAATACTGACCTTTGAACTAGAGAAAACGTGAACTTAATATATAATGAACATATTTTTAAGATATTGTCATTTCAAATCAAATCTATATGAATGCGAGTGTGATTAAAAAAGAATAGCAACGGAACAAAATTAAATTTTAGACGCAGCTCACTATTGACGACCTGGTGCCCGCGGGCACTGTGTTGGTGACCCATGTTCTAGATAGACTCGTGAAGACATTTGCATGCGGGTGGATGAATGTGACTTGCTGTATAAAAGCCCTTTAACTGGTCAGCTAGACTAGAATAGACCACCATATCGCCTACTTACTGTTTAAAACTGGGGTGACAAAGTCCAGCCCTTGTGGACATTTTCCTGTTTCTGCTCGCCCGACTGACTAAAATTGGTTCAAAGTAAACACAAGAAACAAATGGCAAGACGTAGCTGGCGGGGGGGGTGATCAGGCGTGTCCTCCTAGAGGTTAAACTTTGCTCAGGCCCTTTACACATGCACATTGAACCAGGGCAAACCCAAACCCTCTCTGTGGTCTTGCAGGTGTGGACAAGGAGAACGTCCAGCTGTCCCCCAGCTCGGCGCTGTCCAGCGGGGGGCGCACCAGGCACGGCTCGGCGAGCCAGGTCCAGAAGCAGCGCAGCGCCGGCAGCTTCAAGAGACCCAGTATTAAGAAGATCGTGTGATCCGCCGCCCCCCCCCCCCCCCCCCCTGCCCAGGAACCCGCCGGGCCTCATGCTGCACTCCCGCCTTTCTCACCGTCTCCTCGTTACTCTCCATCAAACGTTCCTTTGGGAAAAAGAAGTCATCTTGAAAATTCGCATCAATGAATATTACCAAGGGCAAACTTGAATTCTGCTGCTGGAATGTTTTGTTTTTTGTTTTTTTTTAATATGTGGTTTTAGATTGACCGAGGTGTTGGTGAAGCCTCGATGTAAATCTTTCTGCTCTCTTCCGGATTCCACGTGAAGGTTTTTGTTTTTTCCGTTTTTTTCTTTTTCACTGCAACGAAGGCCGATGGGAAAACTGTGAGATTGAGTCAGGATGTGAACTGAAACGTGTCTTAGACGCCCGGCACAGGACAAATCCAAACCCGAGGCTCAGAGGTTGATTTTCCAGCTCCGGGGGACAGTTGGACGTGTCCTCTGGGCTCTGCCGCTGAGATGGACCGCATAACAGCAGAAAATATGACAGGACATTCTCTCTGGACCTGCTTGGACATCTCCGCCCCCCCCCCCCCCCCCCCCCCCCCCCCCCACCCCCCCCCCCCCTCTCCTTTCCCCTCTCTGTACATATTTGACAAAACAGAATATGTATATCTAGTCCTTTGTGCTAATGTAGATGTTGCTGTTTTTCTCCATGGTGTGCCTTTTGTCAGGGTTTTTCAATGTGTAAAATTTGTAAAGTAAAAGTCAAACCTTGCTGGGGACAATGAACAGGTACTAATTATGGAGGCAAAACCGTCCATATCACTCAGTTCCACCCCGAACTGTGTCACAACCCGCCTCCAGTGACGGTCTGACGCACCCACACGAGTAGATAGTGCTACATAAATCCTCCTTCACTCTAAACACTTTCCCAAAAAAAAAGAAAAAAAAGAAGGATCCCCTCGAACACTTCGACCGTGAAAATTAGCTAAACACTAGAGGGAAAAAGCAACTGTGTAAATAGCTGCCAGATTTTTTTGGGGGGTTCTTTTATTTAGCTGCTCTCCTCCTCGCTCTAACTTGTATCTTCTGCAACGTAGCATTTTAATTGGGTTGTCACCGGGAAGGAGAATTGTGTAATATGCAATAATCCTAAGCTCTTTTACGAAGCGCTGGTTTTATTTTCTCTGCAAAACGGCGAGGGGGGCACATCACCGGCGGCCTGCTTCGGCCCGTTTCACACGGCTTTCACACTAACGCTGCAAAGAGGGCATCCTCGTTATGCTGCCATCGTTTTCTTTTTTTGTTTTTTTGTTTATTTTTTTGTTTGGTAATGATCTCCGACGATCAAGCAGAGTGAAAGAGTTCAACTCCGCTGCTGCATCTCCATCCAACTGCAATGCGGGTTCTTTTGAAATGTACCTTCATATGAAATGTGTATCGGGGCTTCTAAACTAGGATACGCAGCAGGTAGCATTAAAATATACATTTTCCTTTGTGGTCGTAATAAACATGTTTGTAGGTCACGTACAGGAAACCAACGGTTTTTAAGACGGACACCTTTGCCACACATGATTGAGACACTTAAGGAGGGCTGCCGGAATTCTGTTAAACCATTGTGGTTGTCATTTTATGTCGAAACGTGTTGGCCTTGTTGTTTAGAAGCAAACACATCTATACGAGTCATGTGACAGAATTGTGTTTAACATTTCTCCCCTTTCACGCATTGTTCTTGTTGTTGTTGTTTTGTTTTTTAAAGAATTAGCGCCCAGAGTACACAGAACCTTTTTAATTTTCATAATTTCCAGAAATATTTCAGTGCATCGGCTTTTCTAAAATGCAAATGTTGGGTGACAAAAGTGGTGAGTGAGTGTTAGTGCGATAGATGTTGGTCATAAGCTGCTTTTTGTCCATCACAAAAGCAGCCATGAGGTTGGACAAACCGTCCCGCTTTGAATCGGCCATACAAAAAGGGATGTCCTCCCCCTGAGTTTTAACATGCCATCATCAGTCTGATCTGTGTCCACCTTTTAGGGGAGGGCTTTTCGACAGGGTCACAAACCTGTCAGGCTGCACCTCAGATCGTTTCTTTGTACCGTCAGAACCCCTGATGAGCAAAGCTTTCCAAAAATATGCTATGTAGACATTCTATTCCAGCTGTTAACGTACACATCTGTATCGCATCACTGCTCCTTTGGATTTTTTTTTCCACTTTGTGCTTGTGCATGTGTGAAAGCTTTGTCCATTTATCTCCTTAAGCTCGTCAAACTAACAGAGCTATATATATATATATATATATATATATATATATATACCTCTGTTAGTTTGATGTTACTGGAAATATTTTTGCATTTGTCTTAATTCTTGGGAAGATGTCACTTGCAATATTATCTGAGTTTTTAATTATCACAGGTAGTAACAAGTCTTGTCTGTCTTAGAAACTAATAACGGCCTTTTAGCAGCGGGAACCAGTTCCGAGGGGTCAGTGTGGGGAACGAGTCTGGACGCGACCGGCCTTAGTCTGTGGTCCCTTTTACGTTTAGCGAGCGGCACTGTGTGAAGCGTGCAATGAAACTGTGACCTATCCAAATGCTTTAATCCTGCCACGTCTGCACGAAAAGAGCCCGAGTGCCCCCCCCCCCCCCCCCCCCAGTCGCGTCACGTCCACAGATCTGCAGCTCGGCCACGCATCTATCGGGCATTCTGCGTGAACACGTCTGTCCATGTTGGATCATGACCCAACTACACTGTTCAGCATTATATCAGCATGTCATCGATCTATGAACAGATTGGAGAGGGACAGAATCCCAAGAGGTTTGGCTGATCAAGCCTGCCAAAAACGGAGGGGTTTCATTTAGACCGGTCATATTCGGAGTTCCCTGGTCCTTTTTCCAGCTTCCAGTAAAATGGATAGACAAGTCTCATTGACTTGTTTATGAGACAAAGAAAGAAGTGGCAGAGTGTGTTGTAGAAATCGTCAGGTGGAGGTAATGAAACCAAATGCTGATAGCTGATGTTTTTGTCAGTTGGTCATGAGCCCTTCCAAAAAAAACAAAAAAAAACAAGCATGATTTGTCTACTTTATATTTTTCTTTGACAACACAATCGCCCGCTAAGTCCGACCCAAACTGTGGTTTTTTTTGCTCACTTTAGAGATTCCCGTTCACTCATGAAGTTTTGAGTTTCCACCAACGCATCTCATTTTTTAGAAGGCAGTCGATGGTGTTAGCTGATCACATTTCCCACTGCTGTTGAAGATACCCGTCCTTTTCCTCCTCCCAAAACATGTCCAAGGAGTGCATCTTTTACCCACAAACATGTGAAGGAAAGCTCGCTTTGAGCGGCGCGTCAGCAGACTGGCTGCAAAGAGGGGGGGGATGCATCGAGATGGTCTGAAACAAGTGGTTGACTTGCACTAATTTAAAAACAGTCATGGGTTTGTAAAGATGAAAACCTCTCAAATGTGGCATGTTTAATTTGATGTTATGCAAAATCTAATGTCTGTAGAGTATTAGTCTGAGTTCTGTTTTTAATGCAGTATGTGTGACAATTTGTAAATACTTTGTGTACAATTTGAGATGGTATATTTACTACACTGTAAATACCTGTGATATTGTACCATTTTGTTTTTGTAAAGCAGTTAGTTTCTGTATAATAATACACAAATGGAACTATTCCAGTGTTAGTAATAAAAATGTTTTGCTCTTCAGCGTCTGATCCCGTGTGCTACGTCAGAGCTGAGATTTCAGAAAGAGAAGTTTTATGCAGAAAGTGTAGTCCAAATACATGTTAATTCAAGATTTGTGACTGTTATTCTTTATTATAATGCTTTTTTTTATTTGCAGAAAACCCTCAAGCTGATTTTAAATCCTGGAGTTTGGAAACCCTGGAAACCACACATCCCCAGTTTGATATCTTATTCATTGGCTGGATATGAAATGTAGAATAAAATTTTAGGTTTTCCGCATGTGACCCAGTTCAATCATATCTTCAGCATTTCATTGTTTGGTTTTTCTGGGAGTAGTATATAATGAAGAATGGCTGACTGGCCCTTTAATTCTCAGGCCTCTGTCATGTGAAACCAGCTGTTTGGGTCTCTGAAATTCAGTTATTTAGCTCTAAAGAAAATGGCACCATTATAAAAGTACAGTCCGTTGCATCTCAATGTCACATTTTGATGCGCACAATGAACAGATCCATAGTCCATCACAGAAATTTGCACTTTCAGTTTCTAACCAAAAAGTTTATTGCTGCGATTAAAATTATTTTATCAGATCATACAACTTTTTTTTTTTTTTTTAATATCCTCCAAAAGTGGACTTCTTCTGAGGCTAAATCCAAGTTTTTATTTTTTTTTTGGGGTGGGGGGGGGGGGGTGGCAAGCAGTGTATTATGAACGCAATACTGTTTATATTTGATCATTTTGTTTTATTTTTAAATAGTTTGGAATTTATTATTTTTTATTTTTTATTTGTTTTTGCTTTGTCAACATGAATTGTTTTAGTAAACACTGACACCCATTGATCAATTCATAGATA
>JABUIW010000035.1:2047503-2096709 GCA_013363375.1 Menidia beryllina | reverse complement strand
ATAGATAGATAGATAGATAGATAGATAGATAGATAGATAGATAGATAGATACTTTATTAGTCCCAAGAGAAATTCAAAACTAGACTTGCACAACAACTGCTCCTACCAACAATAACAACAATAATAATGCGACAGTGATAGTTAGTACTTGCACCTTACACCAAAAGGATTCTGGTTTGTGTGTTTTGGTGCCTCCTACTGATAAAAAATAAGAGTGAATTTGGTGTCTCTAAATTGACATTATGAGACTTGATGTACGCGTGCATGCTTGTCTCTGTGTGGCCATGTAGTAAACCTTCCTATATTACATGAAGGAGGATCAATAGAAAGTATAAAAACTAGATGAATGGATGTATGGGTGGAGACACATTCAGATTCCCTTAATGCGTTTGATACTCCTACCTTATTCCACATACAAAGTCTGGAAGGTTAGAAAAGACACATGCATGCTTAACCTTGCATGCCATCTCAACTTATGGGCATAGGTATGTATTCTGCTCTCGTTTGACACGAGAAGTTGTGGGTGAATCTCGCGAGATTCAACCAGCTGTTAGTCTGTGTGTGTTTTTTTTTTTAAGATTAGTGCTGGTCGGTCAACACGTGGGGAGAAGAGCTCTACTCTGTATCGTAATACATTAGAAAATTATCTACTATCATTATCACCCTCATCGTGGCGGCATTGCAGAACTTGAAATACTGTGAGTAAAGAAAGTACCACGAATGAATTTTCTTCTGAGATTGTGTTAGCCTATTGCTATGTGCTCTCTCCACAGACAGCTTGACTTGTTTGAAATCCAGTCGTAACGATGCGACACTTTACATCTTGTGCAAATACGAGTGCATTGGTAATTTTAAGCGCATTTGCAAGCGGTCCGCAGAGCACTGAGTCGCTCATTCAGATCAGCAATCTCATGTCATTGAACAACTAGCCAACAGAATTTCTCCGTAGTCAGAAGTGCGGCTAGCCTTTGTCCGTGTTGTGTAACTTAAGTAACGGCCTCCTGTGGCCTGTTCATAAGGTACCAATTGGGTAGCGTTTGACCAGCAGGTCTGTCTTGTAATTAAACCAAATGTCTGGTCGCTGTGATAGCGTGCAACAGTCTTGTCATGCTCGTTTGGCCAGCTAGCAAGCTAGCTTGAAGGTCTAAGGCCCATACGGGACAGAGGTAGAAAATGTCCTTTAACCCTGCGTCAGACACACACGTGCTCCCCACGGTGTATTCCCCTGTTTAAATATGGTTGTTTGCTGACTAAATATTAGGGCCTAACCCTAATTCTCAGTTAGCTAAAATCCTAAATAGAACAGTGATGCAACTAACTGACCATCATGAGTAACACAACTCGGCGGAGGGGAGTTCTTTGCTAGCCGCCGCGTTATCTAACCGGTCTTCATTTGTGTGGTCAGTTTACACCGGTGTGGCCAGCAGACCCCCACACAGTGGGGGCATGCACCGAGGCCTCCCCTCTGACCACGCTCTCTGTGTCCGGCGGAGCAGGCGGAAAGTCACCGACCTGCGTCCGGGACGAGGCGACAGAAACTAGCCAGGTGTCGGGATAACTACACTTGTCGTGGTGTTCTCGGCCTCGGACGGGCGCGAGTTGACGCACGCGCGAGCGTCTCGTGGATGTGTCACGCACTCGGGTCGGTTCTCTCGTTTCTCGGAAGGAACACGCACTCGTCTCCACGCTCACGTCAAGTCTTCCAACATCCTCCGGTGATGTCTTAAGTTTCGCAGCAGCGGGGGAATGTCGGCGCAAAGCGGTACTGCAAAACACCGTGCAAACACTTAACCCCCTTTCCCCTCCACGCGCCCCCTCTCCCCCAACCGTTAACAAACAGTATTTACTCTCGACAACCTAACGTCACGTCGCCCGCCGTGTGTGGCGACGGAGAAAGCCCGCACATGACACACTCCCGTCAAGCTAGCCACTAGCTAGTCGGGACGCTAGCAGGATTATTCGGAGCCGTGCTGTCCCATTGTGGGGGGGGTATTATTAGCCGTGAAGGTTGATACGAGCTAGCTCGGCTTCTGGGAGCTTGTGTTACCGCTTGTCTGAGACATATAACCCGGGAGCTCTGTGTTAGCCAGCGTTCGGCTAAGTGTCGCTGCTTAATTTATGGCCGTAGTTTTGACAGGTGACTCGGTTTGAGTTGGAGTTGGAGTTCTTCGCTACAACCTGCCCCGCGTTGAATTCGCAGGTGTGGTTTAAAAAGGTTCACTGGGTGTTTGAGAAAGCCGGCGAGAGACAGGTGGGTGAGTTTGAGCGGAGTGGGAATGAATACGCCGGGGGGCTCCCTCCACAGTGGGGCGTGTAAACGGAGCCCAGCCTCTCACTCAATGTCACGGTGCGAATGCGGACTCAGAGGTCGCGAGAGACACCACGTGGAGCCCGCGAGCCCTGCTCCCAACTTCCACCGTACCCTTGTTCAAGGTGAACGCGTCGCGCGCCACCATTTCCCGTTTCCTCGCGGACGAGGTGGACTTTGACCCGAATAATTGACGAGCACCACGCGTTCCCCATTGAGCACATTTCCACTGACAGGTCATAGTAAGAGCCCCTCCACGTTTTTACAGAGGTTTTTTATTTTATTTTTGTTGCCTTCAACTGGTTTCTGTGTGCGTGAATTGCTTAATAAACGGGCCAATTTAATTTATTTGATTTTTAGCGTGCACCAAATCGACAAAAGGAACCCCAATGCAGCCCTTCTGTTGCCCACCATGACCCAAATTGGTCAAATTATTTCTTTTGAAACGACATGCAGCTGTTCAGTGAGTTCCGATCCAACGAATTGAAGGATACCAAACACCAACAAGGGACTAAATTCTTTTTAAAACAACTTCCAGATCTTTAATGTCTGAGTATCCCCTGAAGGAACCTGACTGAAGACAGTGGAAGTTTTGAAAATGGAAGGCAAACCCTGTAATGTGGCTTTATGGACTGAGTTGTGGAGAAGGTCCCAAATCCTGCTTGATTGCCTGTTTTGATCCATTACTTCACCCTCAGCGCAACACTCTTAGGTTAATTCATGACCTTAACCCCCCTCCCCTTGGCATCCAGGAAAGAAAGTTACATGCTCAAAGTTTTCTTTCAAGAAAACGTCAACCATGTGGAGCCTTAAGGCGGAAGCAGTTCGACAAATCCCATCGATTCATGGCTAACTTTTGTCTCCAAAAGTTCAAGCATGGAGCCAAGTTCATCTGTGAGGACCAGTAAAGGGGTCTGAATGGCTTCTTAATGTTCTTAAGGATATGCATTTAAGGTTTTGCAACAAAATGTGGATCGGGAGTCCCGCCAAAGAAGGGAGATCCTGGGGATATTTTTAGAGCAGTATGCGTGCTAACAAAGGTCACATAGTGGATCTGGTTTTTGTTTCCAAACGCTGATCTTCGCTTGTTAACGTCGAGAAGCGAAAGCTACTAAACGGCGGCGCAGCTGGACTTTGGCCTTTTTCTATTTGTAAACGTCTGTGGATGACAGGCCAAATCATAGACAAAACTTTTTTGCTTTTCCTCCTATGTGTTTACAAGGTTTAACGCCGTGACAAAATCCAATGATCGGTTTGTTTTTTGTTTTTCCAGATATGGAAATCAGTAGAGCCTGGCAACCACTGCACATAAATATAGTTAGGATTAAATACACATACAAGCAAATAAAAAACATTCAGATCTTTTCACAACCCCAATGTGTGTGTGTGTGTGTGTGTGTGTGTGTGTGTATATATATATATATATATATATATATTATATATCATGTAATAGACTTTTTATTGTTTTGAAGAGGCCAATTTTGTTTTTGTTTTGTTGGACTATTATTTTTCTTCTAATATTATGTAGTGATATTTACTCCCTGACGTGTTATCAATGTCTATAGTAGATGTCATGATCATCATTAAAATGCCCTTGATATAAGATTTATCCAAATTGATATATTTGAGGGTGTCAGGTTTTGTTTTAGTTCAGAACTAGTTATTGTTGTTTGTGGGCTGATGCAGATTTTGCCTTTGTGTCTTTCTGGAAGGCGTGGCTGCTGGTGTCTCGAGGAAATGCCGCTGAGGTTCCGCTCTGTTGTGCCCTACACACTGCCCGGCGTGCTCCTGTTGATCGGCTGGTGGTGGTACACGTCGCGGAAGAAAGACCGGCTGGTGAGCTGCGCCGGCCCTGAGCGGTCCCCGGCGGCCGCGAGCGCCAAGGCCCCCCAGGCGGAGGGCAGCAACGGATTGGTGGAAAAAGACACGCCCCCCCATGACACGGACAGCCCCGTTCACAGACCTGCGCAGGTCAATAGCCAGAGAACAGAACACGAGATCACGTCTCGGGTCCACATTCTGGACAGGGAACCGGCGCTAACGCCAGAGGACGCCGCCGCCCTCCAAGGCAGGCCGCCGCTTTCTGTGCTCGATAATGAAGATATTTCAAAGGGATCGCTGACGGACCCCGAGGCAGCGGAAAGGGCGCCGCCTCCCTCCGTGGTGGCGGACGAGGAGGCGGCGGCGATATCGGAAGAAGCGCCTGAGGAGGAGCACGTCCTGCCTCTCCGGGCCGGCGAGGACGCCATCCTCTCCTCCACGGCGGCGCTCCTCTCCGACGCCCAGAGGCCGGAGCCGGAGGGGGAAGTGGCGAAGCAGCACCACGCCGGTGTCGGAGGCACACAGGGCCACGGCGCCTGCGCGCTCACCCCGCCCCGGGCGCCGAGGGCTGCCCCGCCCGAGGCCGGATCCCCGGGGACGCCCCCTCCAGCGGAGGACTTGCACAAGTGCATCCTGACCAGCACGCCCGCCGACCCCGCCCACAGCCCCACAGTCCAGGACCCCCTGTCCACCCCGCCCACGGCGGGAGACGCCCACGACGAGGGCGACACCAACGAGGACCAGGACCTGGAACTCCTGGCGGCTGGACTCATAACCGAGGTCATCTCGGCAGCCACCCAGGAAGTCCTCGGGTCGGCCGGCCGCGAGGCCGCAGAGGACCGCCCGCCGGCCTCCGCTAGCTCCCAGGAGGAGCCCACGGCGGCGAAACGGCAGCACCGGCCCTCCACGGGAGGCGCGGAGGGCTGCGAGGCAGCAGAGGAAGAGGCGCAGGGAGTGCCCAACGGCTGCCCCCCGGCTCCGGACGCGGTGCCCGCCGAGGCCGGCGCCATCCAGGAAAAAGAGGCACAGAGCGAGCCCAACGGCTGCCCCCTGGCGCCGCACCTAGCGGCCAAGCCGAGGGGCGACGAGGCGGCGGCGACGCTGGCCGAGGACTCGGCCTGCAGCACCTGCCACTCGGAGGACGGCGTCAGCAGCGAGGAGCTGCAGGCCGGGGCGGCGGGGAACCAGAGCGACCCGGCCCAGGGGGCCGACCCGTCGGCGAAAGAGGCAGCCCGGACCCAGTCGCTGGTGGAGGCCGCCTCCATGGACGCCGTGTGCGAGATAAAGAGGCTCCACGACATCGGCTTGAGAAATGGAGCCCACGGGCCGTGCGAGGTGGACACGGACCAATCCGGAGGTGAGTCGGGAGGCTTTTGGCTCCGGCTGCTGGTATAGAATCTGTTTGTGGGCCTTTAATCCTCCAGAAGCTGATAACGCAGGTCGCCGTTTCAACAGTTAACGTCTTAAAGGCATTACCAAAACTACGGCGTAGTATTAGGTCTTTTATTTTTTTTGTCATGAGATTAAATATTGTTACCTGTTTAAGAGGAGAGTTGATAAAACGAGGGCCGTGGAGCATTTGGTGGAAGTGTGCTTTAGAACAGGCTTCACAAACATGAGATGCTTAACCTTTTAGCACATCAGCATCAAATTGTCATAAGTATCTGGACATTAAAAAGAAAATTCATCTATTCCGCAGAAAGAACCAGGTGGACTTGTAGGCTTCTTTTGGGGAGGGGAATAGGCTGGAAGTGGTCGCCTGTATCAGAGGGGTTTTATTCTTGCCATGTCTAATTATGACCACATTTGCGTTCCTTCAAATGTGGCCCTGATACTCCGTCGTACCTGAACGCTGCATTGTGATTTCAGTTTGTTAGACCTGTCATTGTACTTAAAATGCCAAGGCTACGTGCTCCTCCATCATTTGCAAAAACTTAGGGCGCGGCTTATGTTTTACTTCCGTGCGTGTACATGCTCAAACGTGGGCTCCCGTGAGAAGCAGTGAAGGCAAATCTGTGTTGTGTTGATATCGATCGCTAGCGCGTTGCAAGTGTGTTGCTCACTGGCAGAGAGTCCACCCACAAACTTCCACGCCTGGATCGCAGAAAAGAATTGGATGACGATCGCCATTGGCTCTCGACGGTTGGTCTCGACCATTCACGGTTGCTCGCTTGTCAGCGGAACACAGCTAACTAGTTCCGAATGGAGAAAAGGAACAGACTGTTGCAGGACGTTTGAGTTCAAAACCCTGCCTGATTCAGCATTTCCAGTCTGAAATTTCATTTAAATTCAAAACGTGCTTTATTGCCCTTTTATCATCATATTATTGTATTTGATATGTTATAAGTTATGTGATTTGACACAGCCGGAGGTTGTCTGAACATTAATCCTCCAGCAAGTAAAACAAAAAAAATCCTTTCAAAGTAGGTTGTAGGTCATCATTGCTTATGCCATTAAATTAATAGGTTAAAAAAAGGCTTATTAAACTTTTTCTTTTCTTAACTGAAGTTTGTGACCTGAATGTTGAATTTACATTTTTTATTTTATTTATTTAGGCTCTTTATGGAATATTCCACTCTTAAATTAGACTTTTAGGCAGGTGGTAGGTAATTGTTTTCAATCAGGAATTACTGAAAATTGTTTGAATTTGTAGTTTTATTGAATGTTATTAGCGATAATGGTTCTTTTTAGCACAGTTTCAGGTTGCAAAGCGGTCAGAGCTGGTGTGATATGCTGCTGATGGACGGGGCCGCTTTGCTGTAAATGTGACCCCTGCATTAAAAAAGGACTTGTTGCGTTCGTCTGCGTCCAGGTTCTGACGTGAACAGCATGGACTCGGTGGACAGCGGCTGCACCATGAGCGCCATCGAGAGCCAGGGCAACAGCGGCGCCTCCTCAAACTCGGAACTCGTCATTTGGGAGATCGAGGTGCCAAAGGTCAGCCATCGTAGACGAGATGACGGCCACACGCCGTAGTGCCGTTTTAGCTCCACTTTGCACTGCAACGATAAGCCCCTTCACGGTTTTTCAGACCCCCTTTTTTCACCAGACTGCAAATGTTCTGGTTGTTGTTAGCAAACGACTACTTTTGGGAGACATTAGTGGGTTTTCCACTTATCCCTGCTTGGCACGAACCCTGTTGACTCTGCTCGTTTCTTTTTTGTTTTTGTTTTTTTTGCATATCCTTCTGGGGCTGGTGCTTCCTAACAGTAACAATTGTAGCACCTACGCAGCCGGAATCCCGCTGGCAAACTGCCGACTGCTGATTGGATAGGGAGTCAGTCTGTGAATGATTTTTTTTTTTTTTTCACACCAAAACCCCATAAATAAGACAGCCCTTGAATGTTCCCACAATGGGGACAGTACAGATAGGGGTAAAGAATTGACAAACATGTGCAGATTGTTCTCTCAAATATGTGAGCATTGCTATGAAGGTCCTAAAAACGACAGTATTTTTACTCGACAAACAAAAACGCAGTCATCCTAATTTAAATTTGCCTCTCTGTACCAGCATCTTGTAGGCCGGCTGATTGGGAAGCAAGGGAGATATGTGAGTTTCCTGAAGCAGAATTCTGGTGCAAAGATCTACATTTCCACTTTGCCTTATACACAGGAGTTCCAGATCTGTCACATAGAGGGTAAATATGGATGAACTTGTTCAAAGCATACTTTCACATCCCTGGACGGCTCTTGCATAGGAAGTTGATTGTTTTTTTTTACGCTCAGAGAAAAAAATGTCAGACCTCAGCTCGTCCTTTACTGCCGCGGGTGTGGACGGGACGAGTAAAGTCTCATTTGGTCTGTCTCCAGGTGTACAGCAGCAGGTTGACAAAGCCCTGGCACTCATTGGCAAGAAGTTCAAAGACCTGGACTTGACCAATTTGTACGCCCCTCCTCCACCCCCACTCACATTGCCATCGCTTCCCATGACTTCTTGGGTAAGCGATAAGTTCTGTTGTCTCGGTAACCCTAAAAACGCCCTTGTACTGTTTTTTTTGTTTGTTTTTATTTAAGTGGAAGGTGGACTGAATCATGGAGTGGGCTTACGCTAGACCTAAACTTTCCCTCCATGCCCCTTTGTCTCGTCAGCTCCTGCTCCCCAGCGGAGTGACGGTCGAGGTGATCGTGGTCAACATCGTATCGGCCGGCCACATCTTTGTCCAGCAGCACACGCACCCCACCTACCATGCCCTGCGGAGTCTGGACCAGCAGATGTTCCTGTGCTACTCGCAGCCGGGCACTCCCGCGCTGCCCTCGCCCGCTGAAGGTGAGGCAAAAAAGTCCCCGAGTCAGAGTGGGCTTTATTGCCATATCTGTAATACGCACTCAGACGTATTCAGAATGGAAATGTTGGACTCCAAGTGGAGTAAAAATTTTAAATAGCCCGGGGTGCGCTCAACTCCGTGGGGTAGGACGGGTCGGCAAATGAACTTTTTATATCAAATTACATGTTAAATAAACAGGGAATGAACAAAAAAAAAAAACGTTTTTGTTCGAAATTCATCGTCCCGCCATGTTATCTTGCAGTTTATCATAATCTTTATGCAATCGTTCATGCATGACTTGGTTTTGCGCCAAGCGAGAGGAAATGAACATTTTAAATGAAATGTTTAATAATATTATATTATAGCACAGCGTTCCAAGCGATCTCCTTACGAACGATTTTCTGCATGTTGATTTACAAATATGCACGAGGCGTGACGCCAGGCTACTAAGAAATATTCGGATTTAGTACGCTTGAGCCCACGTGATAGAATAGTACCAATCGGGCTCGCTACTTTTGGTGCTGGCTAATACCAAATTCCCACGAATTTCAAACCCTGATAAAAGCAAGTCCTAATATAAGAAAAATGAAAAGTAGAAACTATAAAATATGTGCAAATAAAACTAATGGCAAAAATGGTAGACTATAAGTATAAATATAAAACAAATACCTGATTGTGGATGCTGTGCATTGTTTAAAAAAAAAAAAAAAAAAGAGCAGTGTTTAGAAATAGCTCATAGCTGGTTAAAGTGTATGATGCATAGATAGTCCAAAGAGGATGACAGACCATTTTATTTGTTCTGGCCCAAACAAATTGGCGACCTTCACATATTAGACGATTAAGATGAAGTCCAGCTACACGCTTCGGGACACCAGCTGTATTTTCTACCGCTGCCACTTTCGGTTTTGCTTGGCTGTGCGAATTCCCCGGCGCTCACCATGCCGTCTCTTTTGGCTGCCCTCTTCCCAGTTGGCGTCATCTGCGCGGCGCCAGCAGTGGAGGGAGCCTGGTGGAGAGCGCAGGTCATCACCTTTTACAAAGAAACCAACGAGGTGGAAATTCGATACGTGGACTACGGCGGCTACGACAGAGTTAAGATCGATTCGCTGAGGCAAATCAGGCAAGTATCAGATGTCGGGCTGCGTTCAGTTGGTTTATAACTTGTAAAAAACAACAACAAAAAAAAAAACGTTTTGGCCCGTATCCAATTGTCTTTACCAACCGGCCCGTATCCAATTGTCTTTACCAACCGGCATCCCAAACACTTTTATTTTGTCATTGGAGAATTGGTCTATGAATTTGTGATGCTGGTGGAAACGGGAAGAGATTAATATGGTGCCATTTGTACATTTAAAGACTCATTTAACTGAAGAACCATCACGAATAGAAATACCTTTTGGAAAGTGACACCATCACTCTCTTCTGCTTCCACTATTAGCCCTAACAGTGGCAAAAGCTCTGATTAAAAAAACTAACTACAGATTGTGAATGGAAATACACAGAATAAACGGATTGTTCCATTTTATCTTCTAGGTCGGATTTTGTAACACTACCGTTTCAAGGTGCTGAAGTATTGCTTGACAACATTGCCCCACTTCCAGGTACAGTACTCGTCTTATTAAGTCGTCATTAAGTTTTTTTATGTCGGTTTATGTTATGTTATAACCTGTCTGCATGGTGTCGTTCTTATTTGGATATCTGGCTTTCGAATTCTCGACTTCTTTTAAGTCTTGTACAACTAGTCCCAATTTCTATTTTGTGTGAAAAATTATCCAAAATATTTGTATTCATATTCAAACTTTAAAAAGCCTTTTATATTCTCAATGGGTTTATGTCAATCTTTTTGTTTTTCCAACCCTCTCCCTTATGAACAACTTATTCTTAAAACCCTATAAAGCAGGTAATCCATCAAATCAATAATTGGGGCCAAATATTGTTGGCATTTTTTTTTATTTAAAAAACATTTTTTTAATTGTTCTATTTCTCCTCACAATTGCTTTACTTCCTCCACAGTGTTGCTTTAATTTATCATTTAAAATGCTTTTGTCAGGAGAGGATCGCTTCTCCGCAGACGCAACCACAGCATTCGAGGAAATGACCAGAGGCATGGCCCTGCTCGCACAAGTCAGTACCCAGAGCTTCACCTGACCTCGTCGGCGTGACCCAAGTAGCTACAGCTCACCGGCTCAGTGTGTCTGTCTTTCTTTTGAAGGTCTCAAACTATGATAACAACACTGGCCTCCCGTTGGTCCACCTGTGGAACATGGTCGGAGATGAGGTACAGTGTTCGGTTTCAATGGGTTTCGCCTTTATTTGGAAGTGGAAATGAGCTGGGACAGGTGTGGGACAGGTCAACACAAAGCCAGATATCTTTGTTCCAAGACACTGCAGAGGAAAGTTACTTATTCCCCTGACAAATCTGAAGATTTCTGCTTTCACAAAAATTATATTTAAAAAACAAAACAAAAGGATTTTAGCCTGATTTTTAGGTTTCTTAGAGAATCTAAAGGTGGCCGATGACACTTTCTCTGCGTTTCTGTGGAGTACGGACAAAAGATTTCAGTTCTGTCCGAGTTGAACTGGAGAAAGTTGTTCTGCATCCATTAGAAATCTACAGGCTCGACTTCTTCTGATTTCAGCCACACATTAAACCTGAGTGTTATCTGCATAGTTGTGACGTGACGCATTTTGTCTTTCCTCCAGCTGCCAGAAAGCCATCACCTATTGTCTGGTGAATCCCCAACTTCTGCCCCACAGCAATAGTTTAAAAACCAGGATTTTGAAACGGTCTCATTCCCAAATGGCATTTCAAATAACAGCTTAATTGCAATTTCAAGGAGGGGGACAGTTAGAAGTTCCAGATGGATGAAAAGGAAAATCTCTGCCCGCCTGTTGAATGCCTCTTTTCCTCTTGCAGGTGGTTTCGGTGAACCGCGCGTTGGCAGAGAGGGCCCTGGCTGTATGGGTGGACGGATTTTGAACTCCCGATGTGGTTTCGGTTCCAGATAACTCCCCCACCTCCCCCCCGCTCCCTTTATTGGCTTCTGGTCGGCAGTCTGGGCCACAGGTCGTCCCGGGGATCCAGACCCCACAAGACCCCAACGTGGTTCCGAGAAGATTGTCTTTCGTTTTTTCTCTTTTTCAGTTGTGCTCATCCCCCCACCCCACCTCCCCCCACCCCTTTGAACACAAATTAAACCTTGCTTTCAGGCAAAAACGAAACAAAAAAACGACATGAACGAAGCACTTCTTCGAATAAGATGAGCCTTTTCTCTTCTTGTCCACAACGTACATCAAGAAGAAAAGGAAGAGGTTCTTGTCATTTTTAAAAGAAAATCTATATTGTAAGAAAAATAAAGGTACATCAAATATTTTTTTAGCCCCATTCTACTTTAATATATGCTCTGGGTCTTTGCACACAGACTGTGGATCACCTGCATGGAAGGACGTGGCAATTCACTGGTTGTGTGTCCAGTTACAAGTAGGCTGATGTGGGGGTGGAGGAGGCGACTCAAAGGGAGGCGTCCTGTGGCCTCCGCAGGGACTCTGTCTGGACTTTTTACCTGAGAAGACTGAGGAACGAACCATTTGCCTATGCTCTTTTTTTTTTTTTTCTTTTTTTTTCTTTTTTTAAACCCCCACCCCCACCTCTGAAACACACTACATTAGAGGAAATGGGAATTGTGTTGTACGACACCAAATGCACTTGAACTTAATTTGTTTTTGTTTGTTTTTTTTTTCCCTTATGTTTTTCTAAACTGACACTGAGCTGTGCATAACTATTTCTTCTTTATGTTTAATTTGCATTTTGCTGACTGAGACTACTTGCAAATGAGAAAAGGGGCCGGGGGCCGGAGTGGCAACCCCTTCCGCGCCGGGCTCCGTTTGAAATGACCGGCGTAGCTGCACGCATCCTCTCTGCCTTTGGTGGACCCCCCCCCCCCCCCCTCAAATATCCACCTTTTGTGGGCTAAAACTCTAAAAGCTCCTCTGTTCTGCTCCGGTCCACGGTCGGAAAGGCTTGATGGAACCATAACGCAGTCAAGAGGGGATTTTTCAGCTATTGAAACACCAGACAGCCTGTGTTTCTACAGGGCAGTCCAAAGGGAATTTAGCTGCTCGCCATCTTGTATTGAACCGTTTCCACATTTTTGGAGTTCGTAGACACTAAACCCACCTGAGAAGCTTATTGGCTCCGAAACCACGAGCTTTACAATGTAGAATGGAGGATTCGACTCCATCACTGACCCATTTTGTGTCCAGCTCGGGGAGCGTTTGCATGTGGCCGGCGGCCCTAGACGTCCAGGGGAAGATGGCCGCCCCTGTACGGTGTAGACCTCAGTGTGGCTGAGGGAGTTTATCAGCCAACCGTTATCTGGGTCAAGTGAAACGGCGGCGTTAACAAATGCAAAACCCGCGGTTTGACCGGAGCCCTAACTGGAGAACTTCACACTACTCCAGACTGCCACCGCGTCAATGTCCAAGGCAGCGAAACCAAGAAATGTAAATAATATAAACAACTTGAAGAGTCAAAAATGTTTTTAAAAAAAGATTAACCTCAATGTCAAAAGTGAACATCCATGCCTTTTAGTGTAATTGACCTCCACCATTAATTCTAATTTGAACATCTGGGCTCTCCTTCACATCTGGTGTCGATTGAAATCAGACAATTCACATTTCAACAGAGCATCCAGAGTGTATGTTAGAAAGCAAAGTAGGCAAACACAACAATCTATTTATTTTTTCACTTGAACACTGAGTGCTACCGATTTGAACAAGTTGAATAGAACAGTCCCAAATGGTCCAATAGCTAGAACCCCAAACGTCTGAAGTCGGCCCTGACATGTTCATCTGGTATCGTTCTCCATTAAACGTGGTCCCATTGATAAGATGGTTCGTCGTCGTCCATAAAGAATCCATTCACAACAAATCGAATCCCGTTGAATCAGTTTCCCGTCCATCCAACACATGAATTCCTGCGGAAAACTGGGAGATTTTCTCCGTTCAAAATCCATCAGAAAACCTTTGAGCTTTGGCTGTTGTTATGAAATGAACGATTAGTGAAGAACTTGGCAGAAACTTGAAGATGAAATTTGACTTTTAAGGTGCAAAATTGGGAGATGAGTGGATTAGAATGAAGGAAATCCTCCATCAACGCACAGTGTCGCACTGAGATCAGCATGTGATTTTTTTTGTTTTTCTTGCCCTTGGACTGTAGAAAGAATCAATTTGTCCCTTTGATCACAGTCAGCAACGTCTAATTCGATTGAACGGGCAAAATCAACCCCATCAAATATTCAGTTTCTAATTGAAGTAATACCACAGAATCTATACACTTAAATATGTGTATATGTATATACATATATGTATACATGTGTATATATGTATATAAATAAATGTGTACATATATATATGTACGTATGTGTATATATATATATATATATGTATGTTTTTATATACATGTGTGTATGTCAATGTGTATATGTGTGTATTGCTACAATATAGAGATTATGTCATAGCTCAAGCAATAAGACGGGTTTGAAATATCAAGGATGTTGGGGGGACGAGGCTTTAATGGTTTTATTTGGTTAGGAAAGTGTGCTGTAAAGGATGTTAAACATACCTCAGGAACGCGTTATTTGGAGGTCGATCAATGGATCCGTTTGCCTTAGACAGCTTCTTGATGAGAAGGGGGACAGTTGTGCTAGTAACTATACGATTGCCGCGTTTAGACTCAGATACTTTCACAGGATAAACACACAAGACTGGTACAAGATGTCCGGGAACATAAATACACGCCAGTGCTGGGTTTGGAGCAGTAGCCATAAATATCTGTTGGCTCTTTTGCATCCTCTGTGTTCCACATTTGCTTTTATTCATCCTTTTTTTTTTTTTTTTTTGTCTGACAACCAGATTGAATATACCATGCCCCTAAAATCCCTTCACTACACCAATGAGAATCAAAGAAAAGTTTTTTTTCTCATTTCTCTGTAAATAAGATATCTGACTGACTGTACTTTTCTATAACACTGGAGAGAAAAAAGATATAAAGGGAACATTATTTTGCTATGGTTTATTCTGGTTCATTCTAATTCCCCTCTTGCTGAGACTGTCAAGTGTTGCTTACCTAGATGAGTCATACTATGATTATTTAAATGGGTGTAAAGCAGCCGTGCTTGAAGGCATTTAACATGTACAGATCCAGTTTTTGCAAGGCTCATCTTAAATTTTGATTTGTTGATTGTACAGATCTCATAGGGAAAAAAAATAAAAGTTATTAAAGTGTGTTTGTCTCTTCCCCCCCTTTGTCATTTGTGGTGGGACTAAGGGGGTTTCAACACATTGTCTTGTCGGTCAACATTGTACATCAGTACACCCCAAGGTTCCACACGCGGGCCTTTTTAAATCTTCGGTTGTCGTTGCAAGCCGGGTCTTATTATTTTACTATACACAAGCCTCCCACCCTCGCGACAGATGGTCATATTGGTCAAAATTTGGTGGACACAACTCTTGACGGAGGCAGGATCCATCCATGTACTTTTCAAGTGGGAGGAGAAAAGTGTAATCCAGTTAACGTCCCTTTGAAAACGCCCCGCTCCTTCTCTGTTACTCTAAAGTTTAAATGGGCTCAGCCGATCGTAGCATTTTTTACGGAATCTGAAAATAAAGCGGTCCCTTTGTGGAGTTTTTGTACAACTGTGTTGTACCCTGATATTTACTGATTCGGCCTTCATGTTGCCAGGCCAGACGCACTTTGTCTAAAGCAGATAGAATTCTATCAAAAGTCAAGTTTGAAGTAATATTAAAAATAAAATCATGACAAATTTATCAATATCCTGATATCTTTATCTAAAGGTAACCTTTATTATTTTGGGCGGTGTGTAATGAGGCAGCAAGCTTTCTCCTATACCATGGGCATTGCAACAGTTTAACTCACCAGCATTCTATAGTTACTTTTAACACAACTTAAGATTCTTTGAAGCAATCATTTTAGATATGCTCACCTCCACAGTTTCCACTCTTATCGTTCCCTTTACTGTGTGAAGGCAAACACATGCTCCATGTTTGAATGCTATCTGGTTTATTTGGTCAGTTGTTAAGTACCACTTTAGAAAAACACTAAAACCCACAACTAGTCTGCTTTTGACCTCAGGAAAAGAGTTATTGTTGCGATTTTAATTTCACTACTACATCATGTGGGAGTTAGTGGTTGATAAAAAAAAATTTGATCTCTAGACACTTCACACACACAATCCAATTTACTAGGGTTGTATGTGTGTTTACTGATGTGAAGTGCACTTTACAGCTGCCAAAACTTTGTTCCATCTCTCTCTCTGGCATGAATATGTCTGACACCATATCATTTTGCACAGTTTATAAGAGTGGTCGCTACTTTGCCACCTACTGTGGAAAAAAGGAGCAGACAAATGTAAAATTTTGCAGTAGATTTCGTCAAGGTACTGAATTACTGATGTGAGTGTGCAGGGTCATATTGGGGTATATAGGTGAGGTCAGATTAGGAATAAAAAATAAAAATAAAAAGGTGTCCTGGGCCATTCCCTCAGGCTACCCAGGTCTCAACAGCACGTTTGTTCATTTACTACTAAAAAAACAAAAAAAAATTAAAAAATGACCCTGCTTGACCTTTGCTGTTTCCCGAGGCCCTTAAATGTGTGTTGTCTCCTGATTCCAGAAGATGGCAGCAACGCTCATGGTGGGCAAACCAAGAAGAGGAAGTAGAAGAAGAACAACAACAACAAAACGAAGAAGAAGAAGAAGAAGCGCTGTAGGGACGGTTGATGTTTAATGACACCGTTGCTTAATGCCCTGCCTTTAAGTTGTGGTTTCTCTCAACATTTGAACTATTTAATAAGATTATCTGCTCAGTTTGGGTCAAGTGTGCTTCTGTCAGTGAGTAACAGCTCCTTTTTTTCTATGTTACGCTGCTAAATTCTTGGTGGAATAATTCACCCTGGATTATCCCCTGTTTTTGTTAACAGATTTATAGAAAGTGCCTTTTCCTGTGTTATTATTTCTTGCATCGAAATCGCATTGTTCTTCTCAGCAATTTCTTGTTGACACATTTTAAAACTAATTTGGGTTGGAGGCTAATACGTAGACTAACTGTCGAAGGCCTGGCAGCGTAATGGACCTTATGTGGCTGGTTTTGATTAGTTAGCTGCCAGAGCTAACATAGCTATATAAAACCACGTCTTAGACACTTTTGTTTAACGGAGTGACGGTAAAGGTTTCCTATGGGTTCAGACTTGCTATATTTGTTTCTAAATACTCGATATTTTCTTATTTCTCTTTCCAAAATCCACAGAGTACCGTTATTTAATGGGCTTTAAGTCAACTCCGACATTAACCAATTAGTGAATTCCAAAAGCTTCCGTAAATACTACAAATACGTCGTAAGTAAGGTATTAGATTGGTACAAATCTGCCATTTCGTTTTTTCAAATACATTTAAAATGAGTGATTTGCTTTTTTTTAAAGCGGTAATTTGTCCAATTGCTATTTTAAAAAGTGGCAAAAAGCAACTTTGCAGAGATGCTTTGCTAAATTTAAAGGGTTAGAAATTGCAAAACTACTTAAATGTATGGAACACTCACTTATGCTTTTTTTAAAAAAAATCCGGTTCTGTTGGTTATTTTTATCTAAACATCTGATTATGGTGCTTAAGAAATTAATTGAACTACCAGTTACAAAAACAAGAAAATACATTAACACAATTTTGAGGTGTGGTATCTGTATCGGTTTACTCTAGTTTCCTGGCTCATTTATGAATAATCTTTCTGCCATAGACTCCAATAGCATACTGACCCACATTTTGTGTCAGACACCACCATCAGGAAGTGCTTTAATTCTTAGTTTCAGCAATATTTTTTATTTCAATCTCAATTTTTTTTTAATCATTGGACTAACCAGGATTTCAAACTTAATTTCCCCCTTTTTAGTACACAAAAACTCATTGGGCTTCTCTCAGAATTCAGAAATGCATTAAGCCTAACATTCAATTGCTCAGTCTACATTTTTGTTCCTACCCTGTCCCCCAAACTGTCACTGGGTGAGACACATGGCACACCCTAAACGGGCTGCATATCCAGGACCATGCAAAGAAGAAACAAAACAAAACAAAACAAAAAATAACACGCTCCCATGCACTCCTAGAGTCAATTCATGTTTTTTTTTCCATCAGTACCTAGTCAGCTTTATTTGACTGTACTTGCCTTGAAACAACTCATTTTTTGTGGTTTTCCATTACAAATTAGGTCCTAACTGTAGCAGCTATTAGCACTAGCAGCTCTCAAATTTCTGCTACCCCCTTCCACTTAAGAGTTTTTACGTACTCCCTATGTGACAACTAGAGGTTTAAAACCAGAACAGATTTAATTCCGGTATGTATTTATATGATCAAATATTGATATGTCATTTGAAAATTTACAGTGACCAACAAATGAATAGGTCTTACCAGTTCTATCTCCACAGCAAACAAGAACTTTTAGCTTTCTGAAATCCAAAGTACTCTCATATACTATTTCCTAATACATTTGTATCCGTTATACAAAAATTTGGGATTTGCTGGAAATCATCCTCCACATCCGCAACCTGACGTGTCAAAGATAATTTAGTAGTTATACCTTTTATATTGATGACAGTGTATGAAAATGGTAGAGCTTTTAAAAAGTACATAAGTAAACGTTCTGGCTGCCTGTCTGATGCCTCCTATATGCTCTCTCTGTAGGTCTGTAGGTGATGCATATGCAAGTCTCTTCACATATACATCTGAATATTCAAGCCTATTTGTTCCCTCCAAAGTCCTTAATCATGATTCGGCTCGATAACTGAGAAAAAACTCGCTTTTCGAAACTCTCTGCAGGAGACTGCCATGCTTGTGTTAAAATCAGAAACGGATACAGGAATTTTGGAAAGCGCATAAGATTAAAGGAGCCAAGCGCTTGTGTTAAAAGAAAAAAAAAAGAGCCATCCTGTCGGTAGGTTGGCGGCAGCTTTTGGCAGCCACGCCCGTAGAATGACCAGCCTGTTTAGGCGCAGCAGCAATGGAGGCTCTCGAAGCAATGGAAGCGGAGGTGGGGGCAACGGCACCCAGGGGCAGCTCAACAACAGCCGGCCCAACCGGCAGGTCAGACGGCTGGAGTTCAACCAGGCCATGGAGGACTTCAAGACCATGTTTCCCTCCATGGACTACGAGGTGATCGAGTGCGTGCTGCGCTCCAACAACGGCGCCGTGGACGCCACCATCGACCAGCTGCTCCAGATGAGCATCGATGGCCACGGGTCGGACGACAGCTCCGACTCCGATGACAGCATCCCGGCAGAGGTCAGTGGGTCCAGACGCAGCTGGACGTTTAGTCACGTCCATGATGGGAACAAGAGCCTCCACTTCAGCGATTACAAATGCTGTCACTGACTGACAAAAGACCAAAAAAAAACAACTAATGGCTTCATTGGAAGAAAAAACAATGTGCCATTACAGAAAATTTACACAATGTCACATTTTATATTTCTGTGTCATCTACAATAATGTTTAATTCGATTTGCAAATGGATGGGAGTTTGTGATAACTTAAAAGTCTCCACTCAATGGGGTATCTCAAAATCTCAATGGGTTATGGGGCCATCATATTAAATTATGACCTCAGACAAATTGTAGTGGATAGAATGGGTGTGGGCGTGCCATAGTGATGACGTGCACTAATTGGTCAGGTGGTGTTGGGAGCGGTAGCATTTGAAATATCACCTGTTCACTCGCAAGGTGACAGTTTTAGTAGTGAGTGGGTGATGGGGGAAGCCTACTTTTTGCTGACCGCTTACGCTTTACGCTTTATGCTTTACGCTTTACACCTTATGCTTTGGATCTGATCGAATTAAGTTTGCTGTGAACGTCCACTCTGGATTAACGCTTGTTGGATTATGGATGTCTATGAACTGATTCAGTGACGTGTTTTAATGTTGGATACCTGAAGATTAAATAAAGCAATAACACGAAGACTTTGGACTGGCGTTTGAACATCTAGCACGTCTGGCTCGTTAGTTTTCCCTAATCAGCTGCTCGGCGACCTAAAAGTTTGTTGATCAGTCGCCAATACAAATAGTTCAACTTAAAATAAAATTCCTGCGTTTCTTTTGATAGATCCTGGAACGAACTCTGGAGCCTGATAGTTCTGATGAAGAACCGCCTCCAGTGTACTCTCCTCCAACATATGATATGCACATTTACGACAGGAAGTACCCAGAGGAGCCCCCACCAACGCCACCACCACGGTAAGCAGGTTTTTGTAACTTGTTTTCCATTTTAATGACTTGGTTCTAACAAATTAAACATTTTGATTGTGGAACTGAAATGAAAGATTTATTTGAATCCCCTTTAATAGAATGTATTAATAGAATATCTAATTATCTTCTCTCTACTAATGTTAATATATTAGTCTATGATCTGTCCATTGTCCTCAGGCCACTATCTACTTTGTTAGGCACAGATGTTCTTTTAAATCCAGTGCCTGGTTAATTTTGGTAGCCTGAAAGCTGATTTTATTCTAAATTTCAAAAGTAATTGTAGTCCAGTTTTCCAATAAATTTTTTTTTTTTTTAAAAGATACATCTTAAAATAAAAAAGGTAACAACTGCAGGGGCTCTAGGTACATGCTTTCTTCAATATTGAGCCATCCAGTTTCAAAACTATTCTGAATTAACACTGTCATGGGCTTCATTTGTGCAGCCCAGAAAAATATCTTAAATTTGTTCAATCCCATCATCTGATTTAGACCGTTTTCAACCTAACTCTGCTAACCCACTTTTTTTTTTTTGGGAAAAAGAATTTGACATGATTTTATCTTAGCTTGAAAAACTGATTTTGGAACTTTAACATCTAAAACCGAGTAGGCTTCGCAGAAAATTTGAACAAATACTTTCAACGCGTCCCAGGAAGTGTTGAGGACTGTTCCAAATCACTACTAACGCACTGGATTATTTTTTGTTACAAATGGCGTAAATTCTATGAAAATGGGGCGAACATTTAGGCCAAGGTATTTCTTAATCTCTTAGGGCCAATTAAAGCAAATTTTAAGTCTTGCACTGAGTGGAACTCTCCTGTAATAGTTCAAATAGTTGTGGTCATATCCATCTGGTCTCGGGCCATTTTGCAATAACTTGCTTCATCTCCCATTCTTAAATAGGGTCATCCATGTTCTCGAATACTGATTCTGATTCTAAAAACAATCGTAGGCGCTCCTGCTTTGAGTTATAACCTAACTGGACAATGAGTTGAATTGTTGGCAGCATGAAGCTGCAATCAATGGTACGGGCAGAGAAAGAGTCCCACTGACTTCCACTCTCATATGGTCCCTGTGAGAACACAATATCAAGTATACAAATTATTAATAGTTTGAGATGGCTAGTAAAGAGCTGCTAATGCTTCCTCTTACCCTGTGATCTCTCCTAGATTTGAAGCCAATGCACCTGGAGTTCACCAGCAGGCCAGAGGCTATAGGAACTGGAACCCTCCTCTGCTCGGAAATCTCCCAGATGAGTTTCTGAGGATCTTGCCCCAGCAGATGGACAGTATCAAGGTAAATATGGGATCCTAAGTGCCTTTTATTTCTAATGTTGCCAATCGAAGTTGTTTACCTCCTTCATTTGTGGAAACAAATCCTTTTACACTACCGTTCAAAAGTTTGGGGTCGCATTGAAATTTCCTTATTTTTGAAGGAAAAGCACTGTACTTTTCAATGAAGATAACTTTAAACTAGTCTAAACTTTAAAGAAATACACTCTATACATTGCTACTGTGGTAAATGACTATTCTAGCTGCAAATGTCTGGTTTTTGGTGCAATATCTACATAGGTGTATAGAGGCCCATTTCCAGCAACTATCACTCCAGTGTTCTAATGGTACAATGTGTTTGCTCATTGGCTCAGAAGGCTAATTGATGATTAGAAAACCCTTGTGCAATCATGTTCACACATCTGAAAACAGTTTAGTTCATTTCAGAAGCTACAAAACTGACCTTGCTTTGAGCAGATTGAGTTTCTGGAGCATCACATCTGTGGGGTCAATTAAACGCTCAGAATGGCCAAAAAAAGAGAACTTTCATCTGAAACTCGACAGTCTATTCTTGTTCTTAGAAATGAAGGCTATTCCATGCGAAAAATTGCTAAGAAATTGAAGATTTCCTACGACGGTGTGTCCTACTCCCTTCAGAGGACAGCACAAACAGGCTCTAACCAGAGTAGAAAAAGAAGCGGGAGGCCGCGTTGCACAACTGAGCAAGAAGATCAGTACATTAGAGTCTCTAGTTTGAGAAACAGACGCCTCACATGTCCCCAACTGGCATCTTCATTAAATAGTACCCGCAAAACACCAGTGTCAACATCTACAGTGAAGAGGCGGCTGCGGGATTCTGGGCTTCAGGGCAGAGTGGCAAAGAAAAAGCCATATCTGAGACTGGCCAATAAAAGAAAAAGATTAAGATGGGCAAAAGAACACAGACATTGGACAGAGGAAGACTGGGAAAAAGTGTTGTGGACGGATGAATCCAAGTTTGAGGAGTTTGGATCACAAAGAAGAACGTTTGTGAGACGCAGAACAAATGAAAAGATGCTGGAAGAATGCCTGACGCCATCTGTTAAGCATGGTGGAGGTAATGTGATGGTCTGGGGTTGCTTTGGTGCTGGTAAGGTGGGAGATTTGTACAGGGTAAAAGGGATTCTAAATGAGGAAGGCTATCACTCCATTTTGCAACACCATGCCATACCCAGTGGACAGCGCTTGATTGGAGCCAATTTCATCCTACAACAGGACAATGACCCTAAACTCACCTCCAAATTATTATTATTATAATTATTATTATTATTAAACTATTTAGAGCAGAAGCAGGCAGCTGGTACTCTATCGGTAATGGAGTGGCAGCGCAGTCACCAGATCTGAACCCCATTGAGCTGTTGTGGGAGCAGCTTGACCGTTTGGTACGCAAGAAGTGCCCAGCCAACCAATCTAACTTCTGGGAGCTGCTTCTGGAAGCGTGGGGTGCAATTTCTCCAGATTACCTCAACAAATTAACAGCTAGGATGCCAAAGTTCTGCAATGCTGTAGTTGCTGCAAATGGAGGATTCTTTGACGAAAGCAAAGTTTGATGTAAAAAAAATCTTTTTTCAAATACAAATCATTATTTCTAACCTTGTTAACATCTTGACTCTATTTTCTATTCATTTCACAACGTATGGTGGTGAATAAGTGTGACTTTTCATGGAAAACACTAACATTTTTGGGCGACCCCAAACTTTTGAACGGTAGTGTACATATTGGATGATGTTTTAAGTTTGTTGTGGACGTCAGTGGTTTCCATCCATTGGCATGTTAGCAAAATACATTGAATCTTTCTTGTTAGTCACATGCTTAGCTGTGGGGTCCAGTAGATCTTTTTTCATTGGAACCTGAATACTCCCAGCAAGAGGGTTCTGGGTTTGAATCCCGGGGGAACCGGAACCTTTCTGGGTGGAGTTTGCAAGTTCTCCCTGTCTGCGTGGGTTCTCTCCGGGTTCTCCGGCTTCAGTCCTCCCACAGTCCAAAAAACCTGCTTGTTAGGTTGATTGGAGATTGGGGAAATTGCCCTTAGGAGTGAATGTGAGTGTGAGTGGTTGTTTGTCCTTGTATGTCCTGTGTGTGGCCCTGCGATGGACTGGCGGACTGTCCAGGGTGTACCCTGCCTCTCGCTGGGATAGGCTCCAGTTCCCCCCGCAACCCCATCAGGGAATAAGCGGTATTGATAATGGATGGATGGATAGTTCTAGTGTAAACTCTGTCTTGTTTTGCAAATAAGAAATGATGGTGGATGGAAGTATGGCTGCATTGCTGTTAACTCTAACTCTGGTTATTTAACTCATTGACTGCCAGCCATTTTCAGAACAGAGAGTCGCTCACTGCCAGAGTTTTTTGAGAATTTTGACTGATTTTTCAAGAGCCACAGAATAGTTTGTGCTTTGACTATGTGAACACCGAACACACCAAAAGAAAGAGCAGACTCTCTTCTTTCATCAGGAAAAAAGATTTTGTTTCTACCTTATTCCGTTCTTCTTCGACGTGCGTCTCACCGGCGCCATTTCTCTCATAGCGAACCATTGCGTTTGTTTTTATTTGCTTACAATCTATGCTAATCTCCCATCAAAAGTGGCACAGCTACCTAGAGGGTAAATTTGTTAGTCCATACTCTGTCTAGAAGCCGATATTTACGGAAAAACTTTCGCCGATCGTCCCCCAAGTCACTCGCAATTGAAAAACATAAAAGACGTCTATAGACGTCTTTGGCAGCGAACGGTCGGATTTGAAAAGACGTCTATAGACGTCTTTGGCAGCGAATGAGTTAATTGCTTCAGGTAACTTTTTTTGAGGGGGGATCTTCTCTTTCCCCTGTCTCTACCTCACTCATAAATGCATCTTCAGGTGCATTCAGTTGCTCAAGAGTTTTCCGAATCAAAACACAAGTCTGCTTGTTCTATTTTTTAATCAACTTTAGATGACCGGAGTGTTTCTCTCTGAAAAACTATCCAAGTTCGTTTAAATGCCGGTGCAGCTGGTGTCAGAAGTAGATTCAACCCATTATGATCAATAAGCGTGCTTCACCTTATCTCGACAGAGCTCACAGGCCGGGGTGGTTCAGCCTTCGTCATCCTCCTCCTCCTCGGCGTCTTCAGGCGGTCAGTGGACAGCTCAGTCTTGCTCGGGGTCTAGCGGCGCAGGGACCACTGGAGGTCCCGGTTTCACTGCCGGGGCGGCCGAGCAAGATATCAAGCTGAAACAGTATCTGGAAGACGAGCGCATAGCCCTGTTCCTGCAGAACGAGGAGTTCATGAGAGAGCTGCAGCGCAACCGGGAGTTCCTCATCGCATTAGAAAGAGGTATGCCTTTGAATCCTGCACACAGAGAAATCTAACAGACAATGAAGGAACAATGTTGTTCAGGTCTAAAAAGTCAGGGGTCTGTAAAGGTTCCCTGTGGAGTTTTACATGTATTTTAAAAATCTCCTTTAAGTGAATGACATGTTTTTTTTTGTTTTTTGCCTGCAAAAGCAGGCAGGAAGACTGCAGGCAATCAAGCGCCGACGTATGACTAATTACTCTCAAAGAATTGAATTTGCAGATGTTTCGTGTCTAAGGAAATGTGGCCGACATATGCTGTGTAGCTCAGAGAAACGCGGCTTCCTTTCAGTGGGAAGGGTTATTGTGCTGCGAGTGGCCCGGCCCAAGACGGCTCTGTTCATGCTCTGAGGCAAGAGACATTGAGATGTATTGTTAACGGCACGCTCTCATGCAATCATCACGTCTCAGCAGCAGAGCTTGCATGCAAAGTGTTCGCATGCCACGGGGAGAAACGTCCTGACCTTTTTAGGAAAATTCCAAATGGAAAGAAAAACACTCGATTACTTGGAATTGAATGTGAGGTTTGGATTTCACACCATTTTTAGAGAATGAAAATAAATCAATAAATATATATATATAGATATACAGGGGTTGGACAATGAAACTGAAACACCTGGTTTTAGACCACAATACTTTATTAGTATGGTGTAGGGCCTCCTTTTGCGGCCAATACAGCGTCAATTCGTCTTGGGAATGACATATACAAGTCCTGCACAGTGGTCAGAGGGATTTTAAGCCATTCTTCTTGCAGGATAGTGGCCAGGTCACGACGTGATGCTGGTGGAGGAAAATGTTTCCTGACTCCCTCCTCCAAAACACCCCAAAGTGGCTCAATAATATTGAGATCTGGTGACTGTGCAGGCCATGGGAGATGTTCAACTTCACTTTCATGTTCATCAAACCAATCTTTCACCAGTCTTGCTGTGTGTCTTGGTGCATTGTCATCCTGATACACAGCACCTCCTTCAGGATACAGTGTTTGAACCATTGGATGCACATGGTCCTCCAGAATGGTTCGGTAGTCCTTGGCAGTGACGCGCCCATCTAGCACAAGTATGGGGTCAAGGGAATGCCATGATATGGCAGCCCAAACCATCACTGATCCACCCCCATGCTTCACTCTGGGCATGCAACAGTCTGGGTGGTCCGCTTCTGTGGGGCTTCTCCACACCGTAACTCTCCCGGATGTGGGGAAAACAGTAAAGGCAGACTCATCAGAGAACAATACATGTTTCACATTGTCCACATCCCAAGATTTGCGCTCATTGCACCATTGAAACCGACGTTTGGCATTGGCACGAGTGACCAAAGGTTTGGCTATAGCAGCCCGGCCGTCTATATTCACCCTGTGGAGCTCCCGACGGACAGTTTTGGTGGAAACAGGAGAGTTGAGGTGCACATTTAAATCTGCTGTGATTTGGGCAGCCGTGGTTTTATGTTTTTTGGATACAATCCGGGTTAGCACCCGAACATCCCTTTCAGACAGCTTCCTCTTGCGTCCACAGTTAATCCTGTTGGATGTGGTTCGTCCTTCTTGGTGGTATGCTGACATTACCCTGGATACCGTGGCTCTTGATACATCACAAAGACTTGCTGTCTTGGTCACAGATGCGCCAGCAAGACGTGCACCAACAATTGGTCCTCTTTTGAACTCTTGTATGTCAGCCATAATGTTGTGTGCATTGCAATATTTTGAGCAAAACTGTGCTCTTACCCTGCTAATTGGACCTTCAGAGTCTGCTCTTATTGGTTCAATGTGCAATTAATGAAGATTGGCCACCAGGCTGGTCCAATTTAGCCATAAAACCTCCCACACTAAAATGAGAGGTGTTTCAGTTTCATTGTCCAACCCCTGTATATAGATGGATAGAACTATTAGGTTTGCTATGGTTTACCTTTTTTAATTTTTTAAGTTTGTATCAAATAACTAATCATACTTTTTCTTAGTTTTTAGACCAAGGTTCCATTTATAGTGTTTGCCTTTGGAAAATAATCTTGTTTATTTGCTTCTCACTTTTTGCTCCCCAAGGTTTAAATTCCTTAATTGTGCCGGAGTGCTGCACGTTTTCTTAATATGTACAACTTTATTGTTTACTTGGAAATACCAGCTCAATATGTCTCCATGTTTTTCATAGTCTTATGTCCTCAAGCTTACGATCCCTTGCTTTTCATTGTGTAGATGGGTCTGAACCACATTCATGGTTGTCACAACATGAACTGAAATGATTTTCCAGCAACTGATATTTTGTCACACTAGCTAGACGCCTAATTTTATTAATTTTTAAATGATGTTTTGCTTCATACATGGAATTTTTAACAGTGATGTGCCTTTGGGGGACAAAACAACACTTTAATAATGATAAATTTAAAACTTTGGTGTGACCGGCTGGCTGTCTAGGACAGTTGGTGTCAGTCACAGTGTTCAATGATATCACTTTTGGGTAAATTATGTCAGGATTGGGACATTTTCGTCAAAATAAATAGTTTGATTTTGTTAATGTTTTCAGCGAAAGGTAAAAAACATGATTTTCCATTCAAGCCAGTTTTTTTTTCTCCTTAGTGGCTTTAAGTCACAAGCTAGTGACAGATTGGTCTCAAAGTTCTTCTCCATTGTTTATGAGCTAGCGGCAGGCGTAAAGACGCTGTTAAAAATGGGCTTAGGGTTCTTGAGCAAGACCTGTAACTGAAGATTGTGGACATTTTTCTGATCGTTTATGTCTGAAGAGAAATCACACAAATGACATTTGAGTTAAAAAACATCCACAGAGAAAAATAGAGGTGAGGTTTGTTATTATCCAGCTGTAGTTGTAGAGGTTCTCCACTTTTTTGGGATCAACCTGCCATCATTATTCCAAGTTGGTTCTGAACCCATGTGGATGAAAATATTAGGGTGGGGTTTGTCATGCCCCCCCACACCCAAGACGTATGGACAATAAGGTGAATGGACAATGGATGGATGGTTTCTGATGCTTTCATGAACACAAATACAACAGTTTTTTAATTATATAATTCTTATGTTTTGTATTTTACTCTCCAGGGAAAGTTATGTTTTTAAAAGTGTGGTTTTGTTATCATTTTGGAGTTCATCATATCTGGTTCAGCTCATCAGTGGTCATAACATCTGCTCTCTGTTTTTAGATCGCTTGAAGTATGAATCAAAGAAATCAAAGTCCAATCATTTATCTAGCATGGAGAATTCCACAGGTAGATATCACTCATCACGCTTCCTCTGCTCAGCTGTTTGCCACTGTGTCTTTGTGCCGCCAAATCCACTAAACCCCTCTGTGCATCTTTGCGTTCATTGTGATATTTGTTGTTTTGTGTCACAAATATTTCCTGCATACCCCATGCAATATATAGCTGTGCTAGAATAGTGTGACACATATTGCATGTGCATATTCCACAGTGTGGTAGTGCTGTTGTGTCTGTGTGCAGGAGAACAGTGCTCTGCAGCTTCAGTGGAAGCTGTCTCAGATGACGCCTTGTTCAGAGACAAACTCAAGCACATGGGCAAATGTACGTCGCATTTATTTATAACCGTTCTACTGCGTTAGGCTTTAGGCTCTTTTCTGTCTTCTGTAGTACTAATCTAAGCTGTCTCTCTTTCTCTCTTTCTTCCCCAGCCACAAGAAAGAAGCTGTTTGAAATCGCTAAAACATTTTCTGAAAAGACCAAGAGGAGAAAGTCCAAACGACGGATACTCCTGAAACATCATTCGTATCCTTCATGTAACTTTGGCAATTTTTACAAAAGTGCCTAGCCATGACATTTGTTGTGATGTGGCATTCAGTTTTATTAAAACTGAATTTAGAGGTAAGTGAACTGAAACACTTGCCATCAGTGTAAATGGGAATTTTAACTTTAAAATACTGACAGGTCGTCATTTTAAAGTTCACTTGTGTGTGAACGGCCACACGTCCCGAGGTTCTCATCACACACCGAGCATGATGGATATTTGCTTTTCTGTTTTTATCTTAACCAAGTTCGTTTCCAGACTGGGGACAGCCAACTCTACAGTCAATCTTCTCGAAGAAGACGAGGGAAATCCCTGTGGTATGAAATAGGTTTTACCCAGATAATGGTCATATTTTCATATATTCGCGAGAAACCATGCAAACAACTCGCTTATTTCAGCCTTAGGTGAAACTGCTGAAGCAAAGACTTTACAAATTAAACAAAAACGTTTAATTATATGCCCTATATTGCCTAAAGTATTGGCTCATTTGCCTTGGATCTCATATGAACTTAAGTGACATCCCATTCTAATTCATAGAGTTCTTTCTGTGGCATTGGTCCATACTTTACAGCTATTACAGCTTCAACTCTTTTGGGAAGTCTGTCTACAAGTTTGTTTTTCTGGGAATTTTTTACTTCATTTGTGAGTTCAGGCAGTTTTTGTGTTCAGCTATAATATGTGATGGACATCCACCTAAAGCCGTGGCTGGCTGAAGCGTGTGGGGCTGAGTAGGTACTAAGGAGCCCAGCTGCTGAAAAGCAACCCCACCATAATCTCCCTTAAAACCAAACTTTACACTTGGCACAAAACAGTCAAACAAGCACAGTTTTCCTGGCAGCCTCCATTGGTACATTAGATTGCTAGATGGACTTCATCTGACTTAATGGACTGCTCGTCCACTTCTCTGGAGTCCAGTGGTGCCGCCCCTCTACATCACTGAATCCAACACTTTGCACTTAGTGATGCGTGGCCTGAATGCAGCTGCTCGGAAAATGGAAGCCCATTTCAGGAAGCTGTTTGCGCAGTGTTCTTGAGCTAATCTGAAGTCCACAAGAAAGTTTGAAGGTCTGCAGCAATAGACCACGTAGAGAGCCATTCTTTCTAAAAATTTTGTAGAAAACGGTCAGTAGTTAGAACATTTTCTTTTGATCATTTGGATGGCTGAGTGAAAACTTTTGGCAAAATAGTACATTTTAGTTCTGTCTAGAATCATTCAGGGTACATTAAATGCCTATTTATGAAAAGTAGTCCAGAGATAAATGAGTCACATTAGATTTTCATATGTATACATAGTATATTTAGAGATAGTATTTATGTAACGGCAGACACAACCATCTTTACATACTGGTCAGTTCTTTTAGATTACTAACTGAGACACCAAATCAAAATAAAAAATGCATAAGTTTATTAGAAAACAAACAAACAACCACAGTAGAACTAGTTCATGTCCCAAAGGTTTTGTCCACCTGATTTTTTTTAGTCATAAGATCTTGTAAAAAAAAAAAAAAAAAAAAAAAGACTTTGTCATTTGTGTTTTTCCAGCATTTTCAAATACATGTATTTTATTTGTTTTGTGTCCAGAGGAGGATGGTCAGTCCAGAAAAGCCAACACTCAGGAAGAGGCCAAGCAGCGCAATGAGCCGGTATCATGGTAAGGCACCCCTCAGAAGCTTGAAAAGTCCGGTCAGAGTGCATCTGATTAAGGAAAACCATTTTGCTGTTGGTGTATTTAAAGTAACTGTCTTGTGTTTTAAAAGGATACCTTCTTGGAGGAAAAAAAACACTTCTTGGTGTTTATCTGCATCGAATAATTTCCTAACGTCTTTCTTTTTAAATAACACATGATTATTTATAAAGCTTTTATAACCACCATAAGAAAGTCCCAGAAACGTCTTTGTTTTGTGTCTACCTTATTTTTCCCAGAACCTGAAGAAAAAAAACACCAAACTTCCAAATGTGTTAAAGTTGTGGCTTTAAGAAAGAAAAGCAACCAGCAAACTTACATTGCAATGGGATCCAAAAATTTCCATTGCAGGATTTAGCATAACATTTTTCTTTTCTCTCTTTTCCATCAATTTCTAGCTTGATGTGAAGCTATATTTTATTGAGTCTGTTTAGTACGTGTGTAAATGCAGGTTTAACAAACAAAAATGTCACAAAATCCTCTCTAACGATGGATAAATATCCTTGCTTTCTGGCTTCTCAAATATATTAATTAATCAGTTCATTTATCATTATTTTATTTATTGTTATTATTATTATTATTAATGCTTAGATAAGATGAAGAAAAGAAGTAGTAAAATCCCCCCCCCCCAAAGGCTGTTTTTTTGACTGGCCCTCATCCCAGCTATTATTGGGCCAGAGTCAGAAGGCCACCAGTCCACAGGGCCTTGAGATAGACATCCATTCACCCTCGCACCTGCTCCTACTGCGAGAGGAAGCACAAGAGAACCCATGCATCCACTGGAAAAGCACTTCAGGCCTGCGTTCTAGAATCCAGCACTAAATGATCATCATCGTGGCCGTACATTAAGAAGCACTACTCTGGACTCCCTGTGTAAGTTTGGGATTAAACTCGGATTCGGCGCATTTAATTTCAGATTCTTCCCGGACTGTGCCCTACGGAGTCGCCGCGGCGACGGCAGGATGAGGCATCGTGGGCGTTGCCTCTTACGAGCTTCCTGTCCCGACTTACTCACCCCACCCCAACGCAAACTGATGGAAGGCTCAGTAAGGATGTAAGATGCTCTTCCTTCCAGAGGAGAGCGACCGGACCGTCCCGGCCCTGAGCTGACTGTTAATCCATTTTCTCTGTATTATAAACTCTTAGTTAATTATATAATTTTCAATGTAAAGGGATGCATTACATCTTCCTATGAATAATGGCTTCTTTTGATTTGCAGAAAGGAGCACTAGCGTGGTGGCAAACTTTCTTAACTTTTTGTTTTTTCCTGTGTCGATCTGAATCAGGTCCCTCTAACTGGGCAATTTTAAACCCCAAAATGTTCACATGCACACAAATGACAAACACTAAGTTGCACACAGGTTTTTGAAATCATGATTCCTAAACCACAGTGCAGTGTTTTTCTCTCTCATCGAAGCGATGGCTCCCCAAATGTCCCGTCCATCGACTTTTTCACCCCCTTTTGTTTCTGTTTTATCTGAAGTGGAAGTGACATTTGCACAAGGCAAATTGTGGGAATTTAAAAGTGAACCGGGGAAACGGGCTGAGCCACCCCGGGCCCAAGGGGCCTACGTCCAGCGAGTCTTTTTAAAGCTTTCCCTCCTTCAACACACCTGATTCACATCAACACAAACCTCAGCCTTCAGAGGAGATCCATTTAGTCTGAGCCGGGCGCATTAAAGCAGGGAAACCTCCTTAAAAACGGCGGGTCAGCAGCCCTGGAGGCCCATAGATGTCCACGCCTGGTTTAAGGCTGAACTCTGAACTGTCTCAGTAAGTTTTAAAGGGCTAACATAGAATCGTAATGAATCGTAATGAAGTTAAAGGCCTAGCCACACAAGCACGGAGTCATTCGGCATCGTCTTTCTTTTCTTTTTCTTTATTAGGATATAAGTGTTCACCTGTGTGCGCTTTGTTTTGACCCATTTGCTCATTTAAATGTCGACTGAAATGGTTGAAGATTTGGAAAGTGAATTTTGGAAAGGCACAGGCCGCATAGGATCCCCCACCCACACATTTATCAAGTTATTTAGGCCGCAAATCTACACAAAAGGAACCGAACACTGGAGGTAGTTTTTTGTGGGATTCAAACAAAGCAGTAGCTGCTTGGAAGGGAGCAAGTTGGGTAAATGATTGCATGTTTGAAAGCCAGTGATGGGAAGAAAGATAATTATTTTGTGTAGGAGGTTTCCAAGTGGGAGATTTGATGAGCTGGTTGAATTCTCCAGATGTTGTTAACTTGGTTTTCTGTGTATGGGGAAATGTAAAATGGATATGATGTGGATGGGAGGATGAGTGATGGCAACAGTGACTATGTCTCCCTTTTGTGGGGTTCTCTTTCTATTTCTAAATGACGAATATTGATGTTAAAGTATTATTTTGTAAAATATCATATATCTTGTACAACAGCCTCAATGACAAAACTTGATAGAAACCCATTAAGCAAAAGTACCTGAGGGGCTTTTTTGTGGAATATTGTTTTTCTAATATTTGTAGTTTCATCAAAGCAAACCTGTGTCACATCTTTGGCCTACCAAAGTATTTTTTATTACACATTACATGACACATTTTCCTCCAACCATCTCTATTTAACCTCGTGTTGTTTTTCAGTGTGATAAAGGAAAAGTGCATAATAAAAAAACAACTTCTAGTCCTTTTTATTTTCTGACTGAGCCATGGCATGAGCTTAAACTGTATCTGGGTCATGCCTTAGTGCCACGGCAACGCCGTTTGTGAGGTGTACACAAGGCCAGCGGTTAACAGTCCACCCTCACAATTCGAGCCACAACTTTCTCCGCACGCACCCACAACAAATGTAGAAGATTAAAATGTAGCTTTTCGATTGAAGATCGAAATGGACACAGAGGCTTCCGTTGGCCTCCTCATTTCTGTGAACCCCTGCGTCTTCCAGCATCTGCCCTCACCGAGCCGCCCTCCCTCCCGTTTGGGGCTTTTGGTTCCCCCCGAATGCCGCTTTTGCCATATCTGTGAGCAAATGAAGTCTCATCTCATTTTCTTATGTTAGAGAGCCATAACAGAAATGATGGTTTTCCTGTCAAAACACTTAAGAGGAGGATACTGACTGAAGTAATACTTGAGAGCAACAGCAAGACATAGTAAAGTTGAAAGATTTTTTTTTACCCCCCAACCCTGTTTTCTTTTTGATATAAGAAAACAGAGTTGTGTACACTATCAGTTTACAATGTAAGGTTTCAAAGAAGTGGTCATTTACTATCCATTTTTAGTTGATTTACTTATTGTAAATCAACTCTTTTCATAATTTTTTTTAAAGATATATATTTCTTTTATAACAGAGGTGCAGGAATATACTTTGGATGAGTTTATCTTGGGTTTAGTTCTGAATTAAGTGTTACTATCTTGATTTAGGCGCCTCTAGTAATATTTAAGGATGAGCAATGTTTGGACACCATTGACCTCCAATTTGAAATTGAGCCATTTTGGCATTAAATGCATCTTTAGACAGACATGGTCGCATCCAATTAGGCGGTGATATTTGAAAAAGACACAATGTCAAGCAACTGTTTTATGTTTTTTTTTTTTTTTTTTACATTAATTCAGATGTCCATGTCAGCAGCAAAGTCTCTTTGGAACAATGTGCATTAAGAAGCTTTGAGGTCCGCTTGTTGAACCTCTTTTTAACTCTACTGATGCGGCTCGCTGAGTGTTTGAACAACCTGCCAAATATGACTGATGCCTTTCTTGTCTGCGGTCAACGGCTAACCACAGCGCAAGTCAGTGCAGTTTCAGTAAGTGGGCACAGATACAAACAACTGGCCCTCCTACAGAGGAAAGGCCATGTGGCCATGTCCTGACGTCTGTATGTTTCAGAGCAAATACAAAGATGGTTGCTTTTTCTTGTTGTCGTTGAACAAATTAATGAAAACAGGATGAAATGGTTTGTCAGTTTGGGGGATTATAGATCCTACAGTGAACTCCAGTGTGCACCAACTTGCACACACAATTACCTTTTACAAGAAAGTGTCTCATGTCAAGAGTGCTGTTGGTTCAGAGTTTTAGTTTCCCGTTTAAGGTCTCGGTTTATTTTGGGCCTTTATATGTTGACGTTAAAAGTATGTTCAGACTAACAAGTGGAAATATAGTTACATGTTCTGGTCCGTTTTTGGTTCCTCTTACAGGCGTTCTCAGGGAAAATCCACAAAAGTTACTTTCTTCCGTTTTGGTGTTTTTGACACGCCTTTTACGCACTTCTGTCCAGGGTTCTCATTTATAAAATAATTGCGTAGGTGGGCTCAAACAGTAAAAAATCACGTGAACCATCCAAGCAAGCAAGCAGTTTCATTTTAGAAGAGTTGTTTTTAAAAAAAAAAAAGCAAACTCCTAACTCTTCAGGGAATTGCAGAGTGGTTACCTCTCCAGTTCACAAGAAATGCAATAAGGAGTCTAAATATGTGTATTAAATCATTATCATGGGCTATGAAAACCGCGGTGACGCTCGTTTTTAAATGTTTAAATCAATTTCCATGTCCAGATTTTTAAAACAAAATTTATTTGAAAGATTCTTATAAATAATCACGGCTCACCAGCACGCGCATAAATAACACTGCCATTTAGAATGTTCATGTAAAAGTCGTTCTATGGTTAAAGGTTGAAATGGAATGAAATGAGGAACCATGACACAAAGAGGGATCTTTTTTTCATTTTTTTTTCATGGATCACACTCGCGTGGAAACTCGCTAGTTTCAGTTTCAGGCATCGTTTTGTGCACACGCAGCTTTTATAAATGAGAACCCGGGTTATTTCCTGACGCTTGAAGCAACAGTATCAATATTAACAGCTGCACAAGTAAGAGGCCATGGAGACAATACACGTGTAAATAATAGAAAGCACCCAGCCATTTGGGATGGAAGTAAAACTGTCTTTGGTTAAGTCTCATTTCACATATCAACACTTTTTCTTCTCTTTTAAGTTTGTACCCTCTTGATAAGTCTTCCAAAATGAAAGACACTTGTGGTTTTCAGCTGTTCGGGCAGCACAGCAGCTCACTGCCAAACAGATGACGCTCATTTGTATATGAAATTGCCACTTTGAGGAAGCAAAGGTCCAATATTGTTGATCGAATTCCGCGATTCTCGTTACTGCCATGCGTTGGTGGGTCAAAGCTCAACGCATTCCTTTTGTCTTGTGATCACGCGGAGGGTCTCGGTTAAAGGCCTGAAGATCTAAATGTTATAGATTCATGATTCTGACACTTTTTGTTCATGTTTCATTGGGCTAAAATGAGTAAACTCAAGAGTTTGGCACCCTAACGATCTAAGAAAAATAAATCTGTGAGGTCACACTAACATCCACACTCACTCAGATTCCAGTTTATTTTAAATGTCTATAAGATATACAGTGTCCGAGCCATGGACTTGTGTTATAGATCATTTTAAGTCGTAATTGGTGTGTGTCAAGCCATTGATACTGTGACTGTGTCCCACAGTGCCTGGGGAGACACTTCCACACATTTTATATCGACACCGTGTGTGTTTTCACAGCCAAACAGCGATGAGGTGATTTGAAACACTTTTTACAAGGAGCTCTACAACTTTGTTCAACGGCTTATAGGGAGACGAAGGTCAGAAGTGGCTGTGCAGTTGTGTAACCGTTGTTTTGTTTCACCTTTGTCCTGCATAATGTTCTTGGAAAGCAAGTTTTTTTGAGAAGTCGAAATATGGGTTTTGTTCCTTGTCCCGGATGTTTGTAAATAAACTAACACAACCAATAAAGTTCTTTTGTATGATGAAATATTGTTTCTATGTTCTGTTTGGATATATATTGTATATCCTTCTTGTGTGTGTGTGTGTGTGTGTGTAAGGATAGGAAGTGGTGCATGTTTGACAGGTCTTGGGAAATTTAAAATGTTAGATTTAAAGAATGTTTGATTTGTGTTTCCCTAACTCAGACATTTGTCCTCATGTTCCTTAACCCCATAAAACCTGAAGGAAAATTTAACGTGCATACATCGGAGAAGCCTCTGTCTTAGTTCTTTGTTCTTTATACAAAGTCTTTTGTAGTAGCACTTTGATCCAACAACCCTCCCCCCACCCAACCATTTGAATATCAATCAATATCAATTACTCCACTTACCAATATCAATAGGCCAAACGTTATATGTCCCACAGACCGGTATTGACAGAATGGAGTTCACACTGAGATGATAAAATCTATTTTACTAAAACATCTTCTAACATTTCTTGTGGTGTCTTTGGCCCGTTTTGAAATCACGACCTTAGACAGATTTAAATGTCTGCGGCTTTGCCATTTGTTTCGGATCTGGGCCGGCAATCGCTAAACTCCTGCCTCTGTCTCTCATCTTCTCAGATATACGATGGATTTCAGACCAGGAAGTGTGTTTCTCCCACAGGTTTTGTTTCTGGTTATTGTTTCTGCTCCTTGATTTCAGTTAGAAGCAACATAGCCCATACTGCCCCCCTCTGGAGAAACTTCAGGTTAAAACATATCTCTGGAAATGTAAAAATGTATTTTAAAATTTCCTCCAGCGCACCCACGGTTCACCTTTTTTAAAACAAAAAATCGATCTCACAGGCTACAGTATAATTTCAGAAACATTTCTAATGGCCGTTAGTTGTCCACCCTGTTGCCTGTCGTCCACTCTTTATCTTTAGCCACAAAAGAATGCAAACTTAACCTTGAATTCTGTTTAGTTTTATCTTTTATTCCCCCACCTACCCGTCTCAGGCTTGATTTTCTCCCCTAAACATGTTTACACATGTTTTAAGGTATCTGCAAAATCCTCAAACCTTCCAAAATGTCTTGCAGCTACAGCCATTTCAACCCAAAGACAGTTTCAGTGTCGTCCTCCTTCTCTCTTGAGCAGTTCTTGACTATAATAGATATCTTCAGGATGTAAATTGGTTTTGAAATTGGCATCTGGGGCTCTTTTGATCCATATAGCTGTATAGAAAAGAAGATTTGATGTTAGAGGAAGGTTGAGGGATGGAATCGTAAAGTCCTCCTGCTGGCACCTCCCACCACAGTGTGAAAAACGGAGGTATTTTCTTTACATTTCTGGAAGATACTGTGGATAACAGACTCTTTTCATGTAGAGTTCCTTTACTATGATTGACCCTGGAAACAGGACGAAGGGGAGACTTCCGATCTGGCAGTTTGCTATCTTTCGTTTAGTTTCCTGTCTCTCTTTTTCTTGTGTTTTCTGTCTTTCTGCCTCAGAGCCTTTTGTCTTTTTGAGTGCCAGTTTGCTGTGACTTGTGATTCATAGGTTATGTGCACTCAGAATCCCTTAGATGTGCTTTACGTTAAAGTCCTTTAATGCACATCTGTGGCTCAGATTATTTAACTTTTTCTAATAAATAGCAAGAATGATTACTTACTTACAGGCTTTTTTACAGTCTGGTATGGAAGCTGAACTGAATTCAGCTACTTAGAAATTCCTCTTTTGTTACTTTCAAAATGGAAAATCAACAACTTTAAATACCCTTACCTTTATTTAATTTTTTCAGATAATTTCTTTCGAGAATTTACAAGCAGATCGCTTTCTGTCACAGAGAATGTGGATGTCAACAGAAAAAAAATGATACAAAGTTTGTACCAGCTTAAATAAAAGGTGGGGCGGAAAGCAAACCAAGGCTCTTCTTCTGTAAGCAGAAAGTTAAAAAAGGTATAATGATTCAAATGAACACGAACACGTGGAATACCAAAACAGAGAACAACAATACAGCCAGCCATCAGCAGAATAATTCGGCCTGATTACACCAGGAATTCGGTAAAAAGGTTTGAATGATTTGCCTGCTGGATGCTTAATGGAGGTGCTGCATATGTGGAAAGATTCTATAGGATTAGTGTTGAGTAGGTTACCTCGACCCGACCAAATGTTCAAGCAGCTATTCTTTCATTTGAGAAAAACCTTTTTTACGAAACAGAAAATTTCAATTTTAAAATATTTGTTCTTTTCTTTTCCTTCTCACATTTTTCACATAAAAAGGAGACCTAACTGAGAGCCCATCAACATTTCCGGCAACAAAATTCACTATTATCTCCTGAATAGCCATGACGTTCAGGGACATGTAGGGGGTGTAAAATAAACTGATCAAAGTTGTCTTGGCCCTTTTTGGTTTGACAAATAGAAATATGGTACTAAAGTGAAACTGAGAGTGAAAAATTTCGATGAGGTATTTTACCCTCTGAGGCCAAATAAAATGCTCTACGATTCAGAACTGTTGAGTGTGGGTCAGAATTTTCTCTCCTCCTTTCTTCCCCTGAACAAGCATCTTTTTAATTCCACCATCGACTCTCCATCATTTATGGCGCCTCTCAGCCAATGAAAGCTCGGACTTGCTCCTACAGGTTTCAGCCCTTCCCTCAATTATTTTAAATGTATTTCTTTTTCCATCTTAAGTTGCCCATTCGTTTAATGTACCTATTTTTTCTTCCATGGCTTGTTCGGCAAGTCACAATTTCCCCATAAGAAATGAATTCAATTCACTGCAGTTCAACATTTAATTTAATTAATTCTCTCATCATGGTCATGCCAGCATAGTGAACATTAACATTAAAAAAAAAAAAAAAACGGCACATAGTAATCACCAAGACAATACAAGCAAGATAGAAAACAGAATTCACAAAGCGCGAAACAAGGTTTGGAGACAAAGAGCTCATCAAAAGTCCTCCGTTCTAGGTTTAAATTTCCAATATGGAAATAGTTTAAAAGAGCTCTAAAAAGTGATGTTATGGCTTCTGCGTTTTTGGGAAGATCATTGGTATGTGAAGTTCCTGAGGTCTAAAATCCAGTTGAGTTTTTACACATTAAAGGTGTCCTTGTCATTTTTTATTTAGTTTTAACTTTTTTCTTTATAGTGATTATGGTGTAATGCAGATGTTGGCCATCATTTATTTCTGTTAAATGCAAATTTGAACAAAACTTTTGACTGAACAAGCGTAATTCATACCATTTTCTTTTCTTTCTTTTCTTTTTTTGTCATGCAGGTGACATTTATTTCAGTGCATTTCTTTCAGATATTTAAGTTGTATTAAAAAATACATGAAGAGGTTGGAACAGAAAGAAAATCATCTTAATACGTTTATCAACGGCTGATTCATGCACGAAAGCAAAGAAGTCTAAAAAAAAAAGGTATCTAACCTCTGCGGATGCATCTGTTTTTCGTTTTTTTGCGTTTCACCGTTTCATCACAATTTAAAAGTTCATTTTGTTCATTTCACTTCATAATTTACCAAGATAATTTACAGTGCAAATACAATTGTTACTCACGATACAATTAACGACTGAAAAAAGGACCAGGAAATATGCATTTTCTTTCTTCTTGCTTTCTTTTTTTTTAACAGATTCATGCAAATCACTACTATCTTTGCACAGTCCTTTGCAATCCCAACTTTACTACGTCTCCGAAAAAAAGTTCTATTGCTTATTGTGCCCATGGTTCTTCTTCTCTTTTTCTTTTTCAAAATCAGGATCAGAGGCAGAATAGAAGTGTCTCTTTGCCGTGAAACAAAGAGAGAGCTTTGGCATTCTGAAATTGATCCCACTGTGGAATGTGTTAACTGATGAATTCCGTCAGATTTCTGTCTTCAGTGTCTGTCTTGTCTTTGTACAGGTATTGGATTTACTAGCTTTTTTTTGCAGCGCCTTCATCATTCCGACCGCCATCGCAATCCCAGACGGTTTGCGCCGGTGCTTTGTCGTTCGTCGTTGGTGAGTGTTTCACTTTGGCTGAGGGTTAGGGTTAGAAACGTTCGGGGGTTCTTGTAGTTCTAACCCAAACGGCAAAATCTTTCTGCAACCTTTTTCTGAAGGGGGCCCGGTGTCACCCACTCAACCAAAAAGGGGGACTTTTGGAAGACCGTTCGCAGTCGTAAATTATAACCGAAGAGGAAAAAACCGAACGTTTGTTTGGATTATTTGCTTCTCTTAGTCCACACGCTTCCGAATGCTGTCGTTCACCCTTTTTATTCATTCGACGTTGTCGTCCATCGGCTCAGTCTTAGAGCTGCCGTAGACCGTGCCCTTTGGGTTACGCCTTCCGGCCCTTAAACCAATCCTGGCCGCGGACTGCGGTCCCGCTCCGACTTCGTGGGCTTGCTGGATCTTGAAGGCCTCTCTAAGGTTCTGAGCCCGGACCTCCTTGCTTTGGATTTCCTCCACGACCCGGCTGGGGAACCAGCCCCTCTCACCGTCGTGGAGCCTCTCGGCCATCATCCAACCTGGAAAACCAACAAAAAAAGTCAATACGCTTATGTCGAAGGCCGAAACCTTATTTTTGTCCAGCATCCGTGGAACTAACCGTCATTTGTGCGCTCCAGGAGGTTCAAAACGTCGGCCATCTCGATGGAGAGCTCGTCTGGCTCCTGGGCGGAGTACGACTGAATGCACTGCACCTGGGGAGAGTCTGAGAAATGGACCGGGTCGATTTTAATACGCGTCTTCAGAGACTTGGGGGATATTGGTTTGCTGTGATTTCTTTCCCACCTGGCTGATGGGAACTGGTGGACATGAAGCGCGTGCGCCTGTTGGGGGTGAGCGCACACATCCATCGAAGTTTCTCACTCCTGCGACATTAATTCAATCGATTAGTGGTCATTCAAGAATATCTATACACACATCCCTTATAGCATCGTACACCTCTATCTGTATTTGTCATTTTTAGATGATTTGTCCAGCAACCCCCACACACTTTTGAACAGCTATTCTTTTTATCTGCTGTAGACAAACTAAAACTAATAAGAGAGCTGCTGGTTCAAATCCCAGCTGAGGCCTTTCTGTTGGGAGTTTGCATGATCTCGGTCTCTCCCCTACAGCTGTCAGTTCGCTTTAGGTACACAAGCTTCCTGCCGCCAGGCAAAAATGTGTTGTTAGTTCAATTGGTTGCTCTAACTTGCTTGTCTCGTTCGTGTTTTTTTTTTTGTTTCTTTTTTTGGGGCCCCTTGATGGACTGTACGGTATGTACTCTAGCCCTATGAGAGCTGGAAAAGGAATCATTGGGTATATAGATTGGATTTAAATATTTGCTATTAGTTTAACTACATCCGATAAATTTATCTGAAAACAGAGGAAATAAGATTTTGCTCGTTTTCCTGTATTTCAATTATTTCTGTAGACTTCAGCATTTTTGTTAAATCTTGTTTTTTTCAGCGTTCATTTACACATCGGTAAGATTTGGTTGGGTGAAACAATTCTACTGAGTGTTGTTGTTAACAAATAACTGCTACAGACCACTTTATTAGGATATCATAAACCAGAGAAGCCTCTTATTTAATTTCTTTATGTTATTACATGTTTAAAATCTGTATTTCCCCACAATCATTAAAGTATAGCTCATCAAGATGCTTATACTTTACACAAAATGTAACTTAAGTCTAAACTGAGGATATATATATGCTCCTTTATAAGTGAAGCACCTAGAGTTTAAGAGGAAATATCAATCTAAACTAGTTATGTAGAGCTGTTAGAGGCTACATTCAGGGCTTCTGTATGGAAAATCCTTTGGTTTGATTTTTATTTAAAGAAAAATTAAAGAAAAAACTCAATAGAGTTCATCGACAGTTTGTTTTGGACGCAAAACACGCCGAACAGGGTACGGATGCTCACATGTTGGAGGTCTTGATCATGTAGGTGACCGTTCGCTCCTCCTGGTTCTCCAGCATCTTCAGGTTGAAGACATTGGCCAGCTGCTGGCCCTGGTTTTCCAGGTCCTCGGTTCTCAGCATGGCCCGCGTGCATGAGTCCAGAACCTGGAACTTCTCCCCACTGAAAAATATGGCACGGATGAATATTCACGGATTATACCGCAAGAAACAGAACTTTCAATTATTTTTTTCCATTTCAAATTCCAGCCCCTACATTGATAGACCTAGTCAAAACTTTTCAATTCAATTTTATTTATATAGCGCCACATCACAACGACAGTTGTCTCACAGCGCTTTCCAAACAGAGCAGGTCAGACCCTACTCTGAAGTTGATTACAGAAACCCAACAATTCCCACCATGAGCAAGCACTAGGCGACACAGGCAAGGAAAAACTTGACCTAAGCAGAAGTTTGACCAAGACACCCCACATATTAAAGCTATTTCTAAATGTGACACAAAGATGTGACCTTAGAATAATTCTATTTGAATACTTTAAGTCCAACTGCCTTACTGACAAACCTGCTGAAGACTTCAATCGACTACAAAAATGTTTGCTCAATTTCATGTCCGTAGACTTTATATTGGATTATGTATTCAGCTTTTACCCTCCAGGGCCTCCCATTTAAGCTGCAGGTAGTTCCAACAGATGTGCAGGTGTATGGGTAACATTCTTAGGTCTTTTACAGCCTCCACACATTGCCTTTTAATACGAGTTAAAGTAATAATGCTATTAAAGATGGGACTAATGACGTCTAATGGCAACGATGGGAACTTTGGATCACATTTGCCTTTTTTTCCCTCAGACTTGAAATAGCAACTAATAAAATGTGGATCGGAACTGAATATATTTTCAGTCTCACTCAGTTTTCCTATTGCAAAGTACAAGGGGAGGCTTCATCTTCAATGTTCATTGTGTGCCGATTTGTGAGCTCGTCCTTTCTGCTCACGTCGAATGCTCGTTTTGTAAAGAAAACACATCGATTTCCGCAGCAAAGTTTCTGCTCTATGTTCATTTTTCCGTGGCCTGTGGACATCCCTTTCCCTGCCACTTCACCCCACGCACCCTGCAGGAATCATGGCCTTGTAAAGCGCTAGTGTGTGCAAAAAATTGCTAAAAAAAAGTCAAGACACAACTGTTTAGACTTCTTTTCTGGTAATCCCCTTTGTTCATGATGGAAGACGGCTGAGCAAAACAATCAGGGACAAATAAACTGATCAAGAGATGTTTAAAGCTTTTAAAATGCTTACCTGCGCTTGGTGACCAGCAGGAGATTGTTAAAAAGGAACAGGTAGACCGGTTGGTGGAGCTTCCGGCTGCGCATGGTCTTTGTGCTCTTTGGTCCAGTCATGAGTTGCACCTCACCCTTTTTCAGTAGCCAGCGGGAATGTGAAATGATGGGCACCGACTAGTTGTTAACAAGCGGGGTGGGAAAACAAGCCATTAAAAGTCTAGATAGAAGTTTGTCCTTTGTTTAAAAGGTGATTTTAGATAAAGAATATACCCATTTGACTCCCCCAAGGAGTAGCCTACTGTTCCCTCTCATGTCATTAGCCTCAGTATTACAGTTTTAGTCTAAAAATGATGCATCTGGAGTCCTCCACCACCTGGAAATAGTGACCGATTCCTACTTATAAAACCCACAAATATATCACTTTATTGACATGTTGTTGCCTGTTCCGTGATTGCCTCATTTTGCAAATACTGATAAATGCAAAGTTTTATCAATTCTGGACAAAAATTCTGATGATAGTAATTTGAGGTGATTGTTCTAAAACCTCCTTTTTCACCATTGTTGGTTTATTCTCACTGTTCCCTCATCAGGTCCTACTGCTTTTAGATATCAGTCTCATATTGAAATGATTATTTAATTTGACAGAACATAAGAGATTTTTTTTAAAAGTAACACACTGACATTAGTGTGGGATTCTGTTTCCTGACATCGTTCATATGGAAAAGAAAAGTCATTAAACTGCCCACACAGTAATTACATGACAGCTAGATGGAACTCTTCCTGATCTGCAGCTGTCCTATAAACACTTCTGGTCCAAAATACAAAAATATAAGGCATTAAGTTGACATTACCTTGGATTTAAATTCCAGTGTTTTCTCGATGGTGATGAGCTCCTCTGTGCGACTCATTTTCCGAACTCCCTCGTTACACTCCTTCACAATCTGAAGAAGGTCACAATTTTGAGAGACTGCATGAATATCAATCATTTAAAGAGGAATTGACTGCAACACTTAGTTTATTTTTTTTACATATTTTAGTCTTTAGAGGGAGGAAAGCATATGTGCCAGTATGACTTCCTCTTACTGCCTTCTGATTTCTGTATCAAAACTTTTCTGTCTTTTGGGTTTCCATTTATCTGTCGTCCTTACAAACCTTCATGTCACAATCATCCCAACACAGACACAACATGTGCTTTGGGAGAAACCATGTTACATGGGAACCACCCTTTTCTTGACCGCTTCCCTGACTTTAAGGCCAGTCTGTGCCAGGATTGGTGCTCACCTGCTCCAGTTGCAGATGCGCTTTAATGGCAGTTGCCTCCCTCTCTGATTTGTCCTCAGCTTTTTTCAGGATGTTCTGCACGGAGAAACAAATAATATACTGAAAGCTTCAAAAGTGACACTAATGCATTGTTTGTCCATGCTGCCTTTGCATTTTTATATTTGTATAACTCTTGTTATAACACTGTTATAACATTTGTTACAACTCTACTATGACACAGTTGTTTTAATAACACTGCTGTTAGTTTTTGTAACTCTGCTATAACACTGATGTTGTAACACTGTCTTTATAACACTGCTGTTAGTTGTAATAACTGTTATAACAATGTTGCTACTGCACAGCTGTTAGTTTTTAACACTGTTATAATGTTGCTATAAAACTGTTGCAATCGCACTGTTCTTTGTTGTTATAACTCTGTCATAACACTGTTGTTATAGCTCTGTTATAACTAAGTTATTATAACACTGTTGTTATAATACTATTGTTATAACTCTGTTGTTATAACTCTGTTCGTATATAGCCACTGTTATAACACCAGTTGTTAAACTCACTTGGACAAGCAACTTGAGCCTTGTTATCCTCTGGAAAGGAAGGATTAGGAAAGAGGTAAACGACAGGCCCCTGACCCGTGGATGTCTTTCCAGTGAAGCCATGGCATTCCGAAATGCTAGGTTTTCCTCCCTGGACAAGCAGTCAAGGTAAGAAAACACAATAACCATGCATCTCAGTCATGAAAATGCATTCATTTTGTACAGTATAACTTCTCTCCAAAGGAAGAAAAACAAAAACACTACTCCTGCACTAACCATGACATTTCTGATCCACCCAAAAACAAAGCTCACACAGGTTGTAGTGACAGAAAACTCATATTCGCTTAATTTTCCTTGTATCTTTTTCTCCTAATCAAACTCAGGAGCCATGGCAGAATCATCATGGCCTTTTTTTTCCCAAACATATTTCACAAAAGAGATAATCATGATGATTACTCTGACGTGACAGAAGCTTTTCACAGTGGACATGAACCTTTTCAGGTTCAAACAACTTTTTTTTGTTGTGGTCAGCAAGTTGTTTCCAATGTTGAAGTCCTTGTATTAAAGAAAATGTTTAAGACTTTCAAGATTTAAAAAAAACTTGCATGTTCATAGGGACCACAGTGGGTGTAATAAGCTGAGTCTTATTTCTGTGATTCTATAACAGTTTTACATAAGCGCTGGCTTTATCGCCATCACCTGAGGCAGTGCTCATCACCATGGTAACCAAGCAGACGGACATAGGATGTTTAATGTCAGAGTCGGTGGAGATCAAGGACATCAGAATTCATTATAGATTTCCTAATGAGGTACATTTTCACATATGGGTTTGTGGCCGTTCGGAGAAGGTTTATATTCATAACACGAGTCGAGATTTAATGAAAGATTAATGATTAAATATCACGCAGATTGATCAAATATACAGGTAAATTGGACTGTTTCAGGGATGCAACTACATCTGTTACCTTTACAAACTCACTTCCACTGTGACATCTTACATATATTTTTTTCTAAAAACATCCAATAACTAAAACCCTCTCGTCCTCTCACGTTTTCTAACCCTTATCATGGGACTCTTTACAAATCGCTAACTTCCTAGATAACAAATCCCCTATACGACATGGTGTAAGAGAACTCCTAAACTCTAAATTGATTAGCCTTATATAATGCTTTTCTGCTATATTGTAAGACATTTACAAATCAAAGCAGAAAAATAAATGACGTGATGTATTTGGGAAACAAGTTACTCACAAAATCCGCCTGTAGTTCTTTTCCTGGTACACCTGGTTGATGACGTACTGGATGAAGACACGAAAGTCCTCTACTGCGTGGTTATAAACGATGTCACACACGTCGGAAATCAGAATCGATTTCTCAATGCGGTGCTCCAAATCCATCAAGAACCTGCAATATGAACAGAGCCGTGTCCAAAGATGCAGACTGAAAAAAATCAAATAAAGAAATCTGGACTCCACCCGCACGCCGGAAATAACCAGGCCATTTTTTTTTTTTACCTTTCACTGACTTTCATGACTTCCTCGATGTTGGAGAACAAGAAGTGCATGTCAGATTGGCTGAGCGTGTTGACTAAATCGGGGTTGCGAAGAAAGTGCGTCTCCAAAATCTCCAAGCTTTTGTAGTAGGAGGCCTCTGAGGTAACCAGCTCAAACATGGCCTGGAGGGATGAGCAGAACAGTATGAATGCTGGACTCTCACTGAGCAGTAGATAAAATGACACCAAAGCCTAAATCCACACATGATGGTGAGGCATTTATTATGTGTTTTCATTTAACTGAAAAAAATTGACTAAATTGACCTAATTTTCTGAGCGAAATAAGAGAGATATTTTATTTTCATTGCATCTAATCTTAACATCAAAGTCTGAATAAATATGCATTTCAGTCTTGACCTGTCAAAGAAAAGTATTCTGTAGGTAATAATGTGATTGCCTCGTTCAATCTTCATGACTTTAATCAACTAATGATTTGGCTCAATAATCAATGACTGTTAATCTACTTATTTTGGGAAATTGACATGTAACCAAGCAATAAAAATGGTATCTTAACTTGTATCGAATTGTACGTTTGTTCCCAAAAGAGTTAAGTTTGGTTAGGAGTTAGGTTATTTCAGTGGGTTCGGCCTGGATCCAGAGTATTTCAGAATACTTAACTAAATATCGAGATGATTCGTGACATTTTTACCTCATGGATTAAAACACAAGTACATTCCTTTGTCTGGAGTTGCTTGTCAAAGTTGTCGTTCTGTTCTCCAAAGACTTTTCCACCCATGTGCTTGTGGCTATTTAGACAAATATCCTCCCACTCTCACAGACAAGGGCACACTCGCACAAGCACGGATGCCCGGAAGTCATTTGCAAACAATACACAAACCAATTTATGACCCGCGTTGTCTGGGACTGTCAAACAGGTTATGAATTATTTTAAAGACTGTCTGTTTGAATTGAACTGAGTCTTAAACTCGGTCATAACTCAGGTAGCTTTAATGCTACTCAAGTTCAATGTTAGGAGGTTTTGGATCTTTTATCCTAGGTTATGGGTGTGCATTGGTGTCCCCACTTTTTAGCAAATGCCATTGATGGATTGGGGTTTTGAAATGATTTCAGAGGGTAAAGAATTTCTCCTTTTTTTGAGAACTGGACATGTGCCAGGTGCCAGTAATGTGATGGTTAATTCTGCGTCCCCACTTTAAATAGGCAGTATGGACAATAAATGAACGGATGACACTAAACTGCGCCGGTGGTCTGTGTGTGTTGCTGGAAAGCACACCGAATCAGACACAACAAATAACTTTTATTGATTCCTTTGGGCTCATGACGATGCTTACCTCTTGCATTATGATTTCGTTCTGTGACAACTCGCGGAGGAGGCCGCTGGCCTGCACCACTTCCAGGTTTTGCCACAGGCTTAACGACTGAGCGCTGTTCCTCAGCTGGAGTTGCAAGGCGGGTGGAGACGTCACACCGCTGTCCGCGGCCCCCGTCCCTGTCCTGTGTCCGGGACAACGGTTCTCCAGCTGCCGCCGTTGCTCGATCTCCTGCTGCTTGGAGGTGTCTCGGTACTCCTGGTACAGAAAGGCTGAGGGGCCAGAAGGCAACGATTGTCCATTAGATTCATGTGAAGATTTGCTATCAGGCTGAGTCGTTTCCCTGGACAGGTCAACTGTCCACCACCGGGCCAAACACAACACTCCTGTGGTAAATTTTACGATTTTCCCCCTTTTTTCTTCAGTATCTGATCCAAGAATTAGCAGATGAAATATTATACGCAGCTTCAAACTGGCCCAGCTGCCGCCTAGTATCATTGAGGTCCATAAATAGCACCCCATTTAACAAACAAAGACAAAAAATTGAGCATTTTTGATAAAAAATATTCATGACCAGCCCTCTTTGACAGGCGTTTACGTTTTAGCTATGTGGTATCTATTCTTCTATTCAATTCACCTTCGTGATACACTAGAAGTGAATACATCCGTGGATTGATGGCATAAGTTATATTCAAAGACAAAGTATAGAGAAAGAATGCGTTCTCAGATTCACTGATTTTAAACACCTAAACTACTCATCTATTATTATCACATAAGGAAAGTGGACCCTGCTGATATCGATGCTCAGTTGAGCAAGAAATCAAATCCGAGTTAGTCATTAAACTGTTTGGGCTGTGGGCCCTCTGGACGCAATTCCAAAAGGGAATTTAAAAACTGTTCTCGGCGTTCGCTGCCTTTCCTTGACAGCGAGGCATGAAACAGTTTGTGTGGCAGCTGATGCCAGCTAGGACAGAAGGGCAGAAGTCTGCCTTGAAAAACTGTTTATGATGCAATGAGTGAAGAGGTGGAAGAGCTACTCAGATATTCTACCTCTCACTATGTTTTAGGTGGGTGAAAGTTTGCAGATGTATAAAGAGTCTTTGAACAAAGGGGGTCTGTTGCATAATCTTCCACAGTCATATACTGCAGATTGCATTGGTGGGCGTGCAATTACATAAGAGAGCGTGAAAGACCAGGATACAGAGCGAAAATGCACAGGCACAGGAGACAGGACATATATATATATTTGCCTTGTACTGTTGAATTTGCCTGACTTCTGATTTCTCTTTTCATTTGAACATTTGTGTAGGTAAACTGGCCCCCTGAACTTTTCCCAGTAAGTGTGTATTTCCAAAAGCCCAGAGAAATACTTTTAAGCCGTTTTTTGGCATTTAAACTTTACACATCTGTAGTTGGTCAAGAGCTATTGGCTCACATGCTGAGTCCAAAATCATTTTAAAGATATTTAACTGACAAAGTAAAAATAGAGCAAAGTACAAAAGACCAAAGTAGGTTGGTGTCTTAAGGTATCCAACGTCAGTAAGAAAATGAGTCAAACAGAATGATTGCTGAAGCCAGCAGGGACAGCGTGCCACCTCTTTGTGGGCCATCTGTACGGCTTTCAGCGTACGCAGCAGCAAAATATCGTGCTGCAAATGTGTTCGTAAGAGGCAAAGGAATACTGTGAACTGCACCGATATACTAGATACCGTCCACATACAAATTATTCCACCCACAGATAAGCCAGTGGAATGATACACCCTTTGACCAACTTACGTATGTTCTTGATGATTTTGAGGCTGCTGGGTTTGACCTGTGACCCCTCTCCATTGCTCTGCAACCTGAAAACAGAAAAATCATTAAAATATGCATGTTAGGGCAGCTGGGAGCTGTGCCAAATACATACATACATACATACATACATACATACATACATACATACATA
>JABUIW010000035.1:1988562-2047103 GCA_013363375.1 Menidia beryllina | reverse complement strand
GCTGTATCGCTAATTCAATATTATGCCTGACCTGAGATTGATGTTATCCTTGTCTGCTCCGTCGGAATTTGGCTGTTGTGAGTCCATTGTTTTTCCTTGAATCTCCTGTAATGTGCAAGCTGAAGCTGTTTGCTTTGAGAGCTGTTTTATTTCTTCCCCATAAATGTTGTGAGTCCGGTAAGTGAGCATGTTAGTTCTGAGATCTTTATGCTGGCGGTCGGAGGCTGCCGATATGTCCACACTCATCACTCCTCCCACTCCTGCTCTTCTATCCATAACATCCCTCTTGTGCAAAGCATGTCTGCCACTGGCCTCACCATTGCTTGGCAACACAGCTCTGGAATGATGGAGCCGTGGCAAAATCTGTGGGCTTGATCTAACATTAAAAAACAACAAATAAATAAAAGTGCACCTACAAATAACATCTTCTTCCCCGCCTGGAGATACACAATTATGTAAACCATGTTTAGTCATAAAAAAAGAAAAAATGCATCCCTCACCAATTCCAATGTTTTACACTTCAAGATCCCTTAAAAACTCTAATCTTAATAACTTCTTAAAATTGGAAAAATTCATATTTTGTTATCATAATTATAACTAAACAATCTGCACCTCACAGTTGGTTTTAGGCATTAATATCATATGTGTGTTAGAGTTTTACTAAACGTGTCACAGTTATTTTTGTGTACTCTGTGCTGGCTTTTTCCACTGTCCAGCACAATGTATACTGGGCCAATTTGGGATTTCAAATCAGCCTGAATAGTGAGTGTGAATGGATATCTTCTCTTTTTGTAGCCTTGTCATAGACTGGTGACATGTCCTGGGTGTACCCTGCCTCCAGCTCTCTGTAATCCCGAATTGGACTAAAATTGGACGGAAGCACACCTGGATGGTGGACTGTGATAAATGAGGGTGTGATCGCTGTCTCAAACCCTAACGTTTGAAAAATCTAATTAAAAGAGTTTCCTTATTTACACATACCTTAACCGTTCATACCAACAACCTGCCAAACCTCAACTTGTTCAGGGCTTCTAACACTTCCTGGTGATCATTTAATCAAGATAATCTGATGATTTCAACAGAGAGCCTTATTGACTTTGTGATAACAGGAATTAAAAAGTGGCCTCACCCTTTTTATACTGTGGTCTTCATCCTGGTCATACTTGTTGTAAGATATAGCAGATTGGGCCCACAATCTTTCATAACCATGTCATTTATTTGCAAAGGGTGATGGTGACCACATATTTAGGCTCCACAATGCTGTTCTCATGGACTTTTGCAATCGGTTGGAGCCAGAATAAAAGAGCGACACACAGCAATTCAACTCTGTTCCACCACATGCGCAGGTTCTCTGAGCTTGGGCTTTTTGGTCATAGTAACATTTTAGTGGGAGCTAGAGACCGGATAGGTTTGTGGCTAGTGTCTCAAACAGGAAGCCGGTCAATGCACGTGTTTTAGATGCATGTCTTTGTATAAGTGAAATAATTTACAACAGTCAGTTATTAGAATGACTAGTTTTTAGTGAGAGACCTATTATGTAACCTTGCCTGGTGGTTTGTGCATTCATTCAAAAGCCCCCAGGTGATGTAAAATGCTCCAGACTCCAAATGTGATATGTGATATACGTCTAAAATGCTCCAGACTCCGAATGAAAACTAGCAGGAGAGTTCATATTACTCCAGTCTAAGCTCTCTTTTCTCATGTCTTTATGCGTGAAATCTGCATGGTGTGTTTGAACCTATCTAGGCAGATGCCTGTTTGAATCATTTGAATTTATTCACATCATTTTTAATTTTTTTAATGATTTTTTTTCTTTTTATATTGTTTTCTAAATGCTTCTTCCGCTCCTTGCTGTAATGCTTTTATTCCACGTAAAGCACTTTAGGTTGTTTTGTACATGAAATGTGCTATACAAATACATTTGACTTGATTGGAGTACTGTTATACTCAGAGACCTGGAGTTACTGCTTGTCGGATGCTTTGCAAATTGACTGTGTGGCTTTCCCATTCTGCAGCAACTGTCTGATATCTCAGTTGGATTTCATTAAAAAGATTTTAAAAAGTCCATCCATCCATTATCAATACCGTTTAATCCCAACGGGGTACACCCTGGACAGGTCGCCGCATCCATTTCAGGACCACACAGAGACAAACAACCACCCTCACGTTCACCCAGTGTGCAATTAAGCTAACATGCATGTTTTTGGAAGGTATGAGGAAGCCAGGAGTAGCTGGGGAGCACTGATGCAGACACAGGGAGAACCCCGTCCCCCCCACCACCTGCCAACCACCACACCACTGTGTCACCCCAAAATAGAGTATACAGGAAATCTGCTGGTGTGTCTGCAAAACTTTAGTCAGATTTGAATAAAATCCATCTTGTTTTGACAGCAGGTGTGATTCATTTAAGGTGATCAGAATTTCCAACAGACACACCCATATCACCTCAGACTGGGAAGTACTGCTTGTTTAATCGAGTTTTTCAAGTTCAAATACTGGTATGTGACACACGTTTGAGTGTCTAGTAGGGCGGAATAATGTTTTGCTGTCGTGGGACCAAATCACAACTCATTCAGGACTTTGCTGAAAACTTAAAAAGTTATTTCTTGGATGTGGATCGCTGGTGGTAGTGGATTTTTGTTTGTCCCACGTACTTAGTCATTTGAAACCTAATGACTGCAGGAAATGTATAATTCAGGGAATAATTTATGTATATTAAGCATATACTTTTGAATCACAAGTGATATTTGATATCTACAAACTGTAGGAAATAGGAAAAATGCTTGTGAGACCCATTTATAGCAGTACCAACACCCAGTTTGAGCAATTTCTCTAACAACACTATGAGTTACAGAATGTTGTCTAATTTCTTAAATACGTACACTGATTTAAATGTTTATCAGAGCGTGTGTGCCTAGATTATTACCCATATTATTTGCCATATGGGGTGGAGCTCCATTTCCTATTTTCCTTTATACATGTCTACAATGGGGAAGCATTGGCAATGACGTTGCTAGCGAACTACAAGCATGAATGGGTTGCAGTTGATAACAAATGTTGAAATATTGCCATGTGTGGGAAAACATGAGCTACATGCTTAGGTGCATTATCCATCAGTGGGCATGGGGCATCTGCTCAAGCACAAAGCTCTGAGACGGTTCAGTGTCACTGGAATGTTTTGTGTATCAGGTTTAGGTGATACTGGGGACAAAGTGCAAATTACAGCTTTAGGTTTTGAGCATTAACAAGTTGCACCAGACTAATCTTTCAATATAAACAGCTACTAACAGTCTAAAGCCTTTATGTGAACCTAAGGTGGTTTCACGTGTTTGCATGGTATTGATCTCAGACCTCAGGGAACGTCCTGAACTTGACAGAAGGTACTGCATTTGTTTAGAGGTGCGGCTTATATTTAATGGCCTGAAGAGAAAAAGTTACAATAAGACAAGTTATTTCAAGAGACAGCGCTGTGGTAAGAGGCGCTGTAAAATTCACAAGGCTGTTTCAGGATGAAGAGTCGCATAGTAGTGTGGTAGTTGGTGGCCCCACTTCACAGAAAGAGGGTTTCTGGTTCAAATCCTAGCGGGACTGGAAGACTCCCTGTGTGGAGTTTGCATGTTCTCTTGTGTATTCATTAGTTCTATTCAAATATCTTATTCTGTTGTGCTGCCTGCATTGTTTCCTCCTAATTCCTTCTAATAGCATTGCCACTGCTTAAAATGTTCCGTGGGAAATCTCGTATGCATTTTAAATAATTACATCATCATAACTGGGGATTTAAATTGTTTAAATGTTTTAGATGCAATGCCACTGACAACTTTATTATGGTAGTTTTTTGTTTAGTTTGAATGAAACAACAAAAAAAGTGGCTTTGATGGAGAATACTTTTACCTTATAAACCTTATTCAGTTTAACGAGCAGATAAATGATTTGGCTAGCGTTTTCATGTACAAAAGTTTTTACTTGACAGGTTTACAAGATAATCGCTAAAATAACCAGACATCAGGGCTGCCAAGCATGACGTATGAAAAGAGCGTGTGAAGCGCTTAAAAAAAGGCAGTGTATGTGCTTGTTTGACTTGTGGGTGTGTTTGCATTCAGGAAAAAGGTAGGGCCATTGTCGGCATGCATGCTCACCGTCTGGCTCCTGGCAACAAAGGAGATTTCTGATCTTTGAACGCGGGAGAGGAGTAAACTCCAGCTCTGTTGGATGGACTGTTGTCCATGCCAGGGGTGGTAGAATCTAAAGGGAAGAGAGAGGAAAAAACTTTAACTTAGCCCCAAATATGAAAAATGATCTATATTTATCATTATCTATTATCTTTATTTATTATAATTCATTACCTCGCGATAAGTCAGAATTATTGTTCTGTAGTCTTCTGCCAGCTGTTATCATGTATATCTGATTATGTAAAACAGGGTTTTGATAAAGGTTTTTATCATTGAATGATGCAAAAGGTCTCAGATGCAAAACATTTCATAAATCGTCTGTGCAAAATATGATACATTCATTTGTTTGCTTTCTAGACTCATCCAATTAATACTATTTTGTTTAATAATGTTTCCATGTCTTATGTGTAATAATTGTTTTGAATGGTTTTGTGTGATTTAGCGTGAAGAAGTTTGTCAAGCGTAACTTAAAAGTTGTTTTGTGGTTGGAAACTTAACGATTCTATGATTCTACCATTTTTGACTCTTCGAAAATAACGTACAGAGAAGCCTCTTAAGTGCTGCTGACTACACACACTTTAAGAAAAAAGATAAAGAATAGTGTGCAAGTCCGAAGACTTTCTTACCAGCCACACACACAATAGCATGCAGTTGAATGTCCATTTGGGAAGCACTACGTAACTTGATAAACTGTCATTCTTTTGAAGCGCACTTCAATCATGTCATGTGAACAAGAGAAATAGAATGCAGAAGCATTTCAATTTAAGGGCTAAATACAAATTTGTGGGAAAAAAAGCTACAAATGAAAACGTCAGTCAAGCTTAGTACACTATCTCTCTCCTTAGGGATCAACTTCTCATTGCTACATTTACAGCCCTAGATCTAGCAGCAGCTCCTTCGACAGTCTGATCTATAGCTTTTCACATCCTGGGTGGAAGTTTTGTGCTGTCCCCTCGGATTCTGCTTAATTTTATAAACTGTTGAAATCGAAACAGATCGACTGTCAAGCTTAAGGCTTGTATTGTGATACGAAGACAGAGGGAAACAAACAACATCTGCCCTGTATCACGTCTTAAAATAAGGTTAATACAATCTCATCAAGCCTTGACTTATTACACTCTACAACAATCCTTTTAACAAAAGCTAAGTCAAAACACAGAAATCATCTGTGGGCAATTTAATACAAAATTCCTTGGCACCATTGATATGAAAGTCACATCAATGATTTTCAGTTTTAATCCTTTAATGACGTTGAAGTTGAGGGATATCACAAGCAAACACAGAGCTGGCAAGTAAACGGATGCTGTGTCTCTTAACGTCTACTGGTGTCCAAAAAAAAACGGGGTTTCAGATCTGCCTGGACTGGTGACGGTGTAAGCCACCTTTTAAATTCAATCCATGCACAAAGTTAAATGTGAGCGTGGATAATTCCTTTAATCAACAGTTGAGTGCGCTCATGAGACCCGGCAAAGCTCCATAATTACCCTGCACCAGAGCAGGTCAATATTGGCCCATAGCACGCTGTTGCCATGTGACTGAAACGCAGCCATAGTTCAGCTATCGTACAGCTTGTTAAACTGTGTGATTTCAGCCAACTTTATGATGGCTTTCCATTCGTCAGCTAGATCGGTTACCATCATTAATACATCAGGATGCATTTAGAGATATGCTGCCGTCATGAGTATAGTAAATATAAACTATAATAATCACATTACAATGAATTAAATTAACTGCCCCCCTGCGTGCGACCCTACTAGGAATAAACATAAATATATACATAAAGGATGGACGGATTGATAAACTGGATGGAATTGATCATTCTGATCATATTTGCTCTCATTATCCAAAAAACTGCTTTGTTTGAATGTAACAGGCCTAAATTGATTGTTCAGAATTGACAAGTAAGGGTGAGTCATCATTTGACTTAAGACACATACACGTCAAAAAGGTGTCTCTGAAGGAAACAATACACTTAATCCCGCTGGCATTTCTTTGGCCTCTGTTACTACTGTGTTGAACTGTGTTGTTGTATTAGACAAGGACCTGTCCTGCGACTCATAACTGAAAACACAATGCAACCAGAGTTTTAATTAGACCAAGCAGTCGTCATGAACGTGTGCTAAGATTGGATTAAATTGAATTTCCTTTGCAAATCAAATCAATACATGGAGAGCTCTGAGATTCAGGTCCAGCCTGATGGTCAGAGGAAGGCCGTTCTCTGACATGGGCACCGAACATGGGGCTTGTTTAGATTTTTCAGCCTCCATGTTTTATGGCTAAATTGTTTTCTTTTTGTGACCGCCTGGTTATGTATTAATTAATCACCACCTAAGCTGCCGGCCAAAGTCTGAACTCGAATGCTTACAAGATATGTTTGCTGTGGCTCTGTGAGCATTGCTCATTGCTACACGGAAACGTCTGTAGTATAAATCTCTAAGAAATCTGTTCTGTGTACAAACAAAGAAGGTACATAACAGTGATAGTATTTTGCAGTCGCAGCAACTTATCAGGCCAAGGTGGCTATTTACTAGACGTTAAAAAGTCAGAGGCAGACCTGGAGAGAGTGTGTGCAACATATGGCCTGTTGGGCCATTCTGACAGAACCTGTTACTCTGGTTGATTTCTGCAAAGCAGGCTTAAAAATGCCAAGTCCTTGTTTAGTTTTCAGAATGAACCTTGTTTAGTTTTCAGAATGAACTAGTAATGGGTAAAGTCCTCAAAGTCCATAGTTTAAGGAACACATAGGTCAACGTGTGGATAAGGTTGACTGGACACTAAAGTCAAAGTGTTTCTCTTACTGTCAGGTTGGTCTGTTGAGGCCATCCTCTTCTTCCTCATTGATCGGTAAAAACGCGAGTTCCTGCGGATGGGCTCCCTGCTGAAACCGGTGGTGGATTCATCATCATCATCCTCCTCCTCCTGGCTCTGCTGCACCACACCTGCTTGCCGACGCTTGTCCGGGCTGTCTTGTGCCTTCTGTCCCCACTTGCCCCTGAAAAGTGCCGTCACCGACATTGTGAATAATTCTTGCGCCTCTCTGACAGAAGCCGCGGTGAAAATCTCTGCTCGACCTCGAGGAAACTGGTTGAAAGAAATTTGTCATAATTAGCCAAAATCCAAGAGTAATTCCATAGCTAAGAAGAAAAAAAAGACTGTGGAAATGTAATTCCTATGAAGCCTCCCGGTGAAAGTAAGAGAGATTGTGAATGAATCAAAAGGTGTCCGAGTTCCTTTCTTTTTCTTCCTGAGTGAAACAGCCGTGTTGTTGCTCACAGGCAGTGGAACAAGACTTATGCAAAGCCTATTTCAGCCTTTACTGTAATTATTGCTTTTATGACTCTCTCCTACTCTTTGTCCCTCCTCTGTTGTGCTCTCTCTCTCTCTCTCCCTCTCTGTTTCTCTCTTTACACACCCAGTTACATGCTGACATTCCTGAACTCCGCCTGGCCTTACCATTTAGCTTTTCTCTGCTCTCTCTGTTCTATACTTCTCTCTCTTGCGGAACCAGAAAAGCCACCTTTTGGCTAACAGCTCACGTAGTTCCACCAGGTATTACAGTTTCTAAGAACACTTTGTGTTCCTTTTCTCTCTTGAGGTGTAGGTGCATTTTTTCCCGTTCAGGTTGAATAGATATATATATATATATATATATATATATATGTGTGTGTGTGTGTGTGTGTGTGTGTGTGTGCATGCATGTATGTTATTTTCTTTAGCAGAAACTAAAGTCTGCTGTGTTCCTTTTTCTGCTTAGCCAGGGCCCCATGTTTTAGTGCAGTCAGCTGACAAGAAGAGTTCAGAGTTCACATTTTCCCTTTATTCCAAGCCAAGGTTACCGGCCTGGTTACTCTGGTTGTCCGTAGGGCTGCCTGAATGAATTTAGAAAAGTTCAAACAGAAATAACTGTGGTAAAGATTAAATAAAATACTCATTAAAAGCAACAAAATATTTTGCAAGATCAATAAACTTTCATTCATAATTTCAATTTCCAGTATTTCATTCGTTTTCTTTTTTATATTTGCATCTTACTTTATTCTAAGGAGGAGACATTAAACAGTTCTTTCACCATTTGAAAATCCCAGATCAATAAACTTTCATTCATAATTTCAATTTCCAGTATTTCATTTGTTTTCTTTTTTATATTTGCATCTTACTTTATTCTAAGGAGGAGACATTAAACAGTTATTTCACCATTTGCAGCAGACGAAGTAACCTAAGTCATGATGTTGGTCGAATCAGTATGAGAATGCTGTTAATGAGCAAAACCACTGGACAGCAGCTGGAAACCCACTGACTGCAGCAAAGTCACAACCATCACTTTTCTTTTATTAATCTCTAGGTTTGCTTTGCAATTTGCCTGTTTAGTTTATTCTCATGTATTAGTTCAGCAAATAGAATTTTAAAAAAATTGGTTGATCCCGAAAAAATAAGAAAATGGATAGCAGTAAATAGTCAATGTACTGTTTCATTTTCGACACCAGCATGTGCTTTTTTTATGGGTCGGCGGTGGTTTACAAGATAAAGTCGGCCATCTGGAAGATCAGTCTGCCGTTCAGACCCATAAGCCAAAGTGCCCTTTGTATTTTGAATCGCGGAAGCAAAAACCTTATGCAAGACTAGAAAGGACACTGCGATCAATAAATCAGAAAGAGTGTTACATAAATCATCATTTACCTTTTTCAACATCCTTGTCTGTATAAGCAACACATTCAATTGAGGCACCAGGTAACCGTAAAGCTCTGTGGCATCTAGAGTTAACACCACATACATAACATATTTCTTATTTGCAGTTGCTGACCTGGCTGCCCTACCCAGCATTTATTGTTATATTGCTAGCTCTTTTAATGTGCCGTTCATTTCTCTCCTCCTGTCCCTTCAACCCCCTCAAAGGCTGGAGCTGGTAAAGATCTCTTCAAAGCTACTAGCAGGGGTGGATTAAAGCATCTTTATTACACAAGTACAGACCATCATAAAATGCCATGAAAAATGGATGTCTGAATCATAAAAATCTTCAACGTTTCTATAGAAAAGTATTTAACTGACCTGAGCTCTCAAATAAAACAACCACATACAGAGCACAGAGGGGCCTCTAAGCCCAGATATTCACACAACTGCCCCCTCTTTACCATTCCTTTTATGAAATTGTCCATAAAATACATTTTCTTCAATTGTTTTTTAAGAGTTAAAGCAGTACAAACTTACACACATGTATGTATATGACCCTATTTGACAATTATGACCTTAGGGCCCAAAGGCCCATTGGGTCAATGGAAGGTTCACACTAGTCCATCACAGGGCCACAGATAGACAGAAAATCAAACATACTCACTGGTCTGTTGCTTCTTTTTGCATAATTTATTCAGTCTTATTTCACTGACTTACAAAGGGCTTTCTTTTTGTTGAAAATGTAACATATAGGTAGGCAACTGCACATCACAAGGCACAGAATCAGGTTTGAAAGGGCCTCTAATCCAGACAGGTGTTGAGAAAAAGCATTTGTCGAGGTTTATATAAATATCCAATGTGTTCAACCACAAGTTGTGCAGGGGTTATATCTAAAAGGTGAGTGGAAAAATCTTCTCGTGGGCTCCTCCGTCCTCCCCCTTTAAATGATAAGATAAGATAGACTTTATTAATCCCGTGAGAGAAATTTAGTTTCTGTACAAGTGTTTGAGGCCGCAGCCGTTATGACAGCGCGCCGCTTATTTGCGTGGCATACGGGTGAAAAGTGTTTACAGGCTTCTAAATAAGCCCGCAGAAGTTCCTGTGGTCAGTCTTTAAAACCAACAACGCCCTCTAGGGTCACATTACAGAACGGCGGAGCTTAGCTAAGCAGCAGCAGCTTAACTCCGCCCGCCTGATGACACCGCCTGCGCAGCAGGTGCAGTTACCCAAACGACCCTTGTGACTTCCTGAGATCGACTTCCGGGTCAGAGCCAGAAGGACACAGTAGACGATGAAGATCAAATTATGAGAAATAAACGTTGCAATTAGCCTCTTGTGATTGATGTAAGTGCATTTACTCCTCGCATATCGTTTGACAACAGTAGCACTTTGGGTAGAAATGGCCGGAAGCAGACTGGAGAAGTTTGGAACCGTGTTCACCAGGTAAGACACAACTAGTTATTTTTCTGTGCGCTCGCTTACACTGACGGACAGTTATATATTATTAACAGACTTTTAATAACTGTAATGTAAGGTTAAAGTGCAGAATGATAGTATTAATGCAAGTCCCTGCAGCACGTGGAAAACAACGCCTACTTCTTTGGTCCCGTCAAATAGCAACTACAGACACAAGACTTCCTGTCCTCCTTTTGGAAAAAAATCATATTGTTATGGAAATCCTGTAGGTTAATATGGTGCCATCTGGTCACACTGGTGAACTATCTACTATATGTTTTATTAGAGATAATAGATGAAATGCTTTAATCCTGTATTTTGATTTGGACCTAAAAAAAAGGACCTAAAAGTAGAATATAGTATATTATATTGTATCCAAAGCAAATGATCTCCTATGCCGAAATGGATGTCCTTGCAGGCTTCTTACCATTACAGTAAACAAATTTAAAAGCTCTTGTTTGATGCTCATTTTTCATGTGCCAACACGGGTATGTTAATATCCAGATAAAAGTTCTGGTACAAGCAAAGATAGAGTTACTGGAAGCTGTCACATGATCAAGCAAGATACGGCTTTGGCATATATAAACATGGTTTTCAGATCCAATATGTGTTTGCGACTGACGTTGTTTTTAAGTAGAATATTTTGCACTGTTTGGACATTCTGGGCATGCACAGATAGCCTCTGGTTTTAATCACCTTGACCTATGTGATCCCCAGGGTTCGGGATCTGATGCGCTCAGGAGTGATAAAGCCACATGAGAAGCCCATCTGGTTCGACGTGTACATGGCCTTCCCTCCCAAGAGAAACCCGCTGTACGTTAAAAAACAAACCAGGCGCTATGGCGCTGTGGAGGACGCCGTGCCTGAGATCTTCTACACCGAGGATAAAGTGAGAGCGTAAGTCATCTGAATATGTACTGAATATGTAATCGACCTCCCGAAATGTGTAACCTTGCTTTGCAGAAGAAAAAAAACAAGTTTAAGAAAAGGCGGACTTAATTGATCCGAAAATTGGGAAATTGTTGAACCTGGTTTACCTACTGGGTTTAACTTGGCAAGATGTGACTGGTATTTCAATAAGTAGGTTGTGATTGAATGATTGGGTTCTTATTTCATTTCAGAGAGCTCCACATACTTGGCTTTTCTAGCTTTCTGTAATTTTCCCAAATATTGTTTAGAGGAGTGCTTTGATGCCGTCATAACATTTATTACATTACGGCATTGGTGAATACTGATTCTTAAAAGAAAACTGTGCAATTGGTGATTAGGATGGGCAGCTCTTGCCCCTAGCAAATTTCTATTGACCCAGAGGTCCCTATAGAAGAATTCCTGATAAACTCACAACAGGATTATTTATTTTGCTAATGGTGTCATGTATTTTTTTTTTCCAACATGGAAGAGCAGTTTGAGTTTTTAAAAAAAAAATCATCATAAATATATGTATGAATAAAATATATGTATAGCGTCTTATGTGCTTATGAGATATCTCATGATGAGATTTTTAATTTTTTTTTTGCTCGACTTGTAACTGATATCTTGCCTTTTAGGAGATTCTATGAGCTTTATGGGACAGGTTCTCGGCCTCTAGATCTCTCCAAATCAAACTTTGTGTCAACATGTGAAAGGTATGTCTGCCTGTATTTTTTTTGGTCTTATCTGTGAAATTAAGACCTTAGATAATTTTTATCTCCTTATTAAATGTGTTTAAAAACAAATGTATGTATACAGAATGTCATTGATTCTTCTGGCTTTAATATTTCAATCCCAAGCCGGGGATTTGAAATCATTTTCATACATTTCCACCACATAGGAATTCCAGCTGTTTTTAGACATACTTCCTCACACTGTCTGTTGCCTTTTTAGCCTTGAAGCTGCAGCTGAATTTCAGTAAGACTTTGTTACCATAAGTCACAGATCAAAATGAAAGATCTTGACATGATTGAATATTTAGAAAAAGTTCTGAGCTCTGTCAGAATAAACCATACAAATTAGCTCACAGTATATAGTTGTTATAATGGTATGGTATTGTGATATTGGTTAGCTTTACCCAGTGGTAAAAGAATATCTCAACTACATTTATGCTAATATCCTGCTTTCATATACAATCTTGCTTTTTTTTTATTCAACCTTGCTATTTATTGTTGTAATTTGCTCAATTTAAAAAACAGTGACAAATTTCTGCATTCATATCCTGTTGTTTCTGGTAGGAAGGCATAAACCAACAGCTGGATGGGGAAACGCATTTAAGAATGTGTGAACCGTATCATGAAAACAATCCTAGATCTTTTTTGCCCTCTTGCTCTGATCCCAAAGGTTTGTTGTCAAGTATGCAGAGTTAAAGGACTCCAGCGAACTGAGTGACTCTGCGCTGTTTGAGGAGACGGCGAAGGCTTTACTCAAAGAGGGTGTCATCCTGAGACAGAGAGGAGTTGCTCAGGTAAGAGCTAAAACCCCAAAACACATTTTGCCTTTTATATGTGATTATCCAGTAAAACATAGCAAACCAATCTTTGTCTCAGAAGGACCAGGCAAAATGTTTCCACTGAGTTTCCACTTAATTTATGATAAGATAAGAAATGGTTCTTGTCTTAAATTAGCTTTTGCATTTCTCAAATTAAATATGACTGCTGAGTGGCCCAACACTGCTTATGGGATAAGTCCATGTTTCTGGTTTTCTCTAAGGGAAATTGGATGCTTTTTTAAAGCATTCTCTCTCTTCCTCAAAAAAAACAAACAGGGCAGCAGCAGTTTTATTTGTTTAGTTGTTTGCTTAAGCCCTTTAGGGCTTAAGCAAACAATATTCTGTCCAATATTCTGTCCATATTGTTTTTAGATTTAAGGAAATGAGGATTCAATTATCCTTTATTGCTACTACAGAAGAAGTTTCTTGTAACTTACGAGAGAATGGATATTTTTTAATGACTAATTTTCAAAAACATTCAAATTGCGCCGCTTTTATTCTGCAGGTGGATGAACCAAAGGATCCCGTCCTGGATCTGAAATTAAAAGACATGTTGGCCGAGCAGCAACCAACTGAGAATCAAACCACTCAAAGCTAGGAGCCAGAATACACTGCAGAGATTACAGGACCCAGCTGCTCACGGACCCTCCACTCCAGCGACTGCGTTTTGGCTGTCGTTGTTGCATGTCATATTTGCTCGTTTGAATATGACGGACACATCTATGAAACAACTTTACTTAAGCCACCAAGTCATGCTACTGGTTTTCTGATGCCAGAGAGATGTTGTAATTTAAAGGAAACGCTGCAAAAGCTGTGCATTGTATCAGATCAAGTCAAGTGGTCTGTTTTCATGTTGGAATCAAGATGGAAAACAAACACTGGATTGGTTGTGACTTTAAGTCTTTCTATTTTCTTTTAAGAAACCTTAACATATACATTTTGTTACAGATTTGATAAGACTATATCAATGTTCCTTGCAGATATATAAAACCTGTAATTATTATGTGAATACAACTGAAGTGGATTTTAATAGGCATTACTTGGACTTTACCTATGCCTATGCCAGAATTACCATATTTGAATTGAATGCTTGGCAGTTAGTAATAACAAGTCACTATTGTTAACATGTCCACTTAAATAAAGAGTTTTGGATGGAGAGGTCTTTGTCCTGTTGACCATTTGATGGATAGTAACTGAGACTTGTTATTATAATGAATGCATTGTTAAATGTTCTGTGACAAGAACATGCAAAGCTGCGAAAAAAGGGGAATTTGATGAAAAATCCTGCTGCTTTCATAGATGATGACTTATCAAATGTTGCCCCAAGGTGTAGATGGATGACTTGGATGTTACTTTAAAAATAAAAGCGGAATCAAGGAGGTGTGGATCTACAGATGATCGTTTTCCTTAACCGTGTGAAAGAAAATCCATTTAAACAAACCTGAAGAGGTGTTTCCATAAAATTGCTTAAATGTTGGGAATCGTATTCCTATTTGTCATAAGTTATTTAAAGATATATTTTTGCCTTTCACCTTGCTAGTCGTACATTCCACACTTACTGTAATTTCTCACCAACACGTTCTCGGCTTTCAACTGCATCACTTACGCGCGTTTTCCAATTCCAAAGCTCGAATTTCAAATTTTGAAGTTGCCCTCGAATGTTACAAGAGGCTGCATATCGGTTCCGCGGGGAGGAAGAATTCCTTAACACCGTATGGGAAAACTAAAGAAATCACAATTTTAATACAAATTCAGCGGAGACGGTTTCTTGCGATATGTTATTTTTACATATCATAATTTATAGAATTATCCACGCATAATTCATCATTTACGAAACATACAAACTACGTTTGCCGATCGCAAATCACTTCAAAGATGTTGATGCGAATCTGTCCTTAATAGCAAAGCACAACGCAATCCTGGAGGTAAGACGTTTTCTCTCTTACAGGAAAAAAATAAAAATAAATAACGTTTGAAAAAAGACGCGTTTTCCATGTCGGAATCCCCAATTCGGAAGTACATTTAATGCAGCATAAGTTCAGCGCCAGTGTTACAGGAAGTTGTGGCTGCCATGTTTAGCCGCTTTGTTGTAGATCCATCGTAGTGGGCTTCCTGCAGATTTTAGCTCAAGTGTTGCAATGGAAACAAGCTGGAGTACGTTTTTATTTCAAGTAAGTGGTGCTGCTGCTGATAATCCGAGAGACTGCAAGAGCCTTTTAGAGGGGCGATGGACCTCGTGAGCTAGATACGTTAGATCACTTCCCGGCAAGAATTGGAGTTAGCTAAAGCAAAACAAAGGTGTTAGCGACAACCTGCTAAGTAGCTCCGCTTTTTTTGGATTCCCTTAGCAAGCGGCTAACATGCATTGTCGTTGTCGAACTAAAGACTTCGGCATTGTTTGGTTTACTTATCCCCTCTTGGCATCGACCAAATGAATTGTACTCTGAATCACGTGGTAATATAACGATTGTGTCCGCTGCTTTCGAAGTTAGCAGGTTTGTGAAGCCACTTAGGATGCACGAAAGCGAAATTATCACTTAAGTGAGGCTTTTGCCTTTGGAGGCATGTGTGCTAAGCTAAACGGCTAAGGGGTTAGCCACATTCTAAAGCACTGCAGTAGTTGTGGCCACAGGGAATTACAACGCCTAGATAGGGATTTATGTCGAGTTTTCACTTGAGGTATTATGACGACGAAGGCGGGGGAAAAAATTAAGCGTTTGGTTTATTTAACGGTCCCATTGAAGAAAAGTTGCTAAAACCGGCACTGTGAATGTAAATGCAGAATGCTCTTCAAACCTTTCAACTTTTCTATGTAGCTTTTTTTTCTTTTGTGTCTAATGGCAAAAAAAAAAAAAGTGAACTAACGTATGATTCAGCTCTGTTCGACACGTCATTTCACATTACCGCGTTTTACCTAAACTCCGTGAAATCTCTCATCCGTTACTTTGGGGGCGGAACTTCCAAACTCCAGCCATTTACACGAAAACTTATTTTCCTACCAACTAACTGAACGCAGACACTCCATATGCTGTGGGCAGGCTGGTCGGAAATAATGGGGGACGTTGTAATGCTATACGAAATCTCTCCATTCTGACTGTTTTGAGGCAACATCTGAGTAGTGAATTGAACTATACTTGACCTATTCATACAAAGATTATACACAGAGAAAGCCTGGAGTGGCAGAGGGTCATTAACTTTTTATTTTTACAGTCCACAGTGTCGCACTGTCAGACTTGACTGGATGGAATGACCATTTACTGGTGTTTATTTCAAGCTGGGACGTATGTAAAAGGGCTTTGAATTACTTTGTCCATTTACCGATATTACCTTCAAATCCCAGCAAAGTTAAGCCTCCACCAGCAGCCACAATTAAGAACTTTTAATTTTTGAGCTATTGACAAGAGAACAAATGCTCAGCTCTGGTTTACACCTGCCTAAGTGGACTTTTCATTGTCAGCTGAACGTGTAACCTAATTTTAACAATAAAAGTGCATCCTCACTCTTAAAAATCTATCGGAACCCGTGGGTGTGATCACCTCTCACACACTGCGTATTAGAAGTCCTTAAATTGATTTTTGTTTCGTATGTCAAATAAATTCCAATTATTTCATAACATGAGCGCCACCGGCAGCTCATGTATCCAATGTAAGTCTTCTGAAAAACCCTAAACTCAGTTTCATGAATACAGAAAGTCAGACTCGGTAGAACAAGGATATAAATGATAACCGGACAGGTTCCATTGAAACTTGCACATACATTTCAATACTTATTGTAAAATAAGACATTTTCCAGCCATGAGTTGCTGTCTTCAGTTTCATTATGGAACAAATGATCAGTTCAATGACCTAGTGATGCTGTTCCCTTATTGGTTTAATAAGATTATGTAAGGAGTTGCTTGACTTGTAGCCGGATAGCTAATTTAGCTTTCTCTTAGAAAGAATTAACGTGTGTGTGTGTGTGTGTGGAGAAGAACTGTTGCTTGTGCATGAGCCAACCCTTGACGACGCGTCTTTCTCATTACAGCAGGCCAATGAGGCTTTGCATCAGCAGCATCAAATAGCTGGGAACAGTCTCTTGCCTCTGCTGAATTCTGGGAACGAGCCCCCCGACCAGAAGCCGGTGCTACCCATCCCCTTGGACCAGAAGCCACCATCCAGCGCCACGGAACACCTTAAAGACAATTCGGTGGGAGGAGGTGGAGGTACTTTAGTAGCCGTGAAAAAGGAGCCCAAGTGCAAGACGCCCTTCATCTGTGGCTACTGCAGCAAAGCTTTCCGGGACAGCTACCACCTGCGGCGGCACGAGTCCTGTCACACCGGCATCAAGATGGTGTCGCGGCCCAAGAAGGCCCAGATGGCGCCCACCATGGTACCGCTCATATCCACCGTGACGCGCGAGAGCAACGGGAACGCCTCCTACGTCACGACGGTGGCCGGGTTGCTGACGACCGCCACCACGTCGGCGGCGGCGAGCCCCGGCGTCATGTCCCAGGTGCAGCACCAGCACCAGCACCAACACCAACACCAGCATCAACACCAGCACCAGCATCAGCATCAGCAACAGCCGAGCGCCCCAAAGAAGCCCCCCAAGCCCGTGAAGAAGAACCACGGCTGCGACATGTGCGGCAAGGCCTTCCGGGACGTCTACCACCTCAACCGCCACAAACTGTCCCACTCCGACGAGAAGCCCTTCGAGTGTCCCATCTGCCACCAGCGCTTCAAGAGGAAGGACCGCATGACGTACCACGTCCGCTCGCACGACGGGGGAGTTCACAAGCCTTACATCTGCTCCGTGTGCGGGAAGGGTTTCTCCAGGTATTTGGCCTTTTTTTTTTTATCTCAGCACTCGGACACAGACGGTAAACTGGACAACACATCTAGACACGTGTTGCTTTTTTTTTTTACATCCTAGTGTCTGGTTTATACTTTGTTAAAAGAATAAAAAACACGCACACACAAAAAACAAATCTATATATATATATAAATAAGTTTTGGATCTTGTCGCGCAGCTAGATTTTAGCCAAGTGTTTATTGTCGTTTATTGTTCTTTTTGTGGTTTATCGTTAAATATTTTTACCCTCTCAATTGATTTCATACTTTTTTTTTTTTTGTGTTTGATTTAGAAAACAATGCCACGAAACGAGAGTAGAACTAGTAAAAGTGGTAATGAATTAGTAATAAATGCCCACCTATTACTACTATTCTTTCACTCTACATGTGTACAGTACAAACCGGGGTTTCTACATTTTTCCATCATCAAACAAGTCTAGAATAAGTCTAAACACACCCGTTTAGCCTTTGTCAATGAGCTATCCGAGATTGTACAGTAGAAATGTATAAAGAAAATGGAGAAAAAAAACGTACCTGCGCCTCAATATCCTCCGTATTCGCTTCCAAAATCGTTCCTCAGAACGTTAGCCGACACTTCATCCTGCCGCTGTGTCCATTACAGAATGTCCTGCTGCTCACAGTTTACAGGGTCGATTCTAAAATGCAAGAGGAAGTCTGTGCACTTGCTATTTGATCTGATCAGCAGAATTACTGGTTTGTTTAGTTTTTACCTGAAAGGTGACTTAACTTACTGAATACTTGAGACTTGATAAAAATCGAAAAGCGGACTGGTATGAAAAACAAGTAAATCCAGAAGCATCTTGATAAGTAAATGATAATATGCGATTAAAGAATTTGTGACGGAAGAAGAAAAAATTCCAATAATTTGGAATAGTTGATATGTAGTTTAGGTAGGTCCTACCAGGCAGAATAAAATGATGGAGAGCAGGTAGTGCAGTTTTCGAAAGATGCTGCTCAGGGACTGGATTGGATTGATAAATCCGGGCTCTTGGGAAAGTTGAAGCAGAGATGTCTGCGTTTTGGATGGTTTTCTATGTTGATGTGGTCACTGTCTGAGTATAAGATTCCATTATCTGCTGCAGAGATCTTACATTAGGAAGTGGCTGGTGGTTCCTAGATATAGGAATATTTATCTCGTGAATTGTCGTCTTGATCTTGAGCATCTTTGCGAGGGCAAAGACTCACAAGATACCTAAATTTTGGAGAAAAATAAACATAATTAGATCCTTTATTATTGCCCTACCTTTATATTGAGCCTGTTAGCATTATAATTGTAAATTTTCTTTTCTTCCCTACACAATTCGATGTTTAATTTGCATTGGTCGGGGGCTCAATCTGGCCGGCGTATCAAGTAACCGCAACTATGATGAGTGAACAATCTGTAAAATCAAGAGATTGGTCAAGGCAGCCTAGCAATTTGTGACATCACTCAAAACACAAAGCACAGACAACCAGGATTGTGTGGTCGTCCATTTACACTCGAGCCCCCAAACAACACGCAGCAGGGGGCCGCATAATAATCAGAAAGTACTAATACAATGGACAGATTCAAACTGCTGGATATATTGCCTGTAGCTGTGTGTGTGTGTATGTATATATATAAAGTAGATTAAATCATCTTAAACAAAAGAAGAAGAAAAAAGCCAGTGCTGGTGAGAAAATGAGAAAAAATGTCATGAAACCATTTACCATGGCAAAGTTTAACTGTTAACAGCCGGCAGCAGCATCTGACAAAAGACCAATTCCAATCTTGTGAGAGATTCAGGTTTTTTTGATAACGATCAGGTTTTTGATGCTTATCCAACTTGGGCTTCAGAGCAAAAACAAGTGTATGTAGCTCTGTTTACAAACTAAGGGTAGTCGTGTGTGTATTTAAATGAGAAAATGAATTGCTGCTGGGCATCAATAAACACAACAATGTGCACATAGTGAACGAAAGATAAAACAATGTAGAAATATAGATGGTGAATTAAAGGCTTGTCCAGAAATAATTTTTAAATAGAGGCATAAGAACAAGCTCCAAAAATCCACTCTGCTCCCTCTGTTTGGATACTAGAGAGCGCTGACCACCTCCTACCTGCCGGCCAGCGCCATTCATGAAATCGCTCCTGTTTCTTATGCTTCATAACTGGTCGTGATCGTGATGTCCTGATTGCTTCTCCCCCTGCAGGCCCGACCACCTCAGCTGTCACGTCAAGCACGTCCATTCCTCCGAGAGGCCGTTCAAGTGCCAAGTAACGGTAAGAGCGCATGCTGTGTTTGGGTCCCAACTTTGGGATGTCTGTTGTTCACACTTAGACTTAAGCTTCCCCTCAGCAACTACGATTTTAGGCCTTTCTCTCATTAGTTTTCCAGGTCTTCTGGTTGCTGTGAACACAATGTCCTAAGCGGGAGACATTCAGCTGAGAAATCTGTTTATTGATAAAAAATTTTTAAAAAATTCCACCCATAATTTTCAGTCTTTTAAACGAGCATGCTTAAGACAAAGCATGTAAAAGGAGGTTCAAAATAAATGTTCACCTAACTGCATAGGGACCTGTTTCTGAGAGTAATCAGAGTAATTGAACAAGGAAACATGGTAGGAACTGTTTCACACATGCATCTAAGTCAAGTGTTTATGCACTGTTTCTGTTTTATTTAGATGTTTTCTTGCCTTAATTGGCTTGATAAATTCTAACATTTTGGTTGACGTACACTTTAAGGTTTGCTAAAGACCTGTAGATTCATTTTTTTAATATATATTAATGTAAACGGGTCAGAATTAAAAGATTGGGGGGTAGTAAAAAAAAAAAAGTTAAGTGATATTGATATAATTCTTTCCTTTTAAAAATAATATTTTCACCCATATAGAAACTCGCATGTCAATTAATTGCTCAGTTAAAGTGTTTCAGTGACAGGGAAGCACCAACAGTCTGCTTCTCTAAAACTCCACAAATTGACTATTTGGTCTATTTAGGGAGAAAATATACGCTGGGGGTGTTATTTATGTTTGGACCCAAATTTATCCAATAATCGACAGTAATGTAGAATGAAAAAAAATCAAAAGTTTTTATCAATGCATGAGCAACAGATTTCCATGTTTGTTCTTCGCGTGGAGATATTACAGTTCTGAATGTCATCGGTATCTGCTGCCTGTTTGTTGACGGGCGCTCTTTCTCTCGTAGGCCTGCACCTCTGCCTTTGCCACCAAAGACCGCCTGCGCTCCCACATGATCCGGCACGAGGGAAAAGTAACCTGCAACATCTGCGGCAAAATGCTGAGCGCCGCCTACATCACGAGTCACCTTAAGACGCACGGCCAGACCAGCTTCAGTAACCCCTGTAACAACAAAGGTAGGAGCCCCCGTCGCATTTAGCTTCACTCCAATGTGCCTTTCATGTGCTCCATAGTCATGTTAAAGAAGAGGCTTCATCCACGCTTGTAGAACGGTGCAAAGTCACCTTACTGTATTGAACACAGTCAGTTTCCATAGATTTATTATACACTACTATCAGAGCCCAGATTTAAGGCTAAATGGGATGGCTCGCCTCCACAAGCTGCTTCCTAAAGTTGCTTCGGTTTGCAAATGCAATCAATTATAACCTTTTTAAGTAATTAAAAATAAATATACCTATATTTTTTTTAGTAATGACCAAATCTGTCTACTAAGAGCAGTCTGAATAAGCAAAAACTTCCTAGATAATCAGGAGTTCAGCTAAATATACGCATATAAGCACGAAGCTTATTGTTTCCAGGCTAAAATAGAGCAGTCAGATAAACTCCACCATTGGCTTCATTAGACTTTCAGTTTGTAAATTTCTAATTTGTGGTATTTTTCATTTATTTTTCTTTAATGGTACACATGAGTAAGAACAAGTAATGGACCTCTTCAAATTTCCAAAAGAATGATTAGTGTATTCATCTGTAGGGCCAGTGAGCCATAGAGAATAGTGGCCAGAGAAAGGCTGTTGGCAGTAGGGAAAAATGTATGGGAGCTTATTTAGAATTCACCAAGTGACATGTGGGAGATTCCCCAAATATTTGGAAAAAGGGCTTGTTGGTCAGATGAGACTAAACCTGAACTTTCTGGTCATCGAGGGAAACCCCGTGATTGGCAAAGCCACAGATCTTTACCACAATTTTAGGATATCTTCAAAGCAGGATAATCCATCTCAGTTGTGAGAGGCAGAGCAGTGTTGCTTTGAAGAAAAAAAATCCCAGTTCCCGAATGTGCCGAGTTCAAACCCAGATGTAATTATAGTCAGTGTCTCTACGAAACACCGAATTTTGAGGTCAGAGTAGTTATTCATGTTCAAGTAATCTGTGTCGTGCCTTTGTGTTTTTTCTCTTTATGACTAATATTTTTAGATCTTCACTGTGTATTAAATAAGTCAAAATGATATTTAACTATTTTTTATGTTTCTGTAAGACATTGAAGCCTAGTGTGGCATTTAAAAAAGGATAAAAATGAAAACAGAATATTATATATAATACTTTGCCAAGCCTTTTTACTCTGTTATCGACTGATTTCACTCCAAAGATGGTGTGATGTTCATAATGTTCAAACAGATAAAACTTTATTGTCTTCTTTCATTTCTTTCATTTCCTGCAGGGTTTCTTTCATTTTTATTTTGATACTTGCCGATTTTAGTAAAATACTTAACCTTATAAAAGCCTGAATGTTCCTTGAAATCCATCAAAATGGAAAAAGCTCAATCAGTTTGAGTCCTGACTTTCATATCTTATTGAAATGGTTGATAATGCCACGTCTAACGGCCAAATCTTAATGTGTCCAAACTACAGGGAGGGGTTTTATGCTTTGGATAACGTAGCCAGTGCTCAGACCCCAGACCCAAATAAAGACAACTTGACATAAATTGTACAGGTTTACTCAGTCCTGCTTCCCTGCGATTATGTAACCGCATATGTGTCTGTATTCCTGAATAGGCATAAGTGACTGGCAGTGGAACCACTCAGGGCCACAAAAAGGTAATCCAGTAGCTGGTAGCTCAAACCTGTAAAAGCTTGATTTGAATTTATGAAAAAATGAAGTGGCCATTATTTCTTTATCTTATGCTATAGTACACTAATTCGATTTGTTTGTTTTTTTGGTCCTCTAGGGACCGGTCCACTTTATTATTATTTTTTTGTTTTATTTTTAGCTTGAGGATTTTGAGTTCTCCTAACATTAAACAAAGGTAAATATTCATGAAGCAGGATCAGTAGATTATGTGAATTAACCACAAACTGGACCTGTATACGTAGGCTACAAGCACACCTACCTCGCTTTTCCATCATGGGTAGTTTTCCTCACCCAACTGCCAGACTTTGACTCATTTGGCTCTTTCAAATAGGCATCCCATCAGTCAGATTACACACATCTCAAACAAAAAAAATTGGTCCCCTGGAGTTGAGATCGGGTCTCAAAGGCCCAGCAGCAAACTGATAAACCTAACAGCACGGGCAGAAAAGGAAGGAAAGAAACCTGAGCTTATTTGGGATGGAGAAGTTACGAGTTCTGAGTAGTGTGTGTCTTAACTTTGAACCTGAAGAGAATTCAAGATGTCATTCATTAGAGATGTGCTGCTGTTTTTTTTAAAGATGAACATTTTGAATCAGACGGTTAGCAGGTTAGTCTATTGATCCTGCTTTTTGAATTTACCCCTCAGGTGAGTTGACGGTAGGAGAGATTTTAAATAACTCCTTCCAAGTCCTAATTGACAACTCTCACAAAGGTAGGTTTCTTCGATTTTACCACAGTAAACATGTCATGAATGCTTTATTTGACGTTTTAAATGGCCCAGTTATTACACGGCAAAAAAGCTGAGGAGGCTTTCCTTGTATAAGAGGTGTGCGACGTTGTCTCCGTTTCTTTGCTACACATTTGGCCTCTTTTTTTTTCTTCCTTTTTTTTTGTTTTTATCCTCTCTTGTCTCACAGACGGCAATAACGCTCACAACAGCTCTTCCACAGCGACGTCCGCCTCCAACTCCTCCGCCATCCACTCGGCCATGAGCCACGGCGCCAACGCCAGCAACGCTGTCACCATCACCGCCCAGATGAACATTTCCACCAGCACCGTCAACATCACCTCGCCCGTCAACATGCAGCACCCCGTCACCATCACCGGCCCCGTCAACCTGGCCTCCGTCAGCATCCCCACCTCGGCCCACATGAACCTCGCCCACCCGGTAGCCATCAGCACGCCCATGACCATGAACATCACGGGGCCGCTCAACATCGCCATGCGGCCCATGGAAAGCATGCCTTTTCTAACCCAGGCCTTGCCATCTTCCCCTCCTTGGTAGAGTTTTTATTTTTCTCATGTTACTCAACAGTTAGTAATGTTTTTAACTGCCTAATAGCGCGGGGGTGGGGGTCAAAACTAAAGACGTCTCTCTATGGGTTAAACACGCAAAGGGGTAGTAAGGTAATGTAGCTATGAATTTAATCTAGGTAACACGTGAATGTACCAAATGCGCAACAGCAACAAGAGTAGGAATTCTACATAACAACATGCTCACAGAAAACAAATCAGGTTTCTGAAAGTGGAGGACTAAAAGGCAGCGCTTGGCCTAACGAGTGTCGACTTCGATCCCAGACTTTTGATCCCCCACCGCATCCCAAAGGTTCCCAACAGGCCCACATTCCCAATTGTGGTTTATTTAAATGTGATGCAACACAAAAAAAAATCATTCATCTCCAGATAAGCAGAGTCAAACCAATAACGCCCAGAAGCCAGACACCTGACAAACAGGGCCGGCACAATAGGGGCTCTTATTCTGAAAAAGGCCTCGTACCACATGACACCTGAACACAGTCATTCGTTTTCTCTACTCATTTATGTTCGACCTCTTCAGGTTTATCTAAATGAGGGATAGAGATTAACCTCCCCCAAAACAGCTCAGCAATTATGACAAGTTTAATGCTAATAGATGAAGTCATCCAACATGCCTTGATTCATGTTAAAGTTCTAGCAGCACGCTTTTTTCTTTGTTTCGCATCAGCAGTTTCTGACCTGGATTAGAATCCAAGGGTCCAGCTGCTATACTTTCATCCATGTTTACATTCTATTTACCTTTTGCCTGATGCTTTCTCAGTGGGGAAATCCAAGGGTTTGATTTTGAAATGGCAACTAGCTGATTGAGCAAACTCCACACAGCAGTGTTTGATTTTGTTTTTTTTTTTTTTTTACTTCTAATTTTTCTGTCTTACCACCAAAGGACATAGTTCTTGTTAAAGTGACCAGTACTACAACTTCTCCAGCATATGACTTCAGACTTTTTTCATATGTGGCACCCTGTTATGATGACATGTTACTTATGGGGTTTTTCCATAAGTACAGACTCAGGTTTTTTGTTTTTGTTTTTTTTTGGGGGGGGGGTTATTTCACATCTGCCACCTAACAGCTACTATTTTGCCACCTACCTGGCTGGGGTTGGCCCCAGCATGATGGCAGACTAAAGGCTGCATAGTAGCCATGAGAACACAGCCTGTTTTCAAAAATGGGTCAACAGCCAACTCTCGATTTTGTTATTCTTTGCTAATCAGCAAAGTAAATCTCCACCACCAGGATGCATCCACGAGAATCAGCCAGTACGTCGTCGTTACAGAAAGCCCCCCCCCCCCCAACCGAACCTAACTTCTGCTCAATGACAAAAAACAAAGGTTGGAAGGGGAAATTTGGACTGTATGAATGAATGGATGGTGTTTGTGTATAAAAATGCCCAAACAGACTTAACCAGTTTTATTGATTGGGGAGAATAAAAAGCTAACCATAGAGAGAGAGATATGGGATTTAAGCTGTTTTAAAACAACAAAAAAAAACATTTTAAAACTGTTTCCACGGCCTGGAAACTAGGCAGGGGAAAAAGAACCAATTTCGTGGGTTAACACGAAAGGCATCGTGCTACGGCTCCTCAGATGGCCGTTTATTGTGGGAGCTGTTTTTATGTGCCTTCTCCTAAAGCAAATGATAGTTAGTGTTTGTTTTTTTTTCCCCCTTTGCGCTATTTTTCTGCATTCATCAGTATTAAATAGTTTATGTATTTAACGCCAAATGAAAGGAAGGAAGAGGAAAAAAAAGATGCGTCCAAGTTTTTAGGGAGGTGTTTCCTCAACATCCTCCACATTTTATTTTTTAAAATGAGTCTCAAACGGTCACCTGCTACCGCTGAATGTGCTACAACAGCGTAATAACAATGTTGATTCTCTTGTATTTATATCGGGTCCTAACCGTGGGAGGTATAGTGGTGGAAAAATGTCCGACTGAAAGCGCGGCCCCCAAATTTTCATTTTGAAATATCAGAATCGTCCGTTGTCTTTTGTGAGGTTGCCTCGCATAGCGGTCCGAAAAAAAAAAACAACCCTGCGGTTGGTTCAGTGACTGGAAGGCCCCCTCGCGCAGGAAGGTTACTGAGAATAGTCTACGAAAAAAAAGATGACATTTTATAGCTTTTTTTTTCAAATTTGTTGTTGTAAATATGAAACGGTATTAGTTGCCTTTACATGTGGCTAGCAGTATAAGAAGTGTTACCATAGATGTGGCCGTCTATGTGGGAGAGGACAAAGGAAAAAGCAGACTGAAATGTTAGGCCAGTGTATCTTCTATTTTTTTGTCAGTCCCCCCCCTTTAATCAGCTTAATCCCATGACAAGGGCAAAAGCTGTTGACCATTCAAACAAATTAACATTTTGTTAAAATGTCCACAAGGGGAAATTAGTCAATTTGAAGAAGTCAGTGAAGTCCAGCCTTAAAATCTTGTTTTTTTTCTTTGTGGTTTGTGCTCGTCTGCCGAATGTGGATCATCCGCACACATCCCCTTTTATTTATCTTTTTTTTCAACTTAATGGATGATTATCCTTATTGTCCTTACCCATAAATGCACGCAACTATAGACGTATATTTCCACGGATGTTGGGAGGGTGGGACGGGGGGTACGCGAGAAGCCCCATCCCATTTATGGAACCGTCCCATAAATACCACCAACATCCGCATTCGCACAGGAGACCAGCTCCTGCCATGAGCTTGATGTCAAGATGTCTTCCACTCGTCACGCACACGTTGACTTAGTTCAGTTTATGTGGCTAACTCATGCCTCTGAGGACCGCAAATGGACTGTTATACAGTCCAGGCCTGCAAGATGCACCATGCCCTGACATGGACACTGCTTTTTTAAAATTCTTTTTGCATGACCTACTCACAATTGGGCAGATAATCACACCTTTTTTTTCTCTTTTTCTTTTATATTCTGCTTTGAACTGTTTCGTGTGGGTCGGTTCAAATCCACAAACGTGTCGCTTTTTAAATGCCACGCATCAAAATGAAATACTAAATACTTCCAGAGGTCGATGTGAGACGTGTACTTGTCCCAACCAAGCCAAAGGACGGTGACTGGTTAAAGTGGTGAGCATTTTTTACTCCTGTTTCTTTTTTTAATCTTAGTCTTAACACTCCCTGCACCAAGCTGATGTTTGTGTCACGATGGAAAAAAAGTGAATTAGCGTCTTTTGAAATTGAAAAGGCGGCGTGTAGTTTAGGGCCCAGTTTTTAGTGCAGCGACTTTTAAAGCACTTGCAGTAATCTCTAGAATGTGCACACTACAGTAGAATGGTACTTGACATGGGCATTTTGAATTTAGATGAAATGAAACCATGAGTGCTGCAAGTTTTGTAGCTCCCGTAGCACATGTATGTTTTTTTTGTTAGTTAAATATTCGGGCTATTAAGGTCAGCGCATGCATGCCGACATCGGCCATCGAGAAACATGTTCCAACGTGAAATTGCATTTCTTTCAAATGCTTCTACCATATTTCCAGCTCGGACTTTTCCAGAATGACTGACCGAGCTGGTCACATGTGTTGAGTTCGACCCTCGTTAGAAGGCCGGATACGTACTCAAACCAAACACTAAAGTAGGATGGAAAATAAGCGAGCGGTTTATTATTTATCTTCATCTAGTGGCAGCAAATAAGTGTGCCTGAAATACTTGTTAAGACACTTGTGAACACCGATGCTTTTGTGTTGATGGTCTATAAACGGTCGTCGTGTGGAGGATGCCTCCATTACTTTGGACGACCCAAAGCACAGGTGTGGCAAACACTCTATTATTGGCTTTATTTTTAAAAACTAATAATTGTGGTGTTTTCTACTTTAAAAAAAATGCTATTGGAATATCGTTTTTTTTTTTTGTATTAGAATTATTGCAAGCATGGTATCATTTTATTTGACTCTAACCAAATGTGAAAAAAACAAACATTTGTTTGGCCAAATAATGACTTAAAACTTCTACTTTTTGGGAGGGGTGGGGGGTGGAAGATGAATTTGGCAGGTGTGAAGGCAAATGAATGTATATCTTTGTACAAAACCATTTAGGACATGTTATGTTACACATGCAAGACTTAAATAACCTTTTTATAAATCCTTTTGTATTTAGAACATTAACATTGGTAATTTTTGTATATAAGATGATTAGGCTTTCTGATTAGCAGAAAGGTGAAACATTCCTACATTTTTTAAAAATGTATGTCTATAGAAAATAATTATGAATACATGCGGTGTTTTACGTGCCTTTTTATTTGGGTTTGTCAAAATAAAGGAAAACGGTGAAACCTGATTGCATTGTGTTTGTACTGAGTCTTACAATGGTCAAACTGAGCCTCACCTAATTTATAACATAGCTAAATCAAGACAAATCTTCCTTTGTAAATCAGTGATGTTTGATCTATCCCTTAATTATTACAGAAATGCATCCAATAGTGTAGTTTAACTGTCTTTTGTTAGTTTCCAATCAGTAACTACTAGTTACTTGAGTTAGGTCTCACTTCAGTAATGACAATTCAGACAGAAGCCAGTTAGTTGTACTAAATTATGGATTTTTTTTAGTCGCTCTGGCAACTTGATTTGAGTTGAGGCTGTTTGAGCTTCTGTCAAAGTTCAACTAACATGTGATTTGAATATATTCAGACGAAACGGAGCCACTTTCATGTTGGACGATCAATCGGTGGCCAAAAAACTAAATCACAGCTTAAGTTGTCATTTAGCTATTTAATTCATAACAAAACTGTTCTTACAGTTCAAGTTATTTAACCCTATAATGCCAAATGTATCATATTTGATTCATACGGTTTCTGAAGTCTTTTGGATCTGAGACTTTTTGCATCATTCAATGGTAAAAGCTTTGTTCAAACCCCTGTTGTACACACTCAGCTATACCTGATAACAGCCAGAAGAAGACTACACCAAAATATATTTTTGACTTATTGCAGGCTAATTTGATCTAAATAATTTCTGTTTTTTTTTTCTTCATATGATGTTGAGGGGCCAAAGTAAGACTTCAGACTAAAAAATATTAAATATTCTTCCTATTTTTCTTGGATCAGGCTTTAAAGGGTTAATTGACACTTACTTGGTTTTACGCTTTCCAGTCTCTCAACAACGGTCGAGTCAGAGATACATGGTGATTTATTCACGAGTTAACCCACTAAAACAAGAACGTGAGCAAGAATATGTTGTTTTTCCATAACAACATTGTGTTCTTTCTCTTGATTAAATTGTGCTCAGAACCCGTACACAAGCAATCATTAAGTTCTGTGGGGCAAGCCTGTAACTTGCTCTGTATTCTAGAAGCAGGCCCTGTGGTCACTGCATACTATTGAGATTACAGGCCAGTCATGGAGGCACGCTCATGAATCGTATCACGTTTTCAAACCCATCCATCCATTTCATAATCATTTCAAGTAATCCATCTCTCCATATTACCCAACAGGACTGGCTTTCTAAACTATTCCCTTTCCCGGTCTCTCTCCGGTGCATCTGTGTTTCTCAGTTTCAGTTTTCTCTTCGGCTTGCTTCGCTGACCGGTGACTCATCAGTTTGATTTTTCGATCTGAGTCTTTAAAATCTTTTTTTCACAGGCCGCCTGTGCCAGAGAGATAGTCGGGGGGAAAAGATTTGCAAGCACAAAGAGATGATAAAAGGAAAAAAAACAACAGGTTTTACTGCAGTGTTGTCATATCTGTGGATAACAAGAACATGCAAGATGCAAAATCACTGAGGCCCTCAAGGAAACTATCGTGCAGAAATGGGAGAATGTCAAACATTAAAGGAATTTCACAATAAACAACACTAATGTCATAACTGGGTTGCCTAATGGGAGTTCTACATATAATGTAGTCTGGTGGTTTTTGTCCTGAGCGATCAGTAGTGGAGGAAACCATAAAAGTAATTATTATTCCGAGGAAATGAACTGTAGGTGTAGTTTGTTTGATAATGATAATTACTAAAGCAACGGTATGAATGAGTTTATAATTGATGGTGAGACAAAAACCAGTTTGACCTCATCAAAAGATGAATATAAATGTTTTTGTAGCGCAGTATATCAGTTCAGCTTTGTCTTTTTTTTGGGTGTTGCATAAAAACAGCTCTATGTCACATATACCTTAATATGCCATGACAAAGTGCTGTAATAGTATAAATTTAACTTTTTCCCATATAATAAAAGCAACAGCCTACCTGTCATATCCACAAAGTCAAGTTTAGGTTTTGTTTTGTACAGTGTCCATGTTGTCTTGGGGCTTCCTGTTTTAGTTTAATATGGACCGTCCCTCTCGTTTCAGGTACCTTTTGTGTTAACCATTGGTCTGATTGTCTGTTCCTCCCTAGTGTATTCCCCATTTCCCATTCCATTGTGTGCATATCCATAGCTGGCGTTTCCCTTTATCCTGTGCCAGTTCATGTTTTTGTTTACATATTTACATTAGAGATAATTCATATTGGCACTTTGTTTCTGAGTTGTGCCTCTGGGTTGAAGTCCAAGTTCAGTTGTGACACTAAATATAGATCCAATAGATCAACTCTTTTGGATCATTGCAGTTTAGGCAGGCAGTAACTGATTCCATTACAAATAGTAGAACATGATCTTTGCTACAAATATGAAAATAACTGGCTTTTGGATTTTATTCTGTGCTGCAAATGAGAAAGCTTTATCTTCTGTGTGCATTTGAGCTTTTGGCTTGAGTTATCTTTCTTTTTTTTTTTTACCCTTCCAAAGTTTAATTAAATGGGTGAAAAACAACTGGGTGAACACCCATTTTAATTGAGGTTAGTGAATGTTATGATCGCAGTTCATGCAATACACAAGCTACAACAATAAGGATCTAAATGTTCTGAGCTTTACCATGTCCAGTTTCATTTCATGGTACCGTTTAGACATTCGGAATACCTCAAACTTCTAAAATCCGTCATTAAATCATTCAGATCAAATAGTGTACTTGAACCGAGATTGCCATCAGAATGGGAATGAAGATCGAGCTTAATCTATCTTAAATCAATGTTTACTTGCAAATGTATTCAGTATCTTTATAGAAAGTCGGATAGAGAGTGACACTTGGAGTATTCTAATTGACAAAGCTTTCAAGAGGATGAAAGTCACAGCCTTTTAAAATAATTCAGGGCCCTCTTTGACCTACATATAGAAGCATTTGGGGTTGGCAACAGGTCTTCCATTATATTGGAGATTTAAAAAAAAAGATATTTGTAATGTGAATTCTAGATTAATAGTGTATCTCTGGTGTCTGAGTGGTTATTTCTAGTCATGTTTATAAAAAAAGAAAATTTGCAATGACCTAGCAACTTCATATATATATATATATATGTCAACCTCGTGGGAAAAAATAGAAACGTATAAAATTCAGATAGATGCAACATTTTAAATCGTGCAAGATTTGATGCGTTATTGACGCCGTTGACGAGAGCATCCACGTTTTACAGAAGAATAAACTGTTCTCCGCCTGGCAAACTGAATGAGATATCCTTCGAGACAACTTGCTTAACATTTTTTGTTTTCTGTCAGTAAATACAAGCATGTATTCACGAAAAACGCGCGTTTTGAAACCTTAGATCGCACCATCTGGGGAGAATCGATTTTTAATCTGCGGGTCCACGTGCTCTTTTGCTTCTATAAAATAATTTGGGATTATCATACCAACACTAAATGTTGAGCCAATGATACAAATTGTCGATCCCCGCACCACAATCTGAGGCAAAGATAACTTAGATGTAAATAGTGAATACAACTGATCAACAGAAACGAGAATATATGCGTTTTGTATAGACGTTCTGTGCACGTTTATGGTGGTTTTTAGACGTTGCCATTATCAGAGCCACGAATACATCTTAATTAGATACCGTTTGAAAGATGTAACCACTTATATCGTCCAGGGTCTGGATGAAAACTACCAAAGAGTTCGTAAATTGTCCATAACTCGACTCGTTCGGCCCTGTGTCTCTCGGTTCAAGTCATGTGAAGATCATCGCCATCACGTAACAGGAGCAACGGCAGGGGCGGGCCTAAGGGATTCTAGCCAATCAGGTTAATGTTTTGCGCCAGTCCCATTCGTCGATAAACATTGCGACCTGACCCGAGGAGCACGCAGTAAAGCAAAACACGTCAATGTGAGGGGTGAGCCGCGGGTCCACATTCTCTCTCCCCCCTGTATGCTGCAAGACGGGACGCAATCGGCGAGATAACAGCCCAATGCACCGCGGTGAAGCATTATTCGGTTCCCAAAAGGGAGGCATGTCACCTGGGGCGCCGGAAACCTGCTAGCTTCTCCGGCTAACGCGAGCTAGCTGTTATGTAGACTTGGGTATTTCACGCGCAGCTGACCTCCACTACAACACACGCAGAGGGTAGTAATTGTTTAGGATTTTGGGGCGGTTATTCCCCCCCCTCCGTCTCTTCACCCCTGCTCCCGCTGTCCTCGAGTGGTGCTCTGCGGACTGACCTCGAATATGATAGACAATGAGTCAAAGAGACACCTTGGTTCATCTTTTTGCTGGAGGGTGAGTATGTTGGTCGCCTAAATGCGCGAGCTATGCTAGCTAGCTACATGCTCGCGGCTAACAGTTGTTGCATGCTAGAAAAAGCTATTTATACTGGGATGTATGCACCAGTTCGGCAATGTAACTGGGACATGGTTAATGGCATTATTGTAACACGAACATTTAGGCTAATACCAACGTCCCGGGCATCAGCTAGCCAAGTCTGTGTCTTGTCTGTGTATGTACTCTGGAATAGACATTTCAATGTCAGTTCAGTGTGTGAATGGAATGCCCGTTTAAAGATTAAGACGTCTGTTTTTTTTTTTTTTTGTTTGTTTTTTTACATATTCTTAGTTTAAAAGCTCGACGTTTTCTTTAAGAGAAACCAAGCCAACGGCGTTGCATATTTGTTAGGAAGCTGTTATCGAACGCTCTAATCTGGGCGCTTATAAAGGTCACTCAGGAAAACTTGGGTTTGACAGGCAAATCTGTGTGTTTAGTTTTGCAAGACGTGATAGCTAAACTGTGTGTTAATTATTAGGCTGTGAACAAAATCTAAGTAATGGACAAATCGGCTGTATTGCACAGGGTGTGCATGTATCTATTTGTGTGTGTATATATATGTACATACATGACATCTGCAAAAGTCTGACACCACCATCTGAAGTTAACACTCCTAAGATGTTTTCCCAATCTTCTGTTTTCTAATTTTGTAGTCTCTGTTTTCTGTTCTGAGCTGATAGGAGTGGCACCCAGCGCGGTTCCGTTGCTGTGGCCTATCTGATTCCACGTGTTGTGCGTTGGGAGATGGTATTCGGCATTGCTGGGTCGTAACGAACGCTCATTTGAGTTGCTGCTGCCTATTCTAATCTGACCTCTCACATCAGCGATGGGATTTTCATCCCCACACCTGCCACTCACTGGATGTTTTCTCTTTTCCTGTTCGTTCTTCGTAAAGTCGAGAGATGGGTGTGCGTGAACGTCCCAGTAGATCAGCAGTTTCTGAAACACCCGGAACAGCCCGACCAATCACTTAAATCCTTGTTCTGGAACGTTCTTTCGCTTGGTTTGAACTTCATCGACTTGTCTTGATCACCTCCACATGCCTGAATGCATTTGGTTGCCGCCACACGATTGGCGGATTAGCTATTTGTTTTTTAATTAAAGCGATTGAGACGCTGCACCTAAGAAAGTGGCGATGAGTGAAAGTATGTGGGCATGTCAGCACTGACAGGGATTACTGATGCGTGTTAATGAGAACCATTCCAAATTTTGTAGCGTCTGTGATTTCAAATAGCCATGACAGGTGAGCCATTTGATCATCAACCCAAAGCCCTGTCTAAAATCTGATGGGATAAGTGAGGCAAAACTCTCACTGCCATCAGAAAGGCTATTAAAGTCATTATTTAAACTTGAACTTGTCGATCCATGCGAGTGGTTTTACCCGAGGCACGCCTGCATCTGTTTTTGTTTTTGGCAGTATTTTCTGCCTGCTATGGATTAAAAATTAACCCAAACTAGAGATAACCGTTGTCTCTCTTGGTTTTAATATTCTCTAGTCTGACTCTACCCAGAAGTACTCAGCCCAGAGCAGTTTTATCAGGATCTGTTTATTTATGTCATCTGAGAAGGCAACTTCTGTTAAAGGCCGTTGCTGGATATGACTGGAAATGGGACTTTTTAAAGGAGTCATACTCGTACCAAACTACAGCTTCCTGTTAATCTGTGGGAAAAAGAAGAATTCATAAGTAGCTGCCAAGTTATTTATTGTCCACATGCCAGGGACGTACCGCCCAATTTACTCGTGTACGGTCAGACTCGCTTTTCTCTTTTTACAAACCAAACTCAGGATTGTGTGGCCTCCGTCTCGTTCTGTCTGCTCAGACCCAGTTGTGGTTTGTTATCCCAGCTCCAACCTTTCCAATCCTGTCTTTGTGTCAGATGTGGGGGCACAGTGGGAGCCATACTGACTTGCCCGTTGGAAGTTGTGAAGACTCGACTGCAGTCTTCCTCCATCACCCTGTACGTTTCTGAGGTTCAGCTCAGTGCTGTGAACGGTGCCAGCGTGGCCCGGGTGTCCCCACCAGGCCCCCTGCACTGTCTCAAGTGGGTATTCAGTTACATGTTTCTCTCTTAGTTTAATTCATTCCTTATTCGTTTTTTGTTTTTTTCCTACATCAAATATGTGTTTTTTCCCCCTGTATGGAACTTATTGTTTTCTTAATGCAGAATGGTTTGAATTAAAAACAGAAGAAAAGAAAAAGTCATGTAGCGTTTCTTGGAATTTTTTTTCTACAATGGCAAACAAAAGTAAAACGCTTCCTCCAAGAGTGGCGATTCCATAATTTCTGCCGAGGGGTTGCTTACTGAGTTGAGCTGTTAAAGCTTTTTGTCAAGTTGTGATTACAGTTATGTTCCTTACTTCGTCTTCACCTCATTGTGAGTATTGTTACTGTTTAACTGAGCCAGTGTCACTCTAGTAGCACTAATGGCGCATTAAAACCCAACTTCTTGTTCTCAGTCTTTGGACAAAAATAGACCCCAAGTACTGTTTTCCTGGACGGAGGCTCACGTGTTTGAAAAAACACAGAGCTACACGGCAGTTTATTGTGCTACCTGTTGAACTGGGCACGTGTTCCTGCTGTTTGGTGACTATTACACCTTTACATGTGTGTTATTATGCGTCACCTTGACCTTCATCTGCAACCAACTGTCCAGAAGTGTTGGCCTGACTATTTTTGTATTCAAATATCCGCAGCTCATATTGGGCTTTGAATGTAGGCCAGAGTTCGACCGACGCTTGCAGAGTTTAAACTTCTCTTTGGTTGTGGTGTTCGTGAAAGGAAAGAAAGTATAAGGACAACAAAAAAAACAGTCAATTTAACGACTGTTAGAGAAGTGATTAGTTAAAAGAAACAACTTTTCCCAATAGCTGAATGTATAAATTCAGACAAATAGGAATAAGTGGGTATAGAAAAAGCCTATACATTAGGACAGGATGTTAGATTACACTTTTGCTGTATATCACACCAGTGTATGATTGTAAATAGCACTGGTGTTACAGTAGAACAAGTTATGCATTTGTGTGCTTTGCCTTTAGGCTGATATTGGAGAAAGAAGGTCCTCGCTCTCTCTTCAGGGGTTTGGGACCAAACTTAGTGGGTGTGGCACCTTCCAGGTAAGCTGGCATCTCTCTCATGATCACATTTATACCAATTTCTGCTTTGAACTTCAAGCCTGTGCGCGGTCACAACATTATTTAGTCTGCTCAAAAGAACAATTCCTCACATATTCGACTGATGTTTAAAATGTTTGAAAGGAAAAAATGTAATATTTTCTAATAATAATAGTAATTATTCTTGACTAAACTATTTTTTACTTCAATTCTTGATAATATACTACAGAACCTTAGGACTAAAGTTTCTCTCAGTCATGTTGATAAATTATGTGAAGATATATCAAGAAATACTAAACAAATATTCCTGTGTTTGAAACTAGTTTTGTAACATGAATAAAGAGCATTTTGCCGTTTTTTATATTGATTTATTATTAAAAAATGAATCCTCTTCTAAACCCATTTTTGATGTTGATGGTAACGGTACTGGTTTTGCACAGCTCTACAGCCACCTCTTAGATTCCTTCTGCTGCCAGAAGCACTTAAGCCACTGCTAAAGGCCATATTATATCTTGCAATTTGGTAGGACCAAAAATGTACATGGGCATTCTTGATTGAAATCATTGGCTCTTTTAGTTAAGATGAAAAAATTCAAAAAGAAAAAGAATCACTACAAACTTCAAATGGCAGAGAAGTAATAATGTAAAGCTCAGGCAACAGCTGCACTAGACAATGGGTGACTTACCCTTATTATCACTTTGTTACGTCATAGATTTGTTTTTTAAGCGCTGTCTTTTTTAGATCTACATTCAGTGGGGAAAAAATAAAAAAAAGTACAGCATGTCCAATACTGCCAAGAACAGCCTTCAGGGTAGATGGTTCCACACATCTTTAGATCGTCTAAATATCAAAGGAAACGCAAGAAACATGTACTACAAACAAATGGACCAGACACAGTGAATATTTCCCTAATTTCAACAATTAAACCACTATGTAGACCAGTGAGCAGTGCTGGTCAACAGGTAATCGGGGTACTCAGGAGGGAACCTCATAGTGTCAGTGTTTTGTCTGGTTGGGCCCACTACACCTCCAGAAGGCTAGACAATGATCACTGATCAAAGGTCAAAGTTTTCACCCCATCATATTCCCTCCTGTCTACAAACCTGCTCCTCTGCTAGTTTTTTTGCCTCTTTGGGACCAGCTCTACTCCACACCAGTTTGCCCTGGCCAAGCCCCAAGCCTCCCCAACCTATTTGAACAATAATGTTACCCACAATCTCTGTATGCCTACGACTTGCTAAACTGCCATCCTCGGATTGCATTTCCTCCCCTGGTTGGGTTTGGAACCCCACCCTCCTACTAACAACCATATTTTATTCCCAGCTAGCTCTGTCCTAGCCTTTGTACATTCAAAGCCCTCTACTGGACTAGATTCTGAGAGCTGGAGTATGCTTTTCCCATACAGCGCCACAGTACTTAAACATCTCGGAACACCTAGCCACTTCCGGATGTAATTACATAAGCTCCAAGTGGTTTATTTTCTTATTAACTTCATGCCTTTATATGACTTACCACTTATAAACAAAGAGCCTTAGAAAACTGCTTTTTGTTTCTGCTACTCAAACGTTGCATTGTTTTGTTGTTTGTTCTTTATTTATTCTGTAAAAAATTGAGTTAGAAAAAATTGGCGTTTACGTTTACAGTGTGCCCATGGGGCTGCAAAAAACAGTGACATTATGTAACTTCCAGAAGGCTGTCGTGGGTTACTTGGAAACAAAAGGGTGTTGTGGCTCTTTAGGTCATTAAGGTACCTTTTATCCTCATAACTTCTTTCAGCAGCCTCTGCATCGGTCCTCGGGAAGCATGACGATAAGAGCAGGAGCATGTCTTCTAAACACTAACTGCACGTCAGTGTTCCTCCCAACAGTAATGAGAGGAATAAAGTGGTGGCTAATGACTTTTGGCCTGCCACGAACAGGTGCTACTGCTTAGCAAGTGTAGAGTGTTTCAGTAGTTTTTAGTTAAATTATTGAGTGCCAGCCATTTTCAGAACAGAGTCCCATACTGCCAGTTTTTTGGGCATTTTGACTGATTTTTCAAGAGCCACAGAATAGTTTGTGCTATGACTATGTAAACACCGAACACACCAGAAGAAAGAGTAGACTCCCTTCTTTCATCAGGAAAAAAAAATTTGTTTCTACCTTATTCCGTTCTTCCTCTATTTGCGTCTCACCGGCGCCATTTTTCGCATAGCGAACCATTGCGTTTTTTTTTTATTTGCCTACAGTCTATGCTCAAAAGTGACACTGCTACCTAGAGGGTCAATTTGTTAGTACATACTCTGTCTAGAAGCCGATATTTACGGACAATCTTCAGCGGATCGTCCCCCAAGTCACTCGCGTTGAAAAACATAAAAGACGTCTATAGACGTCTTTGGCAGTCAGCCGTTGGATTTGAAAAGACGTCTATAGACGTCTTTGGCAGCGAATGAGTAAATACAGCTTTTTTTCCCCCTTTTTTCACTGTGGAATGCTCATTCACTTATAAATAATCAATTGAAACAGTGTGTAATGTTCTTTACTATTTTAATCAAGGACAAGAGAATTGAGTTACTGTAAGTAAAGTGTGAATTTCTATAACTCCCTGATCTCGTTAAACAAAACATGACACTGGGGACTGTTTTAGTTGTTTTGATGAAACTGAGAGGCTGCAGAGCCAATGCGAGCTAATTTGCTGTTTGCTTTGAACAGAAGTGCCTAAACATGGCCTGTAGGAGTTGTTAGGCCTCACCCTATCTTCCAACTTGCTGACCCTATTTGTCATCTTCCTTCCAATAGAGCTATATATTTTGCTGCTTACTCAACCGCCAAAGAGAAACTGAATGGTGTGTTGGAACCGGACTCTACACAAGTTCACATGGTTTCCGCTGGAATGGCAGGTAATGATACAAATCCCAGATTACAAATTTACGAGCACCCTCCGTCCTCTCTTTAAAGGCACAAAGAGAGCAATTTCTTCTAAGCAAGTTGGCCTCATTTGGTGGAATGCTTGCAAACTGTTACGGAAGGTGGCGTTTGAAAATTAGTGCTGACTCATGTGGGAGTTGTTATGCTGCTGTCAGCTTTTGCTTTTTCAATAATTCTCTTTGTGGAGATCAAAGGTGGTTTAACCAGTTTGCTGTGTTGGATTCCCGGGCCTTGGAAAGACTAATCCATATGATTATGAAGAGACTATCTGTTCAGAAACATACATACTATTTTTTCACCAATATTTAATCATAGCACTGCTACCTGCAAATAGTAAGACCACTTTGACAAAAAATTATATTTAAATGACAGTATTTTGTGACGTTTGCTCCGCTGTATCTTCACATAATACTCCTTGGCCTAATGGAAATGAAAAACAAGTACAAAATGGGGCAGTCAGTTAAACCAGACAGCCACAGTTGCAGTGTTGTTGAATCTGAGGTTCTTGGTTGTGCTATTTTGAGGGCTCCATGACTATGCCAATGTCAGCAAATGTCATCAGATATTCTTCCAGTTGCACATATTGTTTAGTGTGGGGTTCCAGAGCTGAGCTGACAGGTGACAACAGTTAATCTCTAGGATCTATAGAAATAGAATGGCTTCTTACCAAAGCCTATCAAAGTTCACTGCAGAAACAAAGCCACAGAGTTCTGTGGAAGAACTGTAAATTGCTTCAATAGAAATATTGTATGTTTAGGAATACCTTTACCCTACAGGATGGGCTTTGTTGCAGTGTACTGTACAGTTGGTAGCGGGTTTCCTTTGTATGTTTGTTTTCTTTATTTCTGCCTTTATGTCTCAACCATCTCAGTTTTAAACCCCATCATGGCTTGTTAAATCAGTTTAAAATAAAAAATGAAAAAGGAGTTTCATACAAGAAGGAATACAACAAACAACACAAAGCTTTGAAACGTTTTAGGAATGATGTAGACACAAAAAAAACTTTATTACTAGTTGTCAAATGGATGACTCAAACTGGAAACAGATTTACCTTACAGTAGTGTACTCTCTTCCATGTACCTGTCGACATGCACCAAAAAATATTTTGTTGTTTAGTCGAAAAACAGTTAAATGCATATTTTAAAGTAATGAAGGAACTTTTCAAATGCACTTGGTGCTAGCAATAGCGTTCTACCATGAACATCATCCTGTCTTGTGTGGGGTGATCATTTGAGCTTTTGGAATGTGGTGGATTCAATCCTGTGGGATAATGTTGGGAATGGGAAGTTAAATGGTTGCATGCCGGTCATTTTGCTACACACAAGCCTGTGTCTGTTTTAGGCTTTTACTCTACTGTAGCTCTCCTCTCGCAAGGGCATGAGACCCCCACACCACCAGGGGTCTCTAGCTGCATCTGTGAGGAGTAACTTTGTTATGCGTGAGTACTCACCACAGATCTGTGCTTCTTTTTTTTTTCTTTTTTTTCCTGGTTCTTCTCTTTTTTCCTTCCGCATTTCTGTCCTCTACTCCCTTGTGTTGGTTATTGGATAAGACATTTATCTTCAAAACAGCTACATACAGTTTTTATGAACTGTAGTTTTCTTGTTTCATCGGTATTTATCATATAAAAGTGGTTAACTTTATCTCCTATAGGTATTTTTGTAAGTTTACAGTTAATTTAACCAAAAAAAAAACAAATAGTGCAGACAAGAAAAGTTACCGATGTGGATTCAGCTTAAAGACTATTATGTATTAGCTTTACACTAGCATGCGGTTTGTTATCACCATTCGCAGCTCAAAACTTTATCACAGTTTTAACCGATTTTTTTCAGTTGATGTAATTCTGTCTTCCCTCTCCTTGTCAGGTTTTACAGCCATCACAGCAACAAATCCAATCTGGCTGATAAAGACTCGCCTACAGCTGGATGCAAGGTAAACAGGACACTGTGGTGTGAGATGTGTAAACTGCTACTTTAAGGATTTTTGGCCTAAGACTTTGTTAAGCATTTTCTTCCTTTAATCTGACACTTCAGTTTGTGTTTTGGAGTGGAAGGTAAACTGAATTATGATCTATGTCATCCCACTATTACCCTTTCCAAACAGGGGTAATTCTGCCCTAACTTTCTTTTTTTGAGAAAAGGATTTCTACTCTCCCTCGGGGAAAGTAATTGTCTTTTCATCTAAAGTTTTAATGATGCTCTATTATCGATTTCAATTCAATTTTTCTCCATCTGTAAGGTGTCTTTAAACTATACATGGTTAGTTCAGTGTTGTTCTCCTTCTTGTCTTTCTGGATAGTTTTTTAAATAACTGTTTTTTCTCTTGAGATGAATGATGAAGCTTCAAATAGTTTTTCTGACAGTGAAGAAGATGAAAGGTGACAGAAAGTGGGGGCCAATTTGAACAACATAATCAAACACATGAGTCTACTGCAAGTGTGAAACAAGTGGAGCAGTGACGAAGCGCCTGGAGCGATTTAGGGGAAGCCTCTAAACCCTGCAGTGCTCCGCTGCAGAACAAAGGGTTCTTTAACACTAGCTGCACCACTACTACTCTGCAAAGCTGTCACCACCCACACCCATTTTTCAATTTTCAGGTTCCCCTGTCACATCTTGCTGACTATATTTATCAATCTTTACGTTCTAGTGCCAATGTCTTCCAACCTCCACATGATGCTAATCCCATGTACCAGCTGCCACCTATGCATCTGCCTGAACCTGTGGCCCACTGCCCTAAACCATATACATAGCAGTGTGAGGCTGCTCCTGATCCAGCTAGCTATTGTTACCCTTCATATCCTTCAGGAAGTGACTCCTTACCACTTCCCTTTGTCCATCGCCATCATCTACCAGCGACCATACCTTCTACCACGAGAATGCCTGAATGAAACCTGTTGGAAATGATGATGTGATCTATAAATGGCATCCCAAAAACTATGCCGGTGACATTCCATTGCATTACTGAAGAAAGGGCTTCACAGCTTGCCTGGGTTATATACTCTCCTCGCAGATGAGTGTAGGTGTCACATTCAGCTGGATCATTTGTTGTATCCTTGCGGCCTACAGGTAGCTAATCCCTACATTCCAGACTGCACTCCCTACAGCAGTGTAATGAGGGCTCCAGAACAAGCAGCCCAGACAGTTAGTCCAAAGGGAGCTCAGTACCCTATCAAACTGTAGCCTTGTTAGAATTGGGGACTATCAACCTATTGAGATTCATGTTCACGCTTTTAGCCAAAGCAACTTACCATGCCAGTACAACATTATATTTAACATCAAAGCTAACAGTAAGCTACATATAAGGGAGTCACCAGTCAGACACTGTTGGAAGTGATAGGGAAGTAAAGAAGTACAGAAAGATAAAGAATTGTAGGGGGGTGGGGAGGTACAGGGTAAATGATTGGGTAGGAGATGCTCTCTAAAGAGCGGGGTCATCAAGAGTTTCATGAAGATAAACAGAGACACCCTTGTTCTTGTTCTTAAACAGTTTGTAGGCTAACACCAGTGACTTGAATTTGATCCGGGCAGCAAAGAGTAGTCAGTGGAGCTCAACGAACAGAGGGGTGACGAGGGATTTCCTTAAGGCTCATTGAAGACGAATCGCCGCGATCAGGAACATCCACAGAGCTTTCACAGACAGACTGACCTGTGATGTACCATTCAAATCAAATCGATATTAGACAGTATAGACAGAGGGATATTAGGTCGACTGTGTTAAAAGCAGCCAATTTTGGCATTTTTCCATTAGTACCTACTCTATTCCTACATGGTTTGCCCCAGCACGGCTCTACATGGTAAAGGTCTTTTGTTATTACGAGTTATGGTTGAATGGAAAGATGGAATGACTGACATTTAGTGTCATTTATACGTGACCCAAGCATGAGACAATATTGGACATAACAGCAAATATGTACCGTCTAAACCTTGGTGTTGGACTGGGGTGTTGATATACAGTATGTATCAGGCATGAAGAACATTTATGATCACTAGGCGAGTGCCTAGTGGAAATGCAAAAATACCGTGCAGAGCTGTGCCGTGCTTTGTGGGTACTGGTGTAAAAAAGCCCCACCAGTTGAGAAGCAGAACGAGGACTGAGGACTTGGCTGCTGCTCCGGCTTCTGCTAAGGCTTCTCACACAGCCAGCGAAGCCGTATCAGTGGAGGGGCCACTGTTGACCCAGGTTGGTTCGGGTCAAAGAGGTTGTTTTGCGAGAGGTACCTTTCTGTGACCTGCTCAAAGACTGCCCTTTCAGTGGTGTCAGACAGAAATTGGGGGAAGAGAGGCCAAGTCGGGAGAGTGAAGCTTTCTTGAGCAGCGATTCAACCCTAGATTGCTTGAATGTGGTAGGAAATGTGCCCAATGTCAGTAAGGAAACGTTCCCATGCGTGCCTGCCGTTTACATGAGATATGAGGTATATGTATTGTGTGTTTGTACATCTGTGTATTTAAATTGAGTCTTACTTTGTTGTCTTTGCCTAGGAATCGAGGTGAGCGAAGCATGAGTGCGTTCGAGTGCACACGCCGGGTGTACAAAGCGGACGGCTTGCGGGGCTTCTACAGGGGAATGTCGGCGTCTTACGCCGGTATCTCCGAGACTGTGATCCACTTTGTGATCTACGAAAACATTAAGCGACGCCTCGTGGAGGCGAAAGCCACACAGAACATGGACAAGGAAGAGGAAGTGTCTAAAGACGCTTTGGACTTTGTCGGGATGATGCTCGCCGCTGCCACATCCAAGACTTGTGCCACATCCATCGCTTATCCCCACGGTTAGAGCACGCCTTCCGCCTTTTAGCTGTCCTTGTGTGATTAGTTTTACTTAGTTTGTGGAAGGTGTCTTTATCCTTTCTTTTCCGCTTCACTTTGCAGAGGTGATCCGCACAAGGCTAAGAGAAGAGGGCACAAAGTATCGTTCGTTTTTCCAGACTCTCACGACGGTGCCAAAAGAGGAGGGCTACCGGGCCCTGTATCGTGGTCTCACCACCCACCTGGTACGCCAGATTCCCAACACCGCCATCATGATGTGCACCTACGAGCTGGTGGTCTACCTCCTAAATGGTTAAAGTTTTGACCGCCTAGGACATTCTATCCAACTTATGGTCAGTGATATGAAGAAAGTAAAAAATAAAAAAATTAAAAAAAGGAAATCTCACCAACACACTAGCTAGCACAGCTAACAACCTGCATGCCAGAAAAAGACAGAACGGAGATGGCACGTTAATCTTTGTCTCACCAACATGAGGGGCTTCTTTTTTTGAAAGGGCATCTGGGGTTTTTGTTATTTAGCCAAAGGGTGTGACACAAGTTGAAGGTCGGAAAGATTGTTTTAATGATTTGGGGATCTGGGTTTAGATGTTTGAAAGAAATGGTTTCCCTATTTCCATTTTAATTCCCTCTTTCCACTTGTCTCTTTGGAGATTAGTTTTAGTCTGCCGAGTAACGAGTCTGACTTGTAATATATGTTGCCGCTGACATAATTTATAGTTCACTTTGAATAGTCCCGCTTCTCAAAAACTCGGAGCATGTCGGGCCCATTTCAGGAGCAGGTTCCTTCTTCTCCCGATGACCATTTTTAAAAAGTCATATCCGCCATACATTGTTTCAGTATGTGACAACAGCTCTGACGCCCGAATGAGAAGAAATTGGTGCTTGACGCTTACTGTGATGGAATAAAGTGAAAAAAGTTGGAAAAGATGGTGGAGGGAATGGACAATGTGCCTTTTGTTAACATGTAATGCTGACTGACAAGCACAGAAGGCTGCCGGAGTGCAGGTTGACCTGTCAGAAGAAATGGAGCTGAAACATGAACATGTATGCACTCTACAGGCTTGTTTCAAATTCTAAATACATTTTTAGGATTTCTCTCTTCTTATTTATTACCAGTGGATGTCTTCTTTATGAAAACAACTGAACTGGGAAGTGTTCATCTTGTATAAAAAGAAGCAAGACGAAAGAAAATGAATCAAACAAAATCAGAATATAATCTAGTTCTTTCGTTATCAGAATGTAGATAAGTTACCCATGTAGTAAATAAGAATACATATATATGTATGTGTGTGTGTATATATACTGTAAATATATATATACACATATGTGTGTGTGTATGTAAAAATGTGATTGAGTTTTTTGGCAAAGGACAAACATTGACCACATTCTCAAAAAGAGGAGGCTTGACATTTATTTAATCAGAAAATTAAAATTTTTTTTTTAAAAAGGCCTCATTGCACATTTTAATGCTTCTCAGAATGCTCATCTCGGCTCGTCTCAGAATTCCAACTTGTTTTACAGGCGAGGACAATCCTCACGAGTTTACATTGGTTCAGCCAATACGATGCACACGTCCTAAATCCACAGTCATCAAATGCATTCTCAAAATAGGTTTACTACTTCCTGTCGTTTGGTCGTTAACTTAGATATCAGAGGACTTGGTTATAGGGTTAAAGAAAAAAGGAAAAAAATCCAATTTTTCTGTTTATTCTGTTGAAGGTTAATGTCCAGGTTTCCACGCGTATGGTTGTTTCTATCGTGGAATCTCCTTTAGAAGGAAAACTTCTCAGTACTTTCCCGGATTTAAAACAATTTTCCTGTGACTTCATTTGTCCTTGTGTTCTCACTATAAATGACCCATAAATGTGCTTTTTTTTCTCCCCTTAAAAACCATAAGCAACAGCTCTAACTCGGGACTGTCTCACCGGCATTGATAACCTGTCCAAACACTCGCTGCTTTATCAGGAGACGTTGTTGTATGTGTGGAGCAATACATTTCGGCCTAACGCACTCAATAGTGGCCTCCCCAACAGCCCGAGATGCTTCTCCAAACTGAAGTTATTGTCAGGATTCTTGATTTAAAAAACAGATATTGTTGATTTTTACCAATTAGAATGAGTGAGGTGATTGTATTGGTCATTGTGCTGGCTACAAACCTAGAGTTTGTTCAAGAGGACGAGCAGTGGGAGCTTTTCCTTTTCCTCAACTATTAAAGAATCTTTTAACAAAAATGAATGGATGGATAAAGTAACACTGGGGCCATGTGTCAAATTTCTCCTGGTAAAAGGACATTCAATTCAAAAAGGGTGTTGTCTTGAGATTAAAAGACCCTTTATCTGTAAGCTTCTAAATGCCTCTTTACTTGTAACGATATGTTTCAGAGGATCCATTCCCGCGTCTGTCTAATTATTGGTCTTTTACAACCACAGCATTGCATTGTGACAGTATGTGTGTACGTGTATTTTTTGAGTGGGATTAAATAATTGTTGTTCATCATTCAATTGTGTTTTGTGTGCAAGAAACCATAGTAGTATGTATACGCTCAATTGAATACTTCCAAACAGTGTTGTTGTTGTTGTTTTTTTTTTTTTAAATCTTTCAACAAGTTGTTGCCTTTTCCTCATGTCCTCTGTGTTTTTTCCATGTCCGTAATGAGCCAGCTGTGAATATGGCTCGTTCTATGCATACTCTGCCCTGTTTTTGTAAAAGGAATAAAACAGGAGTACAATTGCAATCGACGGTTTTTATTTTTATTTGAAGCTTTCGTGGAAATGTCTTTTTGTCCTAATCAGAATCCAAGTTCCTGGAGGCCATTACATTGGAGCGCCATTTGCTAGATTTAATAGCCTGCCGTAAAGTCTGCCTTCAATTAGTAAGGAGGGCAAAGAATCTCCTTAAGCTGAAACTTCGGGAGCAATCAATACATCCATTTCCTACATCGGAAATGGACCTGGACGGGTCGCCAGTCCATCACTGGGCCACATGGAAGCAAACAATCGCACACCCATTCTTTCCGAGGGGCAATTAAGAATTGCCAATGAACTTGAGAGGCTTTTTTTTTTTTTTTTGGGACGGTGTACACAGAAGGAACCTGCATCTACTAGTGTTATAGTGTTATTGCTGCCATAACTGCTATCATTATCATTAGTATTAATATCATTGCTATTTTTCATCCAGTCTATGTGTTGCTGTGTTGGCTGCCTCTCTCTGCTCCCTCTGTCCTTCTCTCGCCCTCTCTCTCTCTTGCCCTCTCTTTCCCTCACCCTCAACTGGCCGAGGCAGATGGCCGCCCACCCTGAGCCATGGTTCTGCTCGAGGTTTCTGCCTGTTAAAAGGAAGTTTTTCCTTGCCTGTGTCGCCTAGTGCTTGCTCATGGTGGGAATTGTTGGGTTTCGGTAAATAACTCATAGTAGGGTCTGACCTGCTCTGTTTGGAAAGCGCTGTGAGACAACTGTTGTTATGATGTGGCGCTATATAAATAAAATTGAATTGAATTGAATTGAATTTACACGGGGAGAACATGCAAACGCAGAATGGTTCCCTCCCTCCCCCCCCAGGATTCAAACAGGAAACTCTGTTGCCGTAACGTGACAGTGCTAACTGTGGATTGCTGGTCCATGCCAGCAACTTTGACGTCTTTGCTTTCTGTCGGCTGTCTATCTAATCTGTCACGTGGTCTTTCCCTCGTTGCCAGCTGCCCTTTTAACAGCAGTCGCTAGCTAGGCTAGGTTTGATATCATTTGACTCGGTTTGATTGATGACAGAAACCAGGTCTATGATCGTCCCAGTATATTATACCTGGCCAAAGACATTGTTCAGTAAACCTACAATGTAATAATTAAAGGCTGTTAGTGAATCCCATGTCTTATTGGGGTGTTTCTGTGTCACTACGGCAAAAACGTGGCCCCTGGAGACGCCTACGATTTTAGAAACTAAGACAGTCTTAGGTACTTTAGCAGGAGTTTATGACTGTTCATAAATTCTAACATTGTAGAAACATCGCAGCTGTGTTTATGCTGCTAGAATAGTCGAGGTGTGTGGTTTCGTGTGTACCGTTACCTCTTTCTAAAGCACTGGGATTTGGGCTACCAGAGGAAAAAAAGGGTTTGTTCCCCTTTAACACTTCTGACCCACATCTCGTTTCACTGTTTCTGATAACCGCCGCAAATGTGTCCTCGCCCTGATAGTTCAGGTGTGTGCCACATCCAGCAGTGTCAGACGTGGCGGCGGGGCTGTGAGAGCAACTTTCAGGCATCGCGATAAAGGTTTTATAAAGGCTTATCTTATCTGTAACTGTGTCGTGGTCGACGGGATCAATTTCCAATATGGACTGCGGCGTGATAGGTACTGAATTTATACGGGTCCAGCCTCAGCTGAACTTTGTCTTTTGATCCACACGACGCTCGTATAAAATCTCATGCCAGCGTTTGACTCACTTGTTGGCAAGGTCTGTGGATGGAGAAACACCATTCAGAGGGGAAATGAATCACAGCGAATTGACAAGGACTTTGTGCAATCCGGCAGCTTGTCTTTAACAGATTCCTAACCAGCAGATGTCAGCATGGACTAGTTTATCTCCTCTCAGTGACTACCTGAAACACACCAAACTCCCTGTAAGCACAAATGAAGCATAGAACTCTGAAGACCGGAACCCGATACATGGGTACACGGGGTGTCACCACGTGTGTGCGTGTCTACATAAGAGGACAAAAGGTGACAGAAAATAAAGATATTAACCCTTTAACACTAGAAGTACCAGGATTTTCTGCCTACCTAGAACTACCAGAGAGGGGTCAATTGACCCGGCGGCTTTTCCCGAATACACTAATCACTCATTTTGTCATGGTAATGAGGCTGTTATGGGCCGTGTGTGGGGTGAGGGGTGAGGGGGTCACACCTTACAGACAAACAGGGACAGACAGCTTCTTCCCAGTGTTACTGTTTTTCTCCCTTGGTTTGGCTCATTTCTTGAAATTGAGATGTCATTCTCAAAACATGGACAAATCCCAAAACTAATTTGCAGTTCCTTACAACAGAATGGCATTTATCATAACTTTCATCAAATTTCAAATGCTTTTGTACATGTCTCAATCATTTAGTACATCCTTGCAAATGGCTATGTACAAGTAAGAGTAACAAAGATAATTGTGCAAAGAACATTCTATGAGTTGCAAAAAAATGTGCAAAAAAACATTCTAGGTCAGTTGAGGCAGACAAGATTAACATGACCAGGAAAGAGTGTTGACAGATACATTTATGATATAATATAGAGATATAGAAGTAAAAGAAATGAGACATATTTCAAGTCAGTATTTCCATAGTGTAATCAATAGTTCCATAGTGCAGTGATTGGACGCTCAAGCCATGCTCTAAATTTTTCCAGAGTTTGTCCCTCTTTTCAGTCTCTGACACTGTTGAATTGTTCATAAAATGTAATGTTGTCAAAAGTGATTGGAATCTGTTGCGGGGCATCACATCAGCAACTGGGGAGTTCCGCATATCTGTCTCCCAATACATACGGGTTCCAGCCATTTGGACCAAGCCCATCCTCAGGTACATGCCCTAGCTATGAGCTGCTAACAGCCACATTTCCACAACAAAAGGAGTGTCCGCAGGAGGTCCAAAGGGTCAAATCACCCTCTTGTGGGGCTTTTAGGTAAAAAGGTCAGTTGACCCCTCCGTGGTAGTTCTAGTGTTAAAGCCTGATCCAAGAATAAGACAAAACAGAAAATTCATTTTTTTGGTTTGAATTCCTCATTTAGCCTTTTACCAAAATATGTAAAAAGAAAAAAACAGAAATACATTTTTTATATTAATAATTTATTACTATGCGATAAGTCAAGATTATTTTTCGTGTAGTCTTCTGCCCCCTGTTATCACGTATATCTGATTGTGTACAATAGGATTTTGAGTCAAGCTTTTACCATTAAATTACGCAAAAGGTGTCAGACACAAAACATTTCAGAAACCGTATGTATCAGATATGATAGATTTGGCATTACAGGGTTAAATGACAAGTTTATATGTAATGTTTTTTCTTTACAGGAGCAGGAATACAAGGATCCAGAAGTGGCTAGTTTATGGCACCATACATCCAGGCTGGAAAATACACCTAACACGTAGGTCATTTTCTGGAGCGAACAGTAACACTTTGTCATCCCATTTGCTCTGGATGAATCAGCTTGACTCACGCGCCACATGTATTTATTTTGTGTCAGACTGCAAGGGGAGGAGTGTGTATCTGAAGCAGTCTCCCAACAGCACAAGTGTTCTTGGAAGTGGGTCAGAATTCTGGTCACGCTTCGGTTGCAAGTTGATCATTGGGGACATGCTGTTAAAGGACAGCAGGAAAGAAAAACAATAACGGCGCCAACAAAGTGCTTTGAATGGCACTTTATTTACATCTGAATGAAAGATGAAGGAAGCAGAGATATTGTGTCACTTAATTTTTCCTTGCCCCCCATCCCTGATCTCAAGGGACCTGCTGGAAAATATTATAGAGCTGCAACAAACAAGCTTCCTCAATATTTATTTCAGGTAACATTTTCTCAGTGACTTTAAATGGTTCACAAAGCTATAACAGAGAATCCCAGCTATTTAACACATGGTTTAGACTCCAAAAACATCGAGCTCTACATTTGTTATAATGAAACAGTATAAAAATATAGTTACTTTCCATTTACACCAAATGTACTTTTACAGTTTAGTTGATATTTCAGGGTTCTTTGTATGTTGTGATGCCTTATTTTGTTCAAAAAACATAACCATATGTTTTTATTTGACTTGAAACAGGTGGCTAACTGAGTGGATCCAACGTTATCTGGCACATGGATGACCTGTGTTGCACACCGACCAAAATTTATTTCTCTACTCTAGTTTTCTTAGCGTACATATGAGTTTTACAGCATGGTTTTGACAATGTTGTTGAAGTGTGGGTTTTCAAATAGAAGAGAATAAGAAGGTTGTGGAAAGAAGAGAGTTCTGTTGTGGTGAATTAACACAGTTACGAGGCTTTGGCTGCATTTTTAATTATTAACATGAGTTGTCTTTTGTTTAAAACTTAACCTCTCCCTCCTCTTTTCTCCTCAAGAGCATGCCTGTCTCTATTTCAACACACACAAAGGAGTTTCAGAGTATTTGATCTGAGTCTGTCGTGGGGAAAAAAAAGGCAAAAAGACTTTAACTGAGTTTAAGTTGGACTGATCTCACATTCATTTGTCGCCTGTCATCCTTCTCTGTTGTTTCTTCTTTGTGTGTTTTCCCCTGTGTTAGTCTATTTCCGCTTTATGGATCTTTTCCCCTGCTCTCTCTATGATTTTCTTGTTGTGTCGTTGTCCCTTGAGCTGTCAAACTGTCATATGAGCATTGTATGATGTGTAACTTAGTATATAACTATGTCTAATCTATCTAACCATCACATTTGCTATACAGGTGAATGCTGGCCTAAACGTTTCTACAAAAAGCCTCCTCTCTCCTCATTAATTGCCTCCATTTGTGCTTCAGGAGGCCAGATATCCAAACAAATATGTGTCGAGATCAAACACAAATTGGAGGATTGACATAACGGAGACCAAATTTGACTGTGTTTGTCTTTGTGCGGCTTGCTGGGCTGCTGCTGTGTGCGCCTCCGGCTACCCTCCCTCCACTGCAGTGCCTATTCCCTGGTCTTTTCTCATCATCAGTTTGATTGTCTACACTGCTCTACGTGCGAGGAAAAATGTCAATCAGAATAAAAACCATGAATGATGCCTTTTCTCCGTTTGCTCGTATTCGGTTGTCACTTTTCCATCTGTTTTTCCACAAATACCAAATAAGTTTTTTCACTTCTTTGTAATATATTCGACTTAAGTGGTTGTGAGAGCAGTTGTGTGTTAATTTTGGAAGTGATGTCCATAAATGTGACAGTCAAAGTTCGCATTGTAAATGTAGTTGTTTCTATGAGCGTTCTAGTTGTGGGTCAAACCCAATCAGAAGAAGACACATTGTCAAACACACAATGTGTTTACATGTAACAAAGGTAAGCGGCAAAACCCTCCAGCCAAGGACAGCATTTCTTGAGGGTCACCTACTCTTACCAGTCACCTACGCAGTAGTTTTGTTCCGCAGGGGTCAGTCTCTTGGAAAAGAAAGCACAGGGTAAGAATTTGTGCGCAGGTCCTGTGTATTGCGAGAGGACTGCCCCACTCTGATGTCACTACCTTCCACTTCCACAATAGACTGCCCGCTGGGGTTTGGCTCAACAGGAAACGACGAAGAAGAAAACCATTGTTTGGTTTTCTCAAAAGCTGCTGCCAACTCAGATGACACACGAAGTGCTGTTCGGTTGATGTGAGTCTGCTGAGTGGCTGGACAATGAGGCTATAATCATTAATGCGTTTCTCTAGATGAGTGCAAAACCCAGGAAACTGCTTGTGGATGGTCGGTTTCGGTCAATCCAAATCGACTCTGGTCTTGGTTGGATCGGATCTAATCTGGCCACTATCTGTTGTAAGTCCCAGAAAGCCAGCTGTTCAAAGATAAAACTCCCATTTCATCTTTGACATGCAGTTTACTCTCCAGAGACATTGGTATCTCAACGGCCATCTTACTTTCAATCCCCTCCCAGATGCAAACATGGTAGTAGGCATTTCTGAGATCTAGTCTTGAGAACACTGTTGCTCCATGGAACAACTCAAAATCAGAAGAATTGAGTGGTAATGGGTATTTATTCTTTACAGTAGTGATGTCTGGCCCTCCATTGTCTATGTATGACTTTAATGTTCCCCCCTTTCTTCCTGACAAAGAAGAGAGAGCAAGAAAAGCCATGATGTGAAACCAAAGCTTGCCCTTTAGACCATTAGCTGAGCGTGGAGGGTTCAGAGATTTAACAGGAATGTTTAATGGCACTTTTCCATTAGTGCCTACTCAGCCCTATACAGGGCTTAGGCCCGTCACGGCTCTTCAAGGTTTAGGTAGTTTTCCATTACAAATCGTGGCCGAACAGAAAAGTGGGTCGATCGGATTGTGACGTCTTTCAAATGAGACACAATCACCAGACAACAGTGACGACCATCGCAGTAACTGTCAACTGGTATAGACCTTGGTGTTGTCTCAGCATTTACAACATTTATGATCACAGAAATTATGAAAGTTTGGGTGGGGAACACCTGAGGGAGTCGCTATCGAATCATTTGACTCCCTGGACAGTCAGCGCCTGGCAGTCTACTGTCAGCCCTACTCATGTCTGACAGAAACATGGTTGAGGAGGTGTTAAAGACGTAACTGTTAAGTGGGGCCAACACCCAGTGTAAATGCAAAAATACCATGTAGGTACAATGTAGGAACCATGTAGGTACCATGTAGGAACCACGTAGGTACCATGTAGGAACCATGTAGGTATCATGTAGGTATCATGTAGGAACCATGTAGGTACCATGTAGGAACCATATAGATACCAAGTAGGAACCATGTAGGTACCATGTAGGAACCATGGAGGCACCATGTAGGAACCGTGTTGGTATCATGTAGGTACCATGTAGGAACCATGTAGGCACCATGTAGGAACCGTGTTGGTATCATGTAGGTACCATGTAGGTACCTTATAGATACCATGCTGTGCTGTGCTGAGTAGGTACTACAGGAAGCTCCATAGCTGTCTTGCTAATCCTTTTTTCAATAAAATTGTCCCCTGCTCTTGAGTTAGTGACAAACAGACTGGTCACAAAGCTTTACATCCACCAACAGACGATTTTAATTCCACATCAACTGCTAGAATCCCCACTTAGCACAGGAGCTGTCTTTTGGCCGAACAGGATCATTTGATATCCTGTGACAACGCGGATTGACAGGAAAGGATAGTCTTCACTCTTCAGCCTGAAGGTTCTTTAACTTGTCCATGGGAGTTAAACATGTACCTCCAATAAGCATTAACAGGGTGCTCTAGTTTCTGTGGCATGGCGGGAACTGATGAATGGAGACTGCCAATGAGGGGCAAAGGCAACCTACTGACTCGTTCCCGGCATTTTTCCTGAAGCGTGTTGTATAAGCGGATATCCACCCATCCATCCATCCATCCATCCATTATCTTAACCGCATATTTCCTAATAGGGTCGCGTGAGGGGACTGGAGCCTATCCCAGTAGTCAATGGGCGAGAGGCGGGGTACACCCTGGCCGTCCGCCAGTCCATCGCAGGGCCACACAAGGACGAACAACGAACAACATTCACTCCTGAGGGCAATTTGCAATGTCCAGTCAACCTAACATGCAGGTTTTTAGACTGCGGGAGGAAGCCAGAGAACATGCAGACTCCACACAGAAAGGTCCTGGTTCTCCCAAGGACACAAACCCAGAACCCTCTTGCTGTGAGGCGATGGTGCCAACCACCACACCATACTACATACATACACCATACTGTATGAGCGGATAGACAGAGCCATTTGAGTCTAATAGTCTAATCTCTCACTGATAATTCTTCTTTTAACATATCTCTTTGAGCAAGATAACGTACTGCCCTGAGAGCCTCATCATTCCAGTTGGCATATGATCTCAATATGGGGAACATCATAGACAGTGTCAGTGTCAACACTTTGAGCAGTGTCCGTAGACTACCAATCGCTGTCACAAAGGTGAGGTCACATTCTGTAACAACACCAACTGTGAAGGGAATACTCATAAGCAGGCAGTTTAGGCGTGACAACAGACAAAGAATGAAAACATCTGATTGAAACAGGTCAGTGAGAGGAGTGGATTTTGTATGGGTTTGTGAGAACAGCCATAGCAGGTTTTTACAGAAGTCAGAAAAGCAGGCAGGCACACACATGAGCACCCAGGAGTGTCACAGGCTTACACAACCCCAGAAATTCAAGGCTTGCGTACACCTAGCATGAAACAGAGAGTTATTTTCAGCTGAAGCTGTCTCTGTCTCACTGTGATCGGCTTTTCAATTTCTGACAGATTTTTTACTGCCTTAGGCAACAGCTTATTGAAAGACGGTTATTTCCCAAAGTTCCATTTCTTTACCACTAACTCTTGGCAGCAGATTCACACATTATTTGATGAACAGAAATGGAAGTGGCGCCGATCTCCCATACTAATTCATCAAGAAATTAGGCTGTGCCCATTAAATGATCGGACTCCTCCAACGAGTTAAGACTGTCATCTTAATTTCTCTAGGTCTCTACTGGTGATCATATCTGTAAATGGTGGTTTAAAAGTGAAATATGTATACTTGCATTAGGTTTGACATTCCAGGGAGATAATAAATACAAATAGAAGTTGTCCAAACAAATGCATTCAGTCATTTAATGTTGATTTGATATAGAGGGCTCTGTGTAGGGGAATACCTCAGAACCCAAAAAACTGATTGTGTTAAATGTGAAGTAACTTCATATAATGGATTAACATAGGATGGCCTCTACATTACCTGGTGATTAAACAACACATTGTGTTAAGACAGAGGTTATTTAGTCTTAAATGCAACCTAGATTTTGTGCTGGAGGTCATTTAGGAATAGCCACATACAAAAATTTCAGAACTTTCTGAAGTTGGAGGAAGGTGGTACAGAAACAGAGCTAAAAGAAAGCCTTGCAAGCCCACTTTGTTTTGGTCTAAAGGCAACATCTGATAAATGCGTTCATCTGACGCTTCGAGTGCCCGAAAAACTGAGCTGAAATAGACATAGACGTTCGTGCTCAGTATAAAACTATGTAAAACATTAACTGACTCCACCGTGGCGGCAAAGAAAAACACTCCAACTCAACAGGAAACCGGGAAGCGACGCAGAGAAAATAAAGGTGTAAAACGAATCGCATTCGTGACTCTCTATGCGTCACAAAACGCCCGAAACACTCCTCGATATCGCGAACCATTTTATAACAGAACTTCGAAACACATTAAAAACACACACATACAAAAAAGCAGCTTTTACAAATCGACATTTTGTTTTGTTTGAATGTCTCTTCGTGGACGTGGTCGTGGGAAAACACGAACTCATTCCGTGTAGCTTGACGTCAGTCACCTTTTCTTGATCCCGAGCCTGCAGCCAATCAGCGGCTGTCGGGGACACATGAACGGTGATAATATCCACGGAACAGCCCGCAGGCAGCAGGAACAAAGGAAGAAAGCCGCTGCTACATGTTCAGCGACCTTTTAGTTTTTTTTTTGTTGTTGTCTGTTCTTCGGCGCAGACATAACCGGTAGAGCTATGTTTTTTGTAACACTTTCCCCGAATAATTAAATGCCATTCTGCTTGTTAAGGGTTCGAAGACGAAACGCTTTCCTCGAGGAGAGACGAAACTTAGCGTCGCGAGAGGTTCGGTCGGTTTTTGCTTTTCTTGAGACCCTTGCCTTCCGCTCGTGAGAAGGCTGCGTATGGTAAGTTGTTTTCCTCTTTAACAGACAAACTACCGTGACGTTTTAAAGCCAGGGAACCAACACAACTGGCACACTGCTGCTTTATCATTTGTCGGGAGCAGAAAACTCCTCAAAGCCAAACTTTATTTTGAGGCAGCGAAGGCGCCGATGGATTAATGTCACGCTCAGTCGGGATAGCGATTCCCAAACTTCCCCTAGCAATGCGTCGTTTTAGTGCTTCGCAACTTATCGGCAAAGCCTCCCGAAGAATTAAAGTCAAGGGGTTATTTTCTTTGGGGGTTTAGCTGTGACTCTGTAATTCGGCGTCAGCATTTACAGTGAGGTGGTTATTGTATTTGTTTAAAACCGTCTAACCTGTTGGACAGCAAAGACTGGTGTTGTAGTCCAATGCAGGGAACGCTGGTAAACGTTTCTACCTGATGTTTTGTCAAGGAGTCGTATGCATAGGTTCAAACATATTGCTGCATATGAAGAAATCAATAACAAGATACTATACTCTTAAATGGACGATTTGGTTCAGCTTTCTTTTTCTTTTTTTAGATTCAGTCATCTGTCTTTAAGTAACAGTCCTCCTTCCCATAAAAGATGCCTGACTCATTTACCTAAATGACATTTTGGATCAGGTTCCCATTATTTGTTCAGTGAAAACATCTTTTGGTGACCCTCATGACAATTTTCAGGTATTTTGCAGAGCTGAATTTGGCAGAATAGCTGCATGCACGTTGTTAATTTTGTAATTATTGCCAAGTAAACTTTTGTCGTCTGTCAGATCCATCTCGTATTTGAGTTTGCTTAGTATTTAAGAGTAAGTTCTCTGCCTGTAACCACACTGCCATCTGCACCATCTGCTTTGCCCTGCTGGCCAGGCTACTGTCCAGATCAAGTGTTGTAAGAGATTTTGTGGGAGGACCACAGCAGATGGTGAGATGGAGAACATGGCTGGCTGATGTGGTCGCTCGCCTTGGCTGTTGTGATTGTTGGATTTACTTTCATTAAGCTTGTTACTTTAAAAGAAACTTGACCTTTTCAGTGGCGAGTTTCTCTTGGATTCATCAGTCATGGTTAAAATGAAAAATGGAATGTTAATTTGTTATTTTATCTCAGCACAGATACAATAGTGCATCCCTCAGTCCTCTTTCAACCATCTCAGATTTTACCCAGTGGCTTTAAGACATTTGACCATGAGATGGTGGGCGTAAACATGATCAAGTTGATGGTATTTGGAGACCAGTAGTTGAGCTCCGTGTAGTAATTAAGTTAGAAAAGAGAAGAAATGCTTGTGGTAGTTAGGATTTCTAATTGTTGCCTTCAAATGTGCAGATATACAGTGAGAAATCTCGTAGGTGAACTCAGCTTTGTCAGCTTAAACGCAGACTTTGCGTCATAAATGGTTTATTTGGTGGTGGCAAGGAAAACGTAAATCTAAATGACTAACCGGAAGATTACTGAGAGCAAACCACAATGCAGTGTTGCTGTTGTATATCCCGTAAGGGCTGCAGCCTGCACATTTTTGTGAGAGCTGTTCCCAGTACGTTGAAGTCCTGGAAATTCAGGCGATGCCAATGCAAAAAGAAAGTTGATGAACCTCTTCTTGCAGGAGAAGTTGTTATGCTTTAAAATGTTAAGTCATATGGATCAGTTTAAATGTCATTTCCTTTTCTAAACAGAAGTCAGTTGTGCTGAATCTGTCAAGGGGATCTACACATTTCATGTGAGTCAATGATGGTGTTTGCACCCCCGTTTTCTTCATAACATGACTCAACAAACCATGAGTAACGTTACAAACATCAACATATGCCATCACTTTATTACATCTGATTAATCCAATGGCACCACGTGCCTCATATCTGAAAAAGGTGTTTTTAGTCATTGGCTTTCATCACTCCCACACTCTGATTTAGACACAAACAGTAGTAGAGACGTATACCTGGACCATTGGCTGTCTCAGCACACGGGGGACCACAGGAAGTGCCTGATGCCGACTCGGTTGAATGTTATTGTTGTGAAATCCCATTAAGGGCAATTTGTTTCGGAGAGGGGCCCGGCCTGAGCTCCACTGGACAGGAGGTCATTTCCCCAGGCCAGTAGCACCCCTGTGTTTGCGATACTGTTTAGATTATTCTATTTAAGTGCCAGTTACACAGAATATTTCTACTGTGCAATGGGTTAATTCCAATTGCTGAAATTTGTAATTGATTAATAAAATCAAAGAAAAATAAATTGCATGTTGCTTTAGTAGCTTACTGAGACATTGTCCACTTCATTCAAAGGGGTCATCTTATGCACTGTCACTGGTGGCACCGCAGTACAGCTGCTTTCAGAATATCAGAATCGATTAAACATGACGTAAGACCTTTTTTTTTGCTCATTTAAAGACAGGCCCACTTGTCATGTTTCTCTTGGCAAGTGAAAAGGAATGGGTTATTCCGCATCCAAGGCCCTTCACCACTGTTTTTAATTGTTACTGAGAAAATGAGGGACGTTTCTCCCACCAGAGTGCAACAGACTGGGGTAGTTTATCTTTCACATCTGAGAAGGATGTGATATAAAGTGCTCGACTCGGATGAGGCTTCCACCCACGTGTTACTATACTGGTCTAGTCAATGTTTGCATTATTTGCCAGTAAGCCTCAAAGTACTTTGAATGAAAATGACTTTTGCCTGTAGTTTCCTCCATTTGTTCTCGCAATGACCTTTGCAGTGATACAGAGCTCCCACTGAGATGTTTCTATGAAACGCCACACTTGCGCGCCTTTGGCAACAGCCTGTGCAGTAGAAGAATTTGACTATCTGCAAACTACATGGTGCGTTCCTTCTCTGTGTTCCCGCAATAAAGATCAGCCATGCAAAGCAGTGTCCCCAAAGCATGTGGTCAATGAGAGGGTAGAGTCCATGCACACACACACACACACACACACACACACACACACACACACACACAC
>JABUIW010000035.1:1945141-1988552 GCA_013363375.1 Menidia beryllina | reverse complement strand
ACACACACACACACACACACACACACACACACACACACACACACACAGACACACACAGACAACATATATGGTGAAGTATTTCACCTTAGATGACCTGCGATTTAGTGCTGTGTCCAGGGTACTGTGAAAATACAGTCTTGCTTGACCGCCTGGCTGTCGTATAGTGAAAAAGGAATGGGGATGTGTGTGCGTGTGTGTGTGTGTGTGTGTGTGTAACACAAATAACGATTCTGAGTGGGAACGGGAGCAAGTCGCACGTTATCATAGCATCAAGCATCTCTTTTTCTCTGCTTTAATTGTCTTTTTAGAGTGGTACGTTTTGTGTATATATATATATATACATACACACACATATACTCTCAGGACAGGAGGACACAGGTTCAGTGTCTTTGCAGTTCGTGTTTTTCTAGGCTAATTGTTTTACTAGCGTTTTACCGTGTAAACCAGTGTTGTGAACAGCAGTGGTGCGACAGGGCAGTTTCATGCCCAGATGAGATGGATTAGTCCACCCTCCAGAAAAGTGACCCTGTTCGATATGTTGTTTCAGCTTTTAGTCAGCAAGAGTGATTCTTTTAATTTTGTTGTAACTAAAACCCACACGCAACGCTGTTTCTCTAGTTTCCACCCTCACATCGGCCAAGGTCGTTGTGAAGCCAGGCTGCTCTGACATAAATAATAAAGTCGTCCTGTGTGCTCATTGACCGACTCGGCTTGGATCCTGTTACACCGGTGATAGTAAACATCTCCAACCCCTGCTGCCACCTCTGAAAGATGTCGATTCTTTGTTCACAGACATGGCTTCAGCTAAATAAGCGTGTCGGTACCCAGGCATACACAGGAATTCTTTAAGGTTAGGCCTGTTATTCTCTAGTTGTGCAAGCAAAGCTGAATTTAGGAAAACGGCAGACAATATTTGTAATTGAGTGCAATTGTAGGTTTTCAAATTTACCACATTGCGAGTTACCTATGCATTCTTTAAGGTATTTTACAGCAACACACTTCTATGCCGCTGAGAACTTTTTGTGGGCCAAACGGAGGTTTGGGGACGACTGTTTTCTGGATCATAAATCAACTAAAAAATAGAACCGACAATCTTTACATTGTTGCATTTAACCCAAAAAAAAAAGATATTGCACTTTGAATTGCCATATGAAGAAATTATGCTCTACATGTAAACTTAATTTGCCATATTCTAAACTTTACTTTCTGTTTGGGACTTGTAAGCATTGGTTTGAATTCATAAGAATTTTCCCTTAAAAAAAAAAGTTTTCTTTATTTTCATATGTTTTAAAAAAGGCATGTTTCAATAGGCAAAATCCGTCCATTGGTTTTGCTGATGTTTGTTTTGTTATTCAAATTGCTTTAACCTTAGTGTTCTTTTCTTCATTTACGACTGTCTCACTGTCAGATGTTGGAGCTTGTGGTGGAGGGGGAGGGGGGGGGGGTGGCTACGTTTGGTCAGACCACACCATATCAAGGAATGGATTAGTTGCCTTTGGCTTTCTTATCTTCAGGCCGACCAGTTTTGAACAGATGCTTCTGCATCAATTGACCACTCTCTGAAAACTATGTCAGTGTGTGGTTCTTTATCATTTCTTGACCTACTTACAATTCAGTTATATCACATTTCATCACAAGCTTTGCTTACCTTTCAAACAACGTACATATTTTTCAATTGGATGTATGTCTGTTTTGATAATAATAGCTTGTCCAAATCACCCAGATATACCTAACAAAGCACTCTACTGTGCTCTATTGTCGTAATTTCTGTAAATATTTAATGGAAAGTAGTTGTAACATTTTATGAACATGGTTTTTGCAGAATCATTTAATATTTAGACCAGAATCTTCTAGTCTGTATTCCCTCTTTGCTCATCTCTTTATTGTTGCCCACCACTTTGATTGGCCTGCATTGGAGCTGGACCTACATAAAAGATAAAGATGAAACATCTTAAGCAGAAAAGCAGCCAGAGCTTCAGTACAATCCCCGTCAATGCTTAAGACCAATGCTTTACTCATGTTGTTGAGTTCAAGCTAACTAACATGCTGTGTTAACTATCATTTCTCATATCAATAACACAAATTTCTTGTGGATGCAGTAAATGCTCTTTCCACACACTAATCAAATTTATTTCTCTGTGGCACCTTGATTACTGCAAAAAAAGAAAAAAAGGGCTCTTGTAGAGTTCTTCTCTACTGCCCTGCTGTTCTGATGCAAACTTGAATTATTTTTCAAGCATCAGTTGTATTTGATTTTCGTGGTCACCCAGCAACTGCATTTGATGCTCATTTGTTCAAATTGTTGTAATGTTTTGTTTGCAAATGTTTTCCATCGTTGGTTTAGTTGTATACTTCCATAAACGTGCTGTTCTAGATGGTTCACACTTACTTTCAAGTGACTGAGTAACAAAGCCAAGATTTAAAACTAAAAGCAGCATATATTCCCTCCGGGCTTAGCGTTTGCTATGGTTTCTGGTGGAATTCTATCTCTAACCGGCTTAATGTGGCACCTCTGAGGACGGCACGCATGTGGCCAGTGTAGTTAAAGATGGCATTGAAATCCTTCAAGCCTGGGGAATACGGCAGTCAAGCCCGCATACGACGTTAACCCATGTCTGCATCCAAATTCAAGGCCAAAAGGAAACAAGTCCGCATTTTAAAGCGCCACAAACCAATGTCCATTGATGTAAAGGTATCTGGGCAACATGTAAACCGTGCTGAGCAGCAGCCCAGCATCCACAGACTGTACATGTGTAGACCTGGGTAGAGATTTCTTGCAATGATTCAGCTAGTATGACGGCAACGAGAAAACTTTACGTTGAACTTTTAGATTGTAAGATTTCTAATGTTTTGCATGCCCCAGATAGATTAAGAACAACCCAGTAAATGGCAGAATCAGGTTTGAGGCGCTGGAAGAGGAGACGCCCTCCTGTAAGCCCACGGCGGGGAGTAGGTGTTAACTCCATGTCAGTTGTCGAAGCTAATGTTACATTTCTGATCCCTTTTCCCGCATCCTTTCTCGGTAATTTGGTCAAAGGTTTGGGCTGTAGCGCTTGTTGTAACAGGGCACGGCAACTCGGCATGATGATGTCGTACTTTTTGTTTCTTCATATGATTGATAGACAAATAATTTCTGCTTTTCACAATAATTTAATCCAACCAAAGCACTTAGTCATCGACACTGCTAAATTTTTAAAGGATTTATTTATTTTCTCACAGAACAATCAAATGCTGTTGTTAATTCCTTCATTCTTCCATCTGATCTTGATCTACTTTTCAGTCAGTGGTCGTTGTATCATCAGTTTTGCTTTTCTCAGGTTTAAGTTGACTATATGATTTGAAGTCATGTTTATCCCAGTGTAGTATTTTACCAAAGAGCTGTTCCTGCTTTTAGAATGTTTCATTTAATTTAATTTCATTCCCATTTTTTCTGTTTTGGATGTTCAATTTGACTTGTTTTTCTCTTGAATATTAATTCCAGACCTTGCAAACCTGCCTTGGTTAATGATTGTAAAGCGTGACGAATCTCTTCCTCCTCATTGTCTGTCTAAATGCCTGCCTTTTCTCCAGCTATGTTTTTGTTTTCACGCAGCAGTCAAAACTTCCAGCAAACACTCTGTTTTCTTGGCTTTGACTCAGTACACTCCACCCTTATTTTTCCCTTTTATATCACCACCGATCCACACCCATCAGACAGTTTCTTTCCATATGGCATCGGTCCACACTCTTGCACAGATGAATGCTCATCAGATAACATCCGCTGTCAACTAGGCTTACCAATGAGAGCGCTGTTCCTTGCGCTGTTAAATGCCATTCTGCCCCTCTCAACTTCAAAACTTCAGGCAGAGAGGATTTTATGTCAGACCATTACATAAGGACAAGCACCCTGCAGCTGATTCAGCGAAAAGGATACAACAGCTGACTAGAACATGAGGGGGGGTGGGGGAAATTTACATTCTCTACTCCAATGGCAAAAACTGACAAAAAACATGGAATAAGTTCAAGACTGAATACAGAAATCTCAAAAACTCCACAATTAACTGACAAATGAAAAATTGTCCATGTATGTTTTTGTTCTGTTAACACTCAGCCATTGATTTATTTATTAGATTTTTTTTTTCCATGCTTCATTTAATTTGAGCCAAGCGTGACACTGCATCACGCAAGCAGAATTCAGCATAAAGCGTTCCAGAGACTGGAGAGTGCAAACGGGCAGAAAGGAATGCGGCCGTGTGTTTTGAAGGGGAGGGGGTTTCAGGTCTGAGTTTGAAAGATGCAAATGTATAAAGAAGATGAGGAAACGGGGGTCAGTATACCCTGTCACAACTGGATTAATTGTCTAGGTACCTCCTGATGTTATCATTGTTTCTATCACTGGAGTTGGTTTTAGTCCAGTTTACCTCTGTGGTTTCACCATCAGTTAGTTTTTTTAAATCTTTAAAAACATTTTTTTTTAGCTTAATCTAAAATCAAATTTACACTACTGAACACCATTTGATGATCATTTAAGCAGCAGCTTATATAAATTTGCTGTCAACATATTGAAGCTTTGTTAGGATTATGTTTTAGTCTTCTTATTCAGCATTCTTTTAAAAACACATACACGTCCTTTGTTAAAAAATCCTTTATTTTTACTCATATTTCACTATTTGACTTTTCTTTTAATGTTAGAAAAACTAAAAACAAAATGTTTTTTTTCTTCTTTTAACTGTTAGATATGCAAAAACACATTGAACAACACTGACTGGAAGTTGTGGTTTATGTGGAGGAATCACAGAGGCCCTGCCGTGTGGTGCGGTTAGGCATGCAACACCATCCATTCCTCCACATAAACCACAACTTAAGGCCAGAAAATATGGTTAAACTGTTTTTTTTGTATTGGCTTTGGGGATTTTATTTTCCCATTCTGGAAACTATGTAATTAAAATTAAACCATTTTCAATGTTATTTCTATTTTCATAGTTTTAAAGAAAAAAAATACTTTTTCCAAAAGCGAAAATCAAATCAACACTTGTTTGTTTTTTTGTTTTGTTTTTTAGAAAATACTTTCCTCTGAATGGGAAAATCCAACGACCAAAACAAACAGACTGTTCTCCCACTCATGTTCATTTCCTCTTTGCCAATCGCACACAGACGGTCCAGTTGATGCCAAACAAACAACTTGATTAGATGCCCCAAAATTAGGTGCCAACCCTGCCCTTCTGCGGAATGGGGAGCGGGGTTCTTCTTGTTCAATGTATAGTTTGTCAGAAATTGATAGAGGAGCTGCATCTATAAGCTCTGAACCACATTTATATATCAAATTTTTACTCAAAACTAGATTCATCCAGATTTCCCAGCAACCTAAGGGCCGGGTTACTTCTTGGACGGGCCACCACTCCATCAGGGGGCCAATACAGAGACAAATGAGACAAACAACCAATACGCACTTGTTTTCACTCAGAGCCAATTTTGGGTCACTAATTAATCTGTTGCACTAATCTCTTACCTAATATGGAAGGATGAGAAGGATTATAATTATTTCTGCTGTCCGGTGATAATACCACTTCAGTCACAGCTTTGCAACCCTCCGGTAAGAGTAAGATTATTTTCCAATCATTTGAGGATATCATAGATTGTGTGGGAAAGAACATGTTATATCAAACTTATTCAGTGAATGAGTTTAATTTGCATCTTAACGCTTAATGAAACGTCTCTTGAACCAAATACCATGCGAGGCCTCCATTGCTACCTTTGGGGACTTTGACCATATCACAATGGACACAATCCTACCCACCTGAGCTCCATAGTACAAACCATGACTGCCCATTGTCACCCAAAAGGCAAGCCATTGGTCACAAGACATCAGGGCAACGAGGGGTTAGGTGAGACCGATCCAGGGAATCTACACAGGAGCCAAAGACTCATTTCCCCCAAAGTGTGTCACAGGAAATCATTTCGAAGAGTTTTCGAACCTCTCGGAAATCAAGGACCAAATAGTTTGTGTGGGAAAGTATTTTGCTGGCATATGCACTTTCCTGTATATATAGCTCATATTTAAATTTCCGCTATGTATTATTTTCTGTTTCATTGAACCTTTTAATGTTCACATTTTTGTGCTTTTATTTGCTCAATTTATTACATTTTACATTTCTTTTAAATTTCGCGGCACCAGTGACACGAACATTTTCCCCTTCAGATGAATAAAGTATCTCTGTTTTGAAGCCGCTTCAAAATGCATATGTGAAATTGGCTTATGTTATGTTATTGGCTTTTAAAGTAGATTACAAGGATTATGAGTTGTGAACGATACCCGTTGGGTGATCTGCTAAATAGTAAAACATTTTTACAAGTTGCGCAGCTACTTCGTAATGCCTCTAGCCTCTCCATTCACTGTGCATGCCGTTTACTCGGGTGCTGTTCATGCATAATTCAGTCCACCCTTTGGCCAGTTTGCCTTGCACTTGCTGTCCGGCTCACCTGTGTTTCTGAAACTAAGAATCTTTCCAGATGAAAGACCCGCTGAGTTTCCATCTCAACGCTTTTAGAGTAAGTCAAAATGTCAGATCGTTGAATCTCCTGAAGATCTGTGAGGTCGGTCCTACTTTTTGGGGACCGACGCCGTGGCGCCTGCGTCCAAACTTGATGTCGGTATTGAATCTCGACCGTAGCTGCAAACGGCCTCTTCATCACAGTGTCAGTGCCGTCATCGGGGATTTCAGTCTGATACACCCTCAAGGGCCGACTGTTGCCGCGAGACGTCTTGGCCCAGTCTGAACGGTTCAGTCGGGTGTTTTGGATATAAGGCGGGAGACTTATAATGCTGAGCAACTGTGTGTGTGTGTGTGTGTGTAAATAAGTCTTCACAGGGGAAGAACACAGTCAATGTATCTGAGGAAGTGGGTGGTTTTGCGCTGCTTGGGTACGACTTTCTCGTGCTTCGCTCTAAACGTCCCTCCTCCCTCTCGCTTTCTGTTTCCCTCCCTCGAGCAGCTGCTTTCCTGTCTTTAGCTGGGAACTGCAGCCAGTATGTTTTTGTTTTTTTCTTTTTCCCCCTCATCCTCACGCGTCACAAGCAGGAACGCACCGACTTACTGGCTCGCACAAGCTCTCTTCTTGTCTGTTTCTGCCCCGTTCTCCCACTCGTCTGGCTGGCGACCGCTCGCTCTGAACTCAGTTTGGAAACGCACCGCGGAGCAAATATTCCCACTATTCCACTTGGCTGCCATGATCACGCTGACATTGCTGTGAGAAGTGCCGGACTTTTTACAGAGATGCTTTCATGGTGAGGTGTCTTTTTTTTTTTTTCTGTTTCTTTCTGAAAGGCCACTTGTGTTTTTCAGCCTCCTGTTTGTTCTTCTCTGTCTCGGGAAAGTGCTGCTGTGGGATACATCCAGTGCAGACAGTCTCCAAAATCCCTTTTCACTGCATATTGGCAAGGCATTAGCAAAGTTTCACTCAGAATCAGCTGTGATTGTGAAATTATGAATTTTTGGAATGAACTCATTTGACCAGTTACATCAGTCTCAACCACATTCTTTTACTTGGATTTTTAAATGCCCTGTTGTTGAACATCTGTCTGAAACCAGTCATCAGCGAGTTGTAGTGATATGCAATGCTTATGTTGCACAAAAGTGTACCTTGTTTGTGTCTTTTTATTTGTAAGAGGCAGGTACCCCTCCGGACAGGTCACCATAGCAGGGCCACACAAGACACACAACCAAACACACTCACATTTATTCCTAGGGACAATTTGGAGTGTCCATGACCCAAACAGAACCTCTCCTTTTCCATGTCAGTGCCCATCTGACCTGAGATAAGCAGTACACGTCATGATCTTTGGCTCCCTTACACACCTCTTTCATTGTGTTTTATATTCAGTAATGAGGGCAGTTGCAGAAGTGATATTTGAATGTGGGTTTTAACATTGTCTTGGTATATGGAGATTAAATTAAACAGTTGAAGCTGAGATTGTTTATTTTTTTGTATTTTTGAGATTCCTTTTTATGCAGCCCCTCGGTCTATGAATGCCTCTGTGTTAAACCTGTAGAAATGCCAGCTGAGTGGATAGTAAAACCACAATCCTGGGCTGGGAATGCAGTCTGCGCGACGCATTCTCGTTTGTCCCGAGATGGTCCCATCATGTGTCTTTCTTTGGGAGGGAAAATTGTGGTTGAAACATGTCGCTTGTCACTCGTTTTGGGCTCCAGCCATGTGCACCGTGCTCTGCAAGTGACCGCCTGTGACTGGGTTGTCTGTGAATACTTAATCCTGTTAAACATTTAATCATGTTATGGTCACCCCCATTTTATACGGCTTCCATGTCACCCTCCACATTTTCACACATTTAATCTGTAACTTTAACGTTCCAGTTTTGGCTCATTACTACAACTGAACATTTGCCATAAATGCAAAACTTTTATGTATTTGATAAGGGAGGAGGGATGTAAACAGCAGCAAGTAAAAAATACTCTTAATTTGAATTATCCTATTCTGTTCCATTTAACCTGTTATATATATATCCCATTGATTTGTAAAGGTGTTATATATCTCAGATTCTCATTAAGATGCTCTCATCTGTAATTTATTTTTAAAATTCTCAATGTCTTGTAATCTTGGAAAAAAACGTCTCAATCTGATCCATACTGTCCTCCTTGTCTGTTTCAGGAATGCGGTTCCCCTGGCTGAAAACGACATGATTTCACCCGTTTCTCTTCACAAGGACCTCACAGTGCTGTCGTTGTGCCCATGAGGTAACATCAGGACCAGCTGGCCCCTTAACGCCACCTTTGGTCCATCCTTTTTTTTCCCTCCCCCCCTTCCCCCTCTGCCTGTTGATCATTTGCCCCCGCCAAGCCATGGGCCAGAAGATTTCCGGCAGCATCAAGTCGGTGGATGTAAGCGGGGAGCCCTCATACCGGCCAGTTCGCCGAGAACTCCGGGGCCCCGATTTCTGTCGGCCGCCGCGACTAGACCTGCTGCTGGACATGCCGCCAGCCAGCCCCGGAACGCAACTTCACCACGCCTGGAACCCGGACGACCGGTCGCTGAACGTCTTTGTCAAGGAGGACGACAAGCTCACGTTTCACCGGCATCCCGTAGCGCAGAGCACGGACTGCATTCGGGGGAAGATGGGCTACACCCGGGGCCTGCACGTGTGGAGGATTCACTGGCCGGCCAGACAAAGGGGCACCCACGCCGTCGTGGGGGTGGGCACCGCTGAAGCGTCCCTACATTCAGTTGGCTACATGGCCCTGGTGGGCTCGGACTCGGAATCCTGGGGCTGGGACCTGGGCCGAAACAAACTATACCACGATGGGAAGAACCGCTCCGTGTCCGCGTCGGCGCCCACGTACCCCCGTTTCCTGGAGCCAGACGAGTCGTTTGTGCTGCCAGACTGCCTTACAGTAATACTAGACATGGACGAAGGGACTCTGAGCTTCATGGTGGACGGGCAGTATCTTGGAGTGGCTTTTAGGGGGCTGAAGGGCAAGAGGCTGTATCCCATTGTCAGTGCCGTGTGGGGGCACTGCGAGGTGTCGATTCGCTACATAAACGGACTTGATCGTAAGTGACACACTGATGCGCACACACACACATGCACACACTTAATGACAACAAGAATTCTACTTCCACATATAATTGCTGTACGCATATAACTGAGAACAAACTCTGTGTTATGATGCATATATGAAGGTCCTCTACTAAAAGGCTTTTGGAGACTTGCTTGAGATCGCTTACCGGTCCTTGATATTCCTTTTAATTGCCGGAATACACGTTGCATAAAGGCCCAGGTCAAGCGCAAACGTTCCCGAAGGTGCCTAACTGACTCCCTGTCCACAGTGATGAGCTGTGCATGTGTGAATGTGCAAGCAGACCGTTGAGGAATCCTGGAGGGTGTCCCAGTGTGTCTGGCCTGGCTGGCCTTTGATTTTGGATTTACTAAACTCTGAAGTGAAACACGATCAATGATATAAATATAATATAATTTTATTTTTATTATTATTATTCCCTTGTTTCCAGATTTTCTCAGTTATGTGAGCAGAAAGATTTTAGCACAGTGAAAGAAACTGCGTGAAAGCTTCCAGTTCACAACAGAAAATTGAATGGTACAGTGTACAAAAAGACCCGATGAAGCTTTCAGTTTGAAGGGCAATGTAACTGCATCCAAATATGTCAAAAAACTTCTATCGGTATTTTCTAACTGTGGTTCTTGAGGTTTTTGAATTTTTCCTGCTCAAGCACATCTGCTTCAAACCACCAAACCGATTTAAAGTTATGCCAGAAATTTAGACGAGTACGGTTCTTATTCATCTTGTAACATAGCTGTCAACCTTCTTTGCTTTTAGTGAGGAAAATATTGTCACCTGTACTCACACACATGACAAAACAAATTAAAAGAAGAAACACCCATGCACAACACAGCAGCAACTAATGAAACGTAGTATTTTTCTGGCCCAGTTGTGCAGAGAAGGTGTCATTATTGCTACTATAAAGAAAAAAAACAGGTTCTGGACATGCTTGGGTTTCTGGATTATGTGTCATACAATTTTATGAAATTGACAACAATGTCTCATCATATTTTTCATTTTTACTGTGAACATAATAACAATCGAGTAATATTTATCTCGTCTCTAGGTTTCATGTTAGATGTCTGACTTGAAGCACGTCTCTGTTTGGTATATAGAGACTGGAGATGGCTCCTATATGTGAAGATTGACTTTTGTTGGCTTTTCTCATTCCTCACCCCCAACACGTCACTCCTGCCAAGCCTCCCTTGTTTTCTTTTACTTCCTTGGAAATGAGAATGGATGGGGTGTCATTTTCTCCCTGTGGTCCCTTAACACATCCCTTTGATCATGTTTTTCCTTCCTCACTGTTTCATTCTGCACTTGACTCTTTTACCCCTGAATCCCAGAGATATTTCAAGATCCAAACTTGGATTTGGTTTTGATCATTATTAACAGACATTATCAGACATGCTTTGGTCTTTGATCAAAGCATGGGTCAGTCTTGGAACTGTAACTGGCCAAATAGTGCCACAGTTTTTCTGGCCATTATAAAGGCAATAAGTTGGGCCAACAAGGAAAATATGGGCATAGGTGCTGTTTAAACAGTATTTGGCCCCCCCCCCCCTTACACATGAACTCTGTTTGACTCTGACTCCCATTGTCTTATCTCTACCTTTTGCTTTTTACAGTCTTTTTTCCATCATACTTTCAACACTAACCCTTCCTTTCAGAGTTAAAACACACAGACAGTGGCAGGTTTCTGTGGAAATGGGTTTGCTGACTTTATGTTGGATAGGTGGGTGGTTAGTTGTTGATCAGGAAGCTGCCTGCTGGCTTATTGCCCAGCAGCCTACTCCGAAAAAAAAGAAAGAAAGAGCAATCAAAAGTAAGAGGAGTTTTCTTTTCAACCTCCCTGAAGTTTAGAGCTGTGGGTTTTGCCTCACACTATAAGAATGTTGTTTATTATTGTATGTATGTTATTGACTGGTTAATGCCACCACTGAAACATTTGCATAACTTGGTTTCTTGGTACTAAGAAACTAAGTTGATAATTGATTTATTCATTTTGCTTTTTATTTTCCTCCCTCCAACCCTCAGCTGTTGTGAAAAATATCTCTAGAGGTATTGCATCCATAGCAAACCTCCAACATATTTGCCCACAATAAGGCTTTAGCAGAGACGAAACAAAATGTTTCAAGTGCTTAAAAGCTGCCAAGAATTAATAAGGTGTCATGAAATTTGAGAGGGTAAAACCAGGATTGACCCACTGTTAAATCTATGGTTCCATAAGCCGAGTCGCAAGTTCTCATACAGAGGTTTACTTTACAGAAACGGCTATCCCTGCACTCCACAGCCAGACTAAAGCTCAGCCAAAGAACTCTTGAGTAAAGCTAGTTGGTTTCTGGTTCCAAACACGGTTATTGATGTGAAAAAGTTCATCAGTGAGGGTGAACCAGTAAAGGCAATGCGATTTCTGTTATAGGTGAAGGGAATCCTTTTCTAAAATGAGTTTTTGAAGAGATCTTTGTTCTGTGCCTTCACTTACTGTGCCAACGGCCTATGACACAAACTTTTTCATGAGTTTGTTCCATGCCTCTTCTTAACGGCTGTGTCATCTTAGCTTTTATTCCCGAGCTGGTAAACCATAATAGAAAGTTGTATATTGTCAGCGAAAGTCGCATATTGGCTTCTAGGTATTAGATTCTGACTCTTGAATTTGCAGCTGGATATGTAACGGCCGGGCTTTTGGGCCCTCCTGCGCTGACCTACTCTTTGTTTCCTACATCTTGATCTCATTCTATCCATTCCTTAAATATATGCTTCTTATGCATTTTTTACCCCACACCCTCTCTGACCTGACTCTGAGCTGAGGGTGGAGGAGAGTTTGAGAAGTTTGCGACAGGAATGAAAAGAAGCGTTGAAGGCAAACTACTCTAACCGGCATAATCGCTACAAGAGCTGGAAATAGGACGCCTGGGCTCCCTGTGATGACGTGGGCGTGGACCGTAGAGCTGTGCTCTCCCAAAGTGAAAAGGTTTTGTCGCAAGATGGTGAGCTCAGTGACGAGGGGCAAGCGACTTGACCAAAGAAATACTTCTCCATTTGAGACGATGATTGAGTTTGCTGGTTTCTAATGACTGCGATGCGAGCTCTGGGATTCCATTTCACAGAGGGAGTCTCCCCTCATTGGACAGAAGGCCGTGAACATTCTACTGCCCTTTTTAACATCCTGCCTCTGTGAGATGGGTCTTTGCATGCAGAATGCTGGTACCAGAATTCATACATTGGTTTATCCAGATAAATCCAGAATTATCAAGTTCTCAGTAGTAATTTAATTCAGTGGGAGGGAGAAATGACAAAATAATTGAGCACCACTGCCTTAAGGGGCTGTACGTGAACTAAAACTAGGTCAGACAGGCGCGCTAGTCTTATGCTAATAAATTGAACCAGCATGACACGGAGCCCGTGCCTCGACCTGTTACCTCACCGCATCTCTCATAATGAAGGTGAGGCGGGAAAACGGGTTGAGCTAAAGCACCGGCGAATTGGAGCACGCACTCAAAAGATCGGCCTGTCTCCCCACTTATTTCTAAGTAGGACATAGCCGGGGCGGCGTTGCCTCGTATGCAGCTAATGCCTGTCAGCGCCCAGACAACTCGCGCAGCGGAACATGTTTGGCTGCAGGCGTCGGAGTACGAGAGGCTGAAGGGAAACAGCCGCTTTGCTTTTAGCTGCCTCACGCGGTGACATGGCGAGGGCAGATGAGCTGAGGCGACAGCGAGGAAAAGCCGCCACTTTGCGAGCTGGGTTTGAACGGCTGCCAGCTCGCCCGCAGACCTGCCAGTGGGCCACGCTCCATCTTCCTTTTAGTGTGGCATAAACCTCCGAGTGTCTCTGCTATTTAAGAAAATATGTTAGGGCTTGCAAAGAAGCGGGGAACGCGCACCTGGTTCCAAACACACGGTTATTGATCTGAAGAAGTTCATCAGTCAGGGTGAACCAGTAAAGGTTAGAAGCAGGCTACATGCCACATTGGAGAAAATAAAAGAAGAAAGTAGCTAAAGATAAAAAAAAAATTAAAAAAAGAACAGAGACAGATCAACTAAGCTGTCTCAATAGTCAGGGTCCTCCTTTTAGACCTTTTGGATTACAGTGTGTACCATTATATGGGCTTGAAATAACACCTGGTTGGACTTTTCTGTGTTCGAGTTGCCTTGGAAAGAAGGAAAAAAAAAAAGGTTAAACTGAAGGAGCCCATCCAGAGTAAGATCGTTTATGATGCGAAGCATCTGGATTTAGTTGAATGAGGAGAGATTTCCGCTGATGGAAGATGTTTAAAGATTGGCGAGGACCCCCAACTTGTATCTCCCGTGGGCGCTCGTCAGCGGCGCATGACGGGGCCACGCATCTCCCCGGGCAACCTTTACCATGGAGACCAGCAACTGTCTCCGTTTCAGTTTGTAGTCGTCACCGCGCCACCTTTCAGGAGGGCGCCGCACCTGGAACAACACATCACTTGTAGTGAGAGCGTCTGACAGGAAGTGGTGACTTTTTTTGCTTCTTTTTTACATTTTTATGCCGATAGTACAGATGCGCACAGCCAGATTAGAAGCGATGTGCTGGAGGAGAACCCGATGCCAACACAGGCTGAAGGGGAAACTACAGCTAACTTAATTCAACACCTGGCAGGAAGATGGATCCATGTGGCAGCAGTTTTAAAAAAAAAAACACCTTTTTTTTAACACCCTTCAGGAATTTATAGAGGAGTTCAACATCGTATGCAAAGTACATACCAAAAGGAACCACGAAAACAGATGTTTGAGCTTTTAAAAATGCGTCTTTCGATTCCAGTAGTCAGTTTTTATCTGATGGTGGCTCGAAGGCTTTAAACAAGATTCTGGTCCTCACCTCCAAGTGGTCACGGAGCCACAAAAAAAAATGTTTATATAACCAGAAGAAAGCTCAAGTGTCCCGACAGCCTCTCTGTCTCCAGTCCAGATCCTTGAACACTTCTCGGGCTCGCTGTCAAACGGCTTCTCATTTGTGCCGTCAGGTTGGCGGTTGTGCTAATGTCGTGCAGTTTTACCAGACTGTGGAGAAAATGGCTCAGCCGCTCACCTGAGATGGCTTATTCCGACTATTTTACACGAGGCGTGTGTTTGTTTTGCAGGAAAAGGGGGAGAAAAACACAACACTTTTCAGTGTGTTTTACCCCGTAAGAAGTGTGTGTTTTAATTTTGGTACATAAGTGTGAGGACCGGTCCTTATCCCTATACGGAGTGTGTAAGTGGACTCTTTACCAGCAGGAGCTGTGCTCGCCCAGATGGCGCTGCCAGGTGGAGCTGCTCAACATTCATAGACAAGCAGCAGTTGAGAATCTGTTGGACATCCAGACATCACTTGCTTATCAAAACCGGTGGGAGGGCAGTCGGCACTTTTGTCGAATTGCCCGATTTGTCGACGTTGTAAATATTCTACAACCATTGGCTGCGTTTTTTTTTTCTTTTTTCAGCCAGTTTGCTTTTGTTTGTGATGTCAGTGCAACCAAAGGATATCCCAGATTTTCCCACAGCCTTCAGCCTGGACACGGCTGCTGGCGGGTAGGTATGGGAATAGCGGGAATGGCTTCCTTCCGTCATCCTATTCCGACGTGAAACTATCCCCGCGGGTTTACGCCGACCGGTCGTGACGCGTCGTGTAGGAATGGCTAAGAGAAGGAAGAGGTGGGCCGCTGCTTGCCGCCTTCTGTGTGTCAGTTAGACTGAAAAGCCTCTCCCTCTGTTTCCCCCTTGTCTCCCCCCCCCCCCCCCCCAGCGGAGCCCCTCCCTCTGATGGATCTGTGCAGACGGGTGGCTCGCCTGGCCCTGGGCAGAGAGCGCATTCACCACATCGACGCCCTCCCGCTGCCGCAGACTCTGAAGAACTACCTCCAGTACCAGTGACGTCCAACGGGCCCCCCCGGCCGGGGGGCCGGGGGCGGAGCCCCCCCCCCCCCGATGAGCGGACGTCCGCTGACGTGGCCGCTGATACTGATCAGGAACAGTCGGTACAACTTTGTGATCACCAAAATGATTTGTTTACACTTTTCTTTGGAGGGTTGAAGTTGGATATTTTGATCTACCGTTCTTTTTTTTTTTTTGTCTTTTTTTTCTTTTTACTTGTAGAATTATTTTTCACTGAGAGAAAAGTGATGGTGTAAACGGACGTGTGTGAGAGATGATGCGATGCAAGACGAAACAAGTTCTGGTTTAGAAAAGGCCTTACAATGCTGTAGTTTTTAACATAGTCCATGTAAACTACTCTTTTTTAGAAAGGTTTTATTTATAATCTCAACAACACAGCATTGTCTGTGACCCACATAAAATGACCATATGCAACAGGAAGTGGCCATTTGCACACGCTACCACGCACAGATCACATATATGTTGGCCTATCACGTCTGTGGAAGCGATTTATCACGCCGTCAGTGGCGAGAAGACCACTCGCTGACATGCGGCCACCTGCAGGGAGGCGGTCAGCACCTCCAGACCGGATCGAGTATTTAAAACCGGCCCCCTCCCATCAGCTGATCTCTTGCCTATCGACGAACTCCCCCAGCTTAAGTCTCCACGGGCTGGTGAAGTGGGAGGATGAATCCTCCTGGTCGTCAGCTGTCAATTTATCGTTAGTAGAAGCTGCTTTTCCAGCTGCTAATGAACCCCCCCCCCCATACAGAGTCCGTTCAGACAGACGGCACACGACTGTCCCGGTGGATACTTAATCCCCCACAAAAATCAAATGTTGCGTTTTTATCCACCTCTTCCAATGTTTTACTGTTGTTTTTCTTTTTAGCTTTTTACCCCAGATCTACATTTAAATATTTGTATTTTTTTCAAATGCCTTTTAAAGACTTGTCTGGGGACATGAAATCCGGCGTGCATATTTTCGGGAATGTGCTGCCGTGAGAATCTTTTTAAATGTGAACAAGAATAAACTGCTTAAAACAAAGGTTCCTTATTTTTGTTTTTTTTTTTTTACTAATTTGACAGAATAATCTTCTCCTAAATGAGGTACCTAGCCAAATAACTACACTGCACTGTTGGTTGGATGTACTCGCTAAATATGATTTTTTTACACACTGCCTATGTCAAAATGAGCCATGTAACAAAAACACAACTTGTTTTTTTCAAGCATTTTTTAAATTGAAGTTGCTGCCTCTAAAGACAAATAATGTGGTGGGGGGGGAGGGCATTTTCTCTGCTATTCTAAAAGAAGCATGCCAGTTATTTAATCAAAACCTCAAAGGAATTAGATGTTCAGGTTGATTCTTGCTGTCCTTATTAAGCATTGGCTGCGTTGCCCTAAAAAAGCAACAGCTGGTGTGTACCCCCCCCCCCCCCCCCCCCCGCCCCATTAAAAAGGTATGCTTTGGTTTAATTAGTTAAGTAGAATTTGTTCTTTTCAAACTATTACTCAGAGGCCCTGTAAATAATGGTGTTGCCTCAGTTTTTGGTACAAAAAACCAGTCCCTTGATAAATGTGAACACAGTTCTGCAGTCAGAGGTGAAGATTCTCCCTTAGCTGGTTCTAAACTGGTTCTACTCGCTCTGGACGGGCTTTGAACAGCAGAACAAAGATGACGGTGCGACTAAAGTACAGCTGTCTGGCTTTTCCTAGCACCATGAACGGGATTTGACTAAATGACACAAACTTGTCTTGATGATTATATTCATGTTTACGCATTTAGCAGACGCTTTTATCCAAAGCGACTTACAAAGTAGACACAATGTTATAGTTCTAAGTTCTCTAGAGGAAAATCCCCGGTCAGAATCAGGGGTGACGACAAAGAGAGAGAGGGAAGTGCAGAAAGAGTTATAGAGGGCTACAGAGGTATGGGTAAGAGTAAGGATAGGAGATTCTCTTTAAAGAGGTTGGTCTTTAAGACCCTTTAGACCCTACCGTGAAGATAGACAGGTTCGCCAATGTTCTTGTAGCGCTTGGTAGGTCATTCCACCATCTTGGAACAACACTTGAAAACAGTCTGGAATGTCTTAAGCGTGGTGTAGGCACTGCTGGACCACAATCCATTGATGACCGAGTTGTGACATAAGCCTTTGCGAGTAGACGGGATCCGTACGCTTAAGCACTTTGCAGGCTAGCATCAGGGACTTGAATTTGATGCGGGTAGCCAGGGGTAACCAGTAAAACTCAACAAGGGGGTGACGTGAGACCTTTTGGGCTGATTGAAGACCAGACGGGCCGCCACGTTCTGGATAATTTGGCTGGGAGACCAGTCAGGAGTGCGTTACAATAGTCAAGGTGGTAGACGATCATAAAATGTACCGGGAGCTGGGAAGCATGTTGGGTTAGGTATGGCCGGATCTTTCTTATGTTTAGTAATGTGAAGCGACGAGATCGAGAAACGGAGGTAACATGATCTTTAAAGGTCAGCTGGTCATCAATCTTGACACCCAAGTTTCTGGCTCCCTTTTATGGAGTCAGAGACAGGGATGTAGTCTGGATTTGAAAATGGTGGTAATGCAGATATTGACCAGATCTGCTTTAAGGTCAAGTTTGGGTTCGATTTCCCGACATGTGGGGCGTCCTGTCCACCATACAGCTCTGTTCAGTAGTGCAGGGACCCTTTTTAAAGCATCATTGAAATGAAAGTTGAAGCTAAGGACTTGTTTGATTTAGTGAGAAGTGACTTCATCCCTATTAATCTGGCCTGTGACGGCCTTGCTCTTCTCTATTGCTTTACTTTTGGCTATTTTTTCCTCACTAACCTACTCCATTCCGCATTGAAATCCCTAGACTCACCTGCTTTTTACTTCAGCCATGTAAGATTTAGTCGAACAAGTTAGTGAAAATGGAAGTTCATCCCTTCTTCATCCTCTTCCTCCTCTAAATATACGATCTATATGTAGACAAGCGCAGTGTGATGAGGAAGAAATGGAGGATTAGAAGCTTGTACCTTGCTACAGGAACAGTCAGAGTCAAATATTTTTTTTTCCATTGGGCACTGGATTTGGCATTAGTAGCAGAAAATGGAGAGATGCATTTAGTTGGAAATAGAAAAAGGCTAGAAATGTCTGTCTGTGGTATCAAAAAACGGATTGGGAACTGACCTCATCACGTTGAAAAAATCTAGCTTGGAGCTTGGAAATTTCAATGAAACAGCCTGTAGGATCCAGTAACCTTTACCAGAACTGTTTCAGCAGGAACGCCGTCACTAGGTGAACACTATCCGTTCTTTACAAGAGAAATCATGTAATCAGATTAACATGATTTAACTTGGTTTCTTTTCTGTGGTAGTGAAATGCTTTTTGGCAATGGTCAAACATACATCCCATTAAGTAAATGGAGTTCTAGGTTTCCAATTGGGAAGCGTGTCCCCTGAGGTTCGGAGTTGTGTTTTTTTTGTTTGGTCAAACGTCGAGGTGACGTTACACAAGAGTTAGTCAACCAAAAATATTGATCTTCTGGGTCGACTTTGCTTCAGGAAAAAGGTCACTTCTGTGGTGATTTATGCTCCAGTGGAGGTTCATATGCCCAACGCAAAACTAGAGACGTGAGGTCAAACTCGGCGACGCGCAAAACCCCAGAAAAATGTCTTGCATTTGCTCCATTCAGGCCCTTCCACAGTCTTTTTTTCTCAACTGTTTATGACTTTGAATAAGGCTAAGATAAGGCCTATTGTTGTTTTACCCCGCCTTCCTCTTTCCCTCCCCCCTTTTACTTGTACACATATTTATAAAGATATGCATATACATGTATGTCCATATATACATCCATCTACAGACACGTATACAAACATACTATACACACACATACATTAAAGAATTGAATAAAAACCTACAGCAAGACAGTCAAAATCTCAAAAGCGAATAAATTATTAAAATACAATAAAGTAAATAGATAAACCAATAAAAAATGGAAAATAATTCAAGGTACATAAAAGGTCCAAAGGTAAAATCCCAAATGAAAAATAATGATAGTTACATTTTTGCTCAATGTCTTATTTTGGTTTCACTATTTAATTATTTATACCTGCTGTATTTCAATACAACAGACCAGGACTGCACTAGTAAGTTTTTTTTTTTAAAGATTACGTCAGGATGTTGCAAACCAACATGCAACACTAGTATGCAAACATTGCAAACCACTGCAAACCACTGTGTTCCCAAAACTGCGGAGGTCTTCCATTTTTCCTCTGGCCATACTTTAGGGTCAAATACAAAGAAATGGTCTCATGCCTTGGGAGAGTCGGGTATCAAACTCTTAAACTCATTAATCTCTGTCTTCAACATCAGAAACATATTGACACTCTTGGGGTTTTATTACCAAGAAGAATGACGGAAATAAATTAATATTAACACAATCCTCTGTATGTTTCTCCAAGGTATTCACTCTTATCATCCCTCTGTTTATCCATTTTCTATACTTAATTCACACTGCCCAACTTTAGTATGTCTATAAATCAAAACCTTTGTTTTGTCTTTTCTTCAAAGGCCAATTTATCATTAAGTTTAATTTTTAAAAGTAAAACTATATGCCTCGATATAAAATGTCATGGCGGTTTAACAATCCAGGATCTGTGGACATAATGTAGTATTCCTGTAAATGTGACAGTTTAGTTGCAAATCAATTGCTGTCTCTGGACATAAGATCTAAACTAAGCAGAGAAAGATTATAACGGATATGGCACAGTTGTGTCTTTGTCTTCATTTGAACATTCCTGAAAATGAAACATGCTTAAATTAGTTTTCATGCCAAAATAGACTGAGTCACCCACAAACTACATCTGGCCTACTTTAAGGGTGACTCCTGCCACAACTATGAAAGATCCAAATATTCTGTCCATAGCATATACATGTTTCTCATCTAAGGCATCTGCATCCTGTCAATGATTGCAATGTTATTACAGCTGGAATTTTTTTTCTTTTATTTCTCTTTTTTTTTAAATGCAACCACGGAGTAAATATTTGCACCATTTTCTCTCCAGGTAATCTATTTAAAGTACCCCAACTACATAAAAAGCTGTTGTGTAAGGCTTCTTCAACAAAATGACTTGAGTTTGACACACAAGTTTCATTATATCATTTTTCTCTGCAAATAACAAATGGGATGTTTTTCCTTTGGCAAATCGAAGATAATCTACTTTTATGTTACATGACAGAAAACACCAGTTACACTCTACCAGACAGGCCTTTTCTTTAAACCACTCACAAGAACACACAATTCAAATGATGTGTATTGGACTTTTATTTGTGTATTTGGATTTCTTTTAACAGATCAAGTGGATGATTTTATCTGCATTACATTTGGTTAAAAGTTTAGTATGAGCATGCAGCTGTACTTTTTGCAGCGCCATTGTTTCCCTATGCTACTTTTTTTGGGTGTTTTTTTTCTACCGTTTCACAGAACAAAAGACTTTGTTTGAGGATTCCTGCTTTTTTTTATTAGCATTTTTCCTGTGCAAAGGAGAAATAATATATGTGCAAGAACAAAGCTGCTGTAGTTTGAACCTATAAATATAAATATGCCCCTGCCTTCTTTTTTCAACTTTCCCCAAATGTCACCTGCTGCCTTATTAGGTGAAATCAAACCATTTTTACTTCAAGGGTGCATATAAAAGGAGTGTAGTATGTCTGTGGTTGCTTCACAAAAAAATGTGGACTAATTTACACACAGGTTAGGTTTTTTTTAGTCATTTAGTCACTACTTTTACCCTGAAGTCACGTTTACTCTTTGTGTTTTTGGGACGCGGTTAACATGGAAATAAAAGCACGCACATAATTGGGTTCATTTGGGCTCACAGGCACTTGTAGCCGAGCGTAACATCTTCCCATCGGAATTCTTTGGTTTTTGCATGCCCTGGCAGATCTCTGAGGAAGACCTCATCGTGTCGTCAGAGCAAACACTGCGGCCACTGTTGTCTCGAAATCTGTGCCAAAGTTTTCTTTTGTTTAGTTTTTTTGTACCTCGGTATTGTCACACGTCAGTATGACGTCAATGCCCACTGGCCTGTTCAGGGTGCGGAAATGGGGGGAAAAAAAGTAATTTGATCTGAATTCTGTTTAATAGGGGTGAAAATACAAAAGAATTTGACTAATGAAAGAGTCCAATTTATTTTAAGTCGCACCTGAAAGTTAGAAATAAATCGATTCCTGAGCAACTTACAATAGATAATTTGCTAAATTAATTGGTAGCCCCGTCTAAAAAAGTAATTTCTCATGTAGATGGGGTTCATGTCTTAGAAAATAAGTCATGGATTGGAAATTGACCTCATTGATGCTGCCACCTTTTGGATTTCTGTCAGTACTACAACATTTGTAAAAGCAACTGAGAACCAAATGACAGAGATATCTGGGATTCTGACCCTGATCTGTCTCGTATCATAATGTTATATAAAATAAAGGAAACAATGTAGTTCTAATCTTCCCCAGCTGAACAAAGTTTAGAGTGGAATAGCAAGATTTTTATTGTTTCCCTCTTTTATTTCCAGAGATGACAGTATGACACGAGTTCTGTGGCGTAATATCAGATTTTGTGAGAAATCATGCTTTTTCCCAGAAACTGTTGAAATTTTAGACTATTTTGGCCAAAAGAAAAAACTAAATTAAACAAAATAGCTGGGTTATGCCTTAAATTTGTTAAAGTGGCCAATGTATAATGCAATAACTAATCGATAACTGTCAAAAGTGCTCTGGTTTAATCTCCCCAGCCCATTGAATGATGATGCATAAACGGGGTCGACTCACTGGAGCAAACTCTTTTCACCGGAGACTCTGTGACTTATCACAGCGGCTGCTGCTAACTTTAATTAGATATCCCACTGAGCCTCGACGGGGGACCGTCATGCACGGGAGCCGGACCTTATCTCAGTGGATTACAGCCATCATAACTCAGAGGCGGAAATTCTTGAGAAGAAAGGGCAACGTTGTTGTTTCTACGTGGGACAAAAACACCTGCTTGCAGACTGATAAAGAGACAGGATTTACATGTTATAATGAACTGACATCCCATTGAAATGGGGGAATTTAGAAGGGTGCTTTATGATATCTCAGACAGCAGCACCTTAAGTTGTCATAAAACTTAGTTTCTGAGTGGCACTTATAATTTAAAGTAAAGTGCGTTCTATGTTTCAGTCATGGCTTTCAGATTTTAGCAGAAGAATGAATAGAAACTGCCAGCAATGTCGGTGAAATCCTCCAGGAAGTCTCACACAAAACACTTTTCCAAAAGCCCCCCCTATGTTACTGAACAATGGGCAAAAGTACTCGGAGTAGCTTTCAGGACCTCGTTTCTGTCAATGAAAATTTGCAAGCAAATGCAAGAAAAGTTTTGAATTAAATTGTCTTTCCTCAGGAAATGAATGTCCATCAGAAGGTTCTATTCATCAAATGTTACTTCCCACATGTGTCAGGAACTCGGATTGGAGCATCTGTCCTCGTTTCTAACATTCTGCATGGATTCGGACCTTTTCCTGGGTAAGAGAATTCTTACCGATTGCACCAAGATTTAAAGGTTTCTCAGAGGATCCGTGGCCCCCACATGTAGCTGCGTCTCTGAGATTTCAGTCTGTTATGACAGATGCCCAGATTTCTGTTCTGAAATGAACAGTTTTGGAGTTTAATTTATGGGTTATGGACATCATTTGGGGGGGTTATTACATCAGCATCACAGTTTTGGAAATCCAAAAGGGAAAAAAAGGATTGAGGTGGCTATTGGAAGTGGAAATGTGTCCTTCAACTTGAAATGAAATGTTGTGAGTTGTTTTTTTCTTCATATTTTGTTGTAGTTTCAGATTTTTCGGATACTATTTGACCCGGGTGAGGTTACACCTCCCCAGAACATTCTCTAGATTCAACAGAAAAGGGATCACGTGTTTGTGTTGGGCTGAACGCTGATTTGTGCAGCAAAACGGTTGCTTTGTTGAAGGGCAGGTTGTTATTACTGTTCTCAAACAAAATGATTTGTTATCTGTTGTGTCTTTTTTTTTTGCAGGAAAAATAGTTTCTTTTTGCATCATGTTTTTTTAAATACCCAAATTGGATGTACATCCAAAAGTAGGATATGCTTCAGTTTGTTAGCCAGGTGGCGTTACCTAACTATTAATGATATTTATACTGTAAAATATTCCAAACTATTTTTGGATAATTCATATTGACAGCGCGAAAATGTTGGTACTATTTTTTTTAATTGGCAAGAGGTCTTGTTTACCTTTGAAGACCTTCCTTTAAACTTTTATTAGATCTTCATGTAAGTATCTCATAATTATGACTTAGCTATCTATAATAATGAGATATTATCTCACAGTTATGAAATACTATCTCATAATAATGAGATAGCAAAGTCATAATTATGAGAGACAACTTTTTTTGTTTTTGTTTTATCAGAGTGGCGGAAGTGGTCTTCCGTAGATCTCTCTCCTTTTCTGTGTGGTTTCTTTGTATTTGCTCTGCCTCTTTCCCTGTCCTCCTGTCAGGTGTGGATTTATTTACATATAAAAGTATTCTGAATTTTATTGTATTGTAAAGATACATTAAAAACAACAGTTTTGATTAATGAAGGAGGGCTTTTCATCCGCAAGGCTTCCCTCAGCAAAACAAATTTGTTTGGCATAATGCGGTATTCAGATTACCTTTCTGCTGTCATAATCCTGAACAGGACATAGTTAAAAAAAGAATATACAATAGTCCGTCAGTCATCTATGAGTTCATCCAATCCCTGTGCTCTGGTTTGGCCAGGGAAACATGTGGATAAGAAAAACAAACATGGAAAAATTCTTTCTTTAAAACTGCTGTGCTGGTGGTGTCGGACCACCTCACAGCAGTTCCAAAGTTCCAAAACAAAGTAGATTTAGGCCGTTTCTCAAAGGGAGTGTGTGACCACCTCCTTACAAATCTTTGTAAGACCCCCGAGTTCTCCATGAAACGTAACCTGTTTTCCCAAAAGTGTTAACTAAAAAAATGCCACAGATGTTAGATGAGCATGTATTTCTGCTATCTGAGTTACATTACTTTTTTACCTTTCAAGTGATGATATCTTAGTGAAGTCGGCAAGCGTCCCTAGTAAATGGGAAGAAAAGCCTTCAGCCTTTAAAAAAGAGTTTCAAGAGCTCAAAAAACATAAAAGGACATTTTAAAATGTTATAACTATTGTTTCACGTGCCAGAAAAGAACACAATAAGTATTTCAAATTCAAAATTGTTGAAGAACAAAACATATTAACACCATAAAAAGTTGAATGAAGGGTGACAATTATTCGAACAGGAGTTTTATCTGTCTAATGGATAAGGATTCCAAAAAACATTTGGGTCACTGTACAGCTTTGAAACTGTTCTTTAAAATCACTATATATTCTCAGTATGGTGTCACCCAAACAAAAACGTTCTCATCTTAAACGGAATAATTAATTTTAAAGAAATGACCTAACTCTCATCTTAACGTTTTCCATTGAGATAGATTAATTTTTCCAATTTAGATCTAAATTAGACAAAGAAATCCAATGGAAATGGGTTTACATTGAGACGTATTAAACGGAGCGTTATATAAATAAAACGGGAAGAATTTAGCATTCGTGTGCTTATTAAAAAAACTCTACATTTGGACTGTGCTGTGAGGAAAGCGGGACCTTTAACGCACTCCAGCGAAGAGTGGCGGAAATACACTTATATTTTAAAACGAAGAAGAAGAAGAGGCGAAAGGAAAAGCGAAAAAATAAATAAATAAAAACACACGTCAGCGGAACGCGTACCACTTCGGCGCCGTTCGCAGTCTCGGGTCGGTGAAATGAATTTATCTCTTAAATAGCCGAGCAAAGGATTAACATAATTTATTTTCAACTATGGTTGCGACCGACTTTGCCATGGCGCCATAACGAGCAAGGTCAGTACACAGCCTCTACTCCGGAATGCTTCGTTTGCATACATATGAAATGTGCCATAGTAGGTGTACAGTTGTGTCTCGCTACTGTGACAGAAATGGAACATCTTGAACATTTTAATTTACAACATTTTTTGTTGTTGCCACTTCTTCCAAACGGTGTCTTTAACCGATGTTCTTTATTTTTCCTGCCCAATTAAGGCGTTAAATCGTCTCGAGCGTGCGTTCAGATTCACATACAGATTTTTTTTGGTATTTCTTCACACCTCTGTCATTAAAAAAAAAAAACGAAAAAACTTTATTGCCTTCAATGTACATTGACAGACAACAACATACGAGAAGAGAAAAAAAAAGAAAAAAGAAAAGAAGAGATTGGGTTTCAGGCGTCACTCAGAGATGAAGTTGCAGAGTTCATTTCGCTGAGTCATCATCTTTTACTGCATTAAGTTTCTGTTCCCATTTTTGTGTGTCTCCGAGTATATTTTACGTCTTATCCAGCCTTAGTTTTCTTACTGTCGAGGAGCAGTGTTTTAAACGGATATATGAAATGGTTTTCCATATTTGTAGGTTCCTTTCGTGTCTTAGGTTTTAAGAAAAGGACCCATTTTATCCATGTTAGGATAAAACATTGCTTCGCATTGCTTCTTGTGTTCGGACTTAGAGTTCATTTCTGCACCTGATTTTCCTGTTTTTTGTTCCCAGAACATAAACATAAGAAAACAAAGAAGTGAAAGATGAGCTTCCTGCACAGGTAAGTAAAAATACTGGTATTGTGTTGATACCATATAAAAATACATCTTTCAATTCTTCAAGAAAACATTTTCACACAACTTTTTCACATTGTCTCTGTATAAATTGGACTAATTTGGCTGAACTATGACGGTGTAACAATTAATCTAGTACTTTTTGGCTTGAATTGGTCCGTAAGTTTTTCGTGCCAAGAGATGACTTTTTTGTCAAAATAAAACAAAAACTTGATTAAATCATTAATTAATCTTTTTTTTTTTTTGCCTTTTACAATGTGATCCCCCAGAATCGGTCATGACTTTGTCTTCTCGGGACGGAGAGCCAAACTATGCTGGTGGAAGAGGCGCCTGGTTCTTTTTGTCTGCCCAGTGACTGGCTCTTTCTGCAAAACCTTCAGCTCTGCTCCTTCACAACTAGGTACAGAACTCAATTAAAAAATAAATATATATAGATATCAGTGGCGGCTGGTGAAAAAAAATCTTGGTGGGGCTGGTGTGCCAATAGATTTCCCTGCCAAGCCCAATACATGCAATCAAGTTAAAAGTCGGAAAATGACTACAATTCCAGAATAGGCACTTAATTCCATTCTCAGAATCAGCAGTTTACATATACAGTTAACCATTTAAAGCTATATTAGGTCTTATTTTGGAAAGGAACAGTATGAAATACAACACTCAATTTCAGTATTTGTCATCAAACACACAAAGGTCACGAAAGGGAAACTCAGTAAAGATCTCACTGAATAATGTGAAAGCTGCTCTTGAAATGTTGTCATCGCCGTAATCTCCACGTCACTGCCTGACTGACCACTAGTTATACGTCTATGGTAGCAGGGGCGCCAGTTCCAGGCACCCCAAAGCCATTAATTTCGGCGATGCTGATTGGCCAAATATTTATCAATCGTCCCTAGCAACATTTTTCAATTGGTTATTTCGCTGCACTTCAGGGGCGCTTGGGGCTAGCGCCCCAGAAGAGAAACAATACGTTCCGTGGGTGGAAATGCACTGTTGAATGAGAGTCAATTAGTGGAAGTGTTGTTTTAATAATTCATATTACATGTAGCCACATACTATTAAGTAAAACTGACATTGATAATAATTAAAATATATATATATTTATTACTTTTCCCCCTCCACATCTAGGGGGGGGGGCAGCGCCCGAGCGCCCCCTATGGGCCAGCCGCCCATGATAGATATACAAAAAGCTACATTGAGGACATTCTATTGATCTGTTCAATAATACTTGGCTAATTTCTTGAATAAACTGAAAGTTTCATTTTCATGTGTCTGTTATATATAAATGCTAAAAAATGTTTTATTCGTCTTTTATTACAGACCCAATAGATATCCACAAGAAGAAGCTTTTACTGTGGTTCAGCCATCTTCCTTTGGAAGAAAAACAGTTTGGCAACCATTTTAACCCAGATGCCACTTATGTGAATCCCCTTATCCTCCAAAGAAAGTACGAGGAAAGGGCAGGACTGCTCGGCTCGCCTTTCAAAACTGAGACCCCTTCCAACCCTCCCGTGACTGTGGAGCAGCTTTTCGAACCTGTCCACACCCGGAATGAAGGCCAAGGGCGGAACGTGCTCCTGTATGGGGCCGTGGGAACCGGGAAGAGCACGGTTGTCCGGAAGCTGGTGATGAACTGGTGCACTGGAACGGCGCTGACGCACTTCAAGCTTCTGCTGCCTTTTTCTTGTGAAGACCTCTGCCAACTGTCAAAGTAAGAGCTTGTTATTTGGTCTTAGATCAAGAATCCAGAGTTCCATCCATATACATGGTTTTGTGCACAGTAAAAGAGGTGGTTGCACAGTAAAAATAATCTAGGGCCTTTTCACACGAGGCTTGTAGTTCAGATTTTGACCTGTAAATGAATGGAGACAATTTTCAGCTTAATTCGTATTGAACAATTTGTTTACAAGATAATTCAAAGTGCTTTACATAGACTTTAAAAGCAGGAATTTAAACAGTAGATTAGAAATAAAGAGTGCTGATAAAATACTTTCCGTTGTCATATGGACACCACATAAAAAGAAATGCTGCAAGAGCATTTACTTATAATTGCGCTGATTAAATTCAGAAAGCTGGGCGTTGCTTCAAACTGCATTTAATGTTGACTTGCTCCGCTGTATCGATTGGTCATAGCAACAGAGCCATCCAGGATGGCAGCTATGGTTGTTTAGTGTTGGCTTCGACATCCCAGACGCAATTGATCATTTTACCGAATTATGTTGTTCCCTAAAAGTGGCTCCAGGTAGAAAATTCATTGTTTTCGTTATAAGCTGTATGTCGGCTATTGGGGGTAAGAGCTGGCTGCCAGTTACGGTCCAGAAAATCCAGTTGATCCCTAAAAACACGTTCTCTCCTGATTGTCAAGCATGAATAACACTGCTGTTTTGAATGCTTGCGATAAAACTCAGGATTAAATTTTGACCTGGAGGGACATTAAATGTCACATGGTGGCTTTAGTTTCCACTGTCAAGTTTTTCTTTATAGACCACAAAATGCACCTGGAAAGGGGTGCGCACTAATTCTGGGGCCCATTTTGTACGTACGCAGTATTTATTAATGAGATCCCTGTTTACTTAGAATTATATCGGTTATACAAGGTTGTTGTCTGTCTGTACATTTACATTTTGTATCCATTTGACACCCATTATCCAGTGTGAAATGGGCTGTTAAACCCAATGTAGGTTGATAGAATTTGTATTTATATTTTACCATATAGAATGTAAATAACCATCATCTTACAGCAAGAAAATACATGTAGATGTAATGATATAATCATGGTAGAAATATAAGAGAAACCGCAAGTTTCAGGCTTTTGTGGCTTTCGGTTTATTTCGAAGTTATTGTAATTTCTTGAGATGGACAAGTATAAGATTTCCTTGTCAGGTAACCCAGTTTTCGTATTGATGTGACTGACATCTTCCTCATAGGGTGGCTTCTCTACGAGATCTGGTGAGCAGGAAATATTTCCATCTGAGCAAACATCCACTGCTTAGTGGTGACGGAGATCAGGCCAAACAAGTCCTGTTCCTGTTCAACGGCATGGAAAGGATGCAGCTAGACTTCCGGATTGGGTCTACCGAGCTTTGCAGTGATCCGAACGAGACCATACCCCCTGCCGTTATTGTCGTGAATCTGCTGAGGAAGTATCTGTTGCCTGAGGTAAGACACAGCCCATCATCAGTGCACTTTTTAAATCTTATTTTGTTCTAACTCTTAAATCCATTTAAGTCATGAACTGTATGTCTGATGTTTAGATTGAATATGTAACAGTGAATGTTTGTTTGTAGCTGCAAAAAACACTGGACAAAGGTGACTAAAGTACCAGCTTACTGTAATATATTTGGCCAAAATTTTTTTTCACATGAATTCAAACAATAATGAGAAATTCAGGTTACGTAACTGAACAGTTAAAACAAAGGATTATATATTTTTTAGCATGTTTCTTTAACATGTAATAAAAAATATGCCTTTGGCAAAATCACCCACAAGATCCACTAGTTGTATTCCTGTAGACCTGGAATAATGTGCTTAGGAACAGATGACGTTCTTTTTTCTCGATACATTTGGGTAAAACTAATTTTTTTTTGTTGTTTATACCTGTAATCAAAGTTTTTTTCATTTTTGTTTAGAGAAAAAGAAAAAAAGGATCAGCTATAAGTTTCATGGCAAAAACTGAATTTTTTTTTAATACGACAGTAAAATTTAAAACTCAACTTCAACACCTTTTTTGGGAGACAGTAGATCTGAAAATGTCTCATTCACTGAATGGTTAAGATTTGGCAGGAAGAAATATGTCACAAATCCCTCTTTTTTTGACCTCCCTCCAAGTTGAAGAATAGAATTCAGTACTTTGTTAGGGTATGGATTGATAGATAATCCTGTATATTAGCAGACGCTTTTATCCAAAGCGGCTTACAAAGTATAGAGACTTTGTGTTGGAGAGGGAAGTGGACTACTGAATGTATTCTAATTGATTTCTTAAGCATTAGGTAGAATTTGTACTAAAAGTGCACGCACGGCCAAAAGCCAAAAATGAAAACGTCTCTGTTGACCCAATCAGTGTGATGACTGTGCAGTACAAGCCAGGATGCTTAAAAGCAGAGAGTATACCAGGAAATGGGCCGGTTTTAGGCTGCAGCATCACTCATTAATGTCTGTGATGCTGGCGTATTCTCAGCAGGGTTCAAACCAACCATGTATGTTTTGTCTTTGACCATCTTTTCTTAAAATGGTGACCCAAAAATCTGGTAGCCAACTGACCTTTTGGACAGATTGTAAGTCACACACCTGATAAAGTAGCTATTGCCTCTTTCTTCATATGCAGTATGACCTTGTTGGCTTTACTTAGAAAACGATGTTTCCGATGTTTCCTAAACGTGCTCAATAACAATGATGGTGCTGAAAAAAAGCTGCTAGGTGAGTGAGCGGTCGGGGTAGGGTGGACAGAGATGGTTGGAAAAAAAAAAGAGGTTTAGCTGGTCGGCCTCCTGTGGGTCTCCTTCCGTCCACTGGTCTGCCCTCTTACCATGACCACTGATGGCTCTCATCCCACTCCACACCTCCCTCAAGTTGTTCTCCTGAAGCTGCTTTCCAGCTTCCTCCTGGAGCAGTCCTTGTCCTCTGCCTTCATGTCCTCGGTTACCTGGGGTTTGTTGTTGGGGTAACAGTGCACGGTCTTAGTGTGGATGATGTCATTGGTACAGACGTTGATGGAGGTTGAGCTGTGGCGCTGTATGGGTTCTTATTGTTAGCCTACAGCAGATGTATTGTTTTATTGTCCCTGGTTTAACCGTCCACAAGCTCCTTTAAAATGGGCAGTGTTGACGTCAATGTAACATGGCTAAAATCCCCAGAGATGGCAATGAAAGCTCTGAGGTGCCAGGCGTGCAGTCTGGTGTTGGTGGCTAGAGACAACAAAGCCAAAACATCTTATGCATAAAATTAACAAAACTTTACCTCAGCCTTCGAGTGGACCAGTGAGCTGACCGTGGCCAGTTCTTTAGCTTCCTGAGTGGAAATGAAGACCTTATGGTGATTATGGTGTCGTTCAGATCAAACCACTCCACGTATTTCAAACAAAGTGTACCATAAAGCTCTTCTCAAGTGGTCCAGAAGGACATGATATCCCCCTAGTCAATAAGCAAGAAAAATAGCTCTTTGGACAGATTGCTCTCATGCGGTGTAATTGAATAAAGTACGAAATAAAATGTTCTCCATAAATAGACAGTGAAATGACAATGAATTTAGAATATTTTTTAATTTATGTTAGTAAAATTCCTGAACCTGGTTTAGACGTCTATATGACGTCCAAAAAGTCATCTTCAAATGGTTCAACGTCCAAAACTGGCATTTGACCGGTGGACGCGATATTGGAACGATCTGCGTCCATCTGCGGGATTTGTTAGCGATTATTCTCTGCTCTGTTTCCTAGGCCAGTATCCTGGTCACCACCAGGCTGTCTGCTGTCGACCGTATCCCTCAGAAGTACGTGAGCTGTTACGCCCAGATCTGCGGCTTCAATAACCCGGAGCTCCACCGCGCGTACTTCACCAATCGCCTGGCCGGTCAAACCGAAGAGGCGGCGCACAACCAGGAGGCCCAGACGCTGCTGGAGATGCTGTTCTTCAACCTCCAGAGGGAGAGCCAGCTGGCCGCCGCCTGCTACCTGCCCTCGTACTGTTGGCTCACATGCGCCACCCTGCACTTCCTGCACTTCACCGACGTCCAGGCGCCCCCCCGCACGCTGACCGGCATATACACCAGCTTTCTCCGGCTCAACTTTGGGGGCGAGGTTCTAGGCGCGGGCACGGGGGAAAGCCCGTCGCTCCAGGAGCAGAAAAACCCGCTAATGCTGTACGTCGTCCGCACCGTCGGTAAACTCGCGTACGAGGGCGTGACCCACAAACGCACGTCTTTCTCAGAACGGGAGCTGGAGCAGTGGATAGGAGGGGCGACGAAGACCGACGAGGAACTGCGTCAGCTGGCCATATTCCAGACCGACGTGCTGGATTTCTTTTTTACTCCTCGCGTGGAAAGTAGACGGTATCCTTCAACACTAAGCGAGAATGATGAGAGGCAGTATGTATTTGCGGATCCAGTCATGCAGGAGTATTTAGCAGCCCTCTATGTAGTCTTGGGAGAGAACAGATCCGCCCTGGGGCAGCTCACCAGACAGGTTTCCACAGCCATCGGTCAGGCAAGTGAGGACATCAGCACCGTTGTTAATATCGTGTCGAAGTTCATCCCACTCAGGCTCTTAGCTGTCTTTAACCTGCTCAAGCTTTTTCCAAAGCTATATGCAACGATGAGCAGCCATAACAGAGGCAGGATAGCTAGAACCATGGCATCCGAGATGTTCCGCACCGAGGACAGCCAGAACGAGGACGTCCTGGATCAAGTGGAGCAGGACATTCTGGGCGTCCAGGGCCCCCAGCTCAATGAAGCCAAGACTTTTGAGCTCTATCCCATTTTCAAGGGTGGATTGTTGCATTACGGTAACCGTGTCCTCCTCGAGCAGCTTGGCTGCAGCATTCAAAGCAAAACTGTGGCCCAGTTCACGCGGGCCCTGAGGAAGAACCTTGTCAAAGGTAACACACATTTTCTTGTCAATCCTTTAAAAAAAATCTCATAATTATTTCGATTCAATTGTAAAGTATTTAAAATGTACGCATTTGCATATATCCCAAATGTGATTTGAATTAACAATAACTTTACAAAAATGGTAAAATATAGAGCACCTTATTCTTCCTTAGTTATGATATCCATCACATTTATTTACTGAACAAAAAACATGATTTTATTTGTCAAATATTTTGCATGATGCTTTCTTTATTTCTTGGAGAAGCCAGGTCAGCTGGCTGACATTTAGGTTTGAAAAGGAAAATAAAATGTTGATTGCTCACTAAATGAAAAAGTCCAAATGAGAGCACTTCCTAATGGTAGATGGTCTCCTGAGACAAACTGTTCTGACAGTATGGTGAAGCATGCTTTGGAGTCTACTACATAAACATTTATGTCCAATATGATCCAAGAATGAAGGATGGAAACAAAAATGAATGAAGCAGATGTCAGACACCTCTAGGTTTTTAGGTACCACGCCGATCTTAGCCTTAATGCTTCATGATCAGTGTTTGAGAAAGTCTCCATTAGCAGATTATTGATCAAAAGGGGCTTAAGGTAACAACAGTTGCTAAGAATCCATTGTTGATCCCTGCAAACATCCAGAAACACCTGGAGTGCTGAAACTGATGGAGTGGCAATGTTCCCCTCAATTTTTCATGTGTATGAGAATACATACAAACTTCTTGGACAATTGTAAGCAACACCAGACACTACACTAAAAACTAAGGCAACGATGGTGTCACATCACTCCGAAACCTGAGAACAAAACAAGTCACATGACTGATTAAAAGAATCAATTGACATAAGTATGATTACTTTATACACCAGTGATTTGGTCCACTTAGAAGGAAAAAGACAAAAATCATGGTCCCGCTATGGAGAAATCGAGACATGTACAGATATATCCCTGTATGACTGTATTTAATATGACTGTATTTAATTACTCTATTTACATTTTGCATCATGAGATGTGCTGGAGCACAAGCTAAGATATATTCCTTTATAATAGCAGTGATTTCTTAAACAAAATTGTTGCCGTTTAATGCAGTGCTGGCTGAGTGCTTTAAAGTATTCATAATTCAGTAATTAATATCAGTATACAGAACAAACATTTTTTTACTTTTGGTTCAGTGGTGTAAAATGCAATGTTTCACTTGTCTATAAAAAGGCTAAAATTTGATTTGACAAAACACTGACATTCCCCCAAATATACTCCGAAGTGTGTGATTGCAGGGACATAAAGTGCAGAAATATAATAGTGGATTGGTCATAGTTTGAATAAGGGGATTGTGAATGGGACAACAGATTGTTTGTGAAGGCAAACTTTGTCTAATACTAAGCCAGGGTACATTGGGAAAACGTTAAATTTTGTGCGATCAATGAGCCTTTTTTTCTCTTTATGCAAGAGATCAGCAAGCCTCTGCCACCAGAAGAACTGATGGATCTGCTGGTCCTTCTGTACGAGTTTCAGAACCCCAGACTGACTGCAGAGGTTCTGGCCTCATTCACAAGCATCCGCCTAAACGACATTCGCATGACGTCACTCAAGTGCTACATACTGAGTTCGGTACTATCGTGCACTAATGCAAGGTACACGGCAAGCTGACTGAAGTAGTTAACAGTTTGAGTTGTGCTTTCAGAACTAACATAACTGAAATTCGATTGGACAAATTTCGCTATATTCTTGCCTGAATGTAAGATGCAAACATGCTGTCTCGTCTAATTGTAAATATGTGTCAACGTTTGTCTGCAGTTATCATCTTGATATACTGGACCTGTCCTCCTGTCTTCTGAACGAAAAGATGCTCAGAATTCTGAGGCCTGCCTTCAGACACACAAGCAACCTCAAGTGAGAAAAACATTCCATCCTTTTAGAACTGCTGCTTGCAATGCAAATTTTTTATATTGCACCATTTGTTCATGCGTAAGTCCACAAATTACTGCTGACATGTTTATGGGTTGAAAGAAATTTGAATCCATTGAACTTGAATTGTTCTGTGTGTGAAATAACCCTTGTTAGAATAGTAAGTCACTGCGCTAAATAGGGCTTTTTCTCAAGTGTTTTTTGTATTGTTTGTTCAGTGTAATTGTTTTTCCTGCCTGGTGTAATTTTTGTTTTTGTCTGTTTTCAGCCTACAGTTTAACAGCCTTGGCCCCGATTCCTGTATCCTGTTGAAAGACTTGCTGATAGAACCCAATTGTTGTATTAATTCTTTACAGTAAGTTTTTTTTCATCCATATATAGTCTTTGTATCCCTAAGAATTCTTTCATTACCATATTCTTTACTATTACTCTTAAGATTTAAAATAATAATTAGCAGGTTGTATTATAACTACCTACTAAGGAGGCTTTAATATGCCGTCCGAAAACCATAACATGATTTTTTAAGTTTCAGTAATTACCTGTGCTCTCCCTCACTAAGTACTCAATTGACATTTTTTGGCTCAGGCATTACCCTCTGGATACGTCAGAATTTCACTGACTGCATGCGAGTCCATATCATTCACAGGAAAATGCAGAGCCACCTTCTCAAGAAGTTTGTTTTTGAATTATTTTTATTTCTGAAATTTTCCTCAATAACAAAAAACTTAAAGGAAAGTAATAATGGTTGTAGCGAAAGACAGATTAACTGTATTATGCATCATCCACCACCAAGTAATTTAAAAGTAGCTGTAAAGTTATAAAGGCAAAAGTTGTAAGAAAGAATCTGTGAAAAGAATTCTTACACCAAACTGACAGTATGCATCCAATATGGTAATAATAGAGCTTTGCTAATGCGATGTGGTGTGGATCTTATCAGTGGCCTTTATAATAATTATTACTTTTAACAGAAAAAGTGCTTTTTGCAGTATCAGCTCGGGTCTTGATTAAGCTTTTAGTTTTCTGGTAGAAAACTGTTCTTCCTCATGAGCCTCAGCCACTCATAAGTCATAGTTTAAAAGGTCATAATTGTGTTTAAAATATTATTATAATTACAGATTCTTGCAGGTTGGCAACTCTTGTCAGTACTGTAGTTTATTGATACAAGACAGTTGATATTGCATTTTATTATCTGCTTGCATCACCAGTTAAAGTAAATTTAACCAAAACCCAAGTTAACTGAGGTAGCTTGAGAACACAGTAGTAATAACTGCAAAATAATATATATATATATACACATGATAAACCTATTTGTCAAGGTTATTATTGAACTTACTTGAAGCTCTAAAATGGAATGAAGTCAATTAAGTTAAATTAGTGATCTTGTAAATAGAAGAAGAGTTAATGTGATTTTTTTTTAAGGTAAGTATTGTAACTCAGGTTTTTTAAATTCAAAACAAAATCACAGGACACACTAAATCAAAAATCATCTAAAATATAAAACATGTTTTGAGTTATTTTACCCTTTTTTTAACAACTTCATTCCACATATGATCATTCATCATTTTCATGCCTTTAGTCTACAACAAATAGTCATGAAAATAAAGAAAATTGTCTCTCCAAACATATGTAAATACTAAATATATATATCTGTGTATGTATATCAAGTTCATTGGTGTTTTTTTATACAGTTTTGTGAGAAATTGCTCACAGCCAGTCTACCTATGACATCACACCCTGGGTAACGTCACTTGTTTTTTGTTTTTTTTATGACTTGAACTTTATTTAGGTTTTAACAAAATAAAACATACAAAGTGTACCATGTTGCGCATTATACCAATTGGGTATGCAAGCACTGAAAGCAGACAATATAAAACAAAACAAACCATAAAAGAAAAACAAGAAAGATGCCAACAATACACTTATCCAAGGTTACAGCAGACATTACAGATTAAGGTTGAACTGAGCTGGAAACGTTATTGACCCGTGTAGGAAAAGTAGGGGGCCCATTTGTCATTGTAATCATCTACTCTATTTAGCAGTCTGTATGATAGTCTTTCAAATGCTGCCAGTTGTCCAAGTGAGGTGTGCCACTGGGTGAAAGTAGGTGGTGACGGGGCCTTCCACTCCCTCACTAAAAGTTTTCTCCCCAGCATGATGGCTGTCTGTACCCACTGTGCAAGAGAAGAGGGCAAATAACTCAAAACTGAAGGATCTACGTCACTTGTTTTTACTTGTTCTACTTTCAGCAGAGTCTGATTATTTCAATGTGTTCCGTAGGCTGTGCGACAACCCACTGCAGGAGTCTGGATGCTGCAGCCTGTTGGAGGCTCTGCCAGAGAACCAGTCCTTAACACACCTGTCCCTAATGCACACCGGACTGGGAGACCGCGGGGCCTTGAAGCTGGCCGAGAGCCTCCATCAGCAAACGGGGCTCCAGGAGATTAACGTGGCTTATAACAACATCGGGGACAGTGCGGCTCTGGCTTTAGTGCACGCCTGCAGGGAGCATCCTACTATTCACACTGTGCAGTAAGTCCAGTAGCTGTTCATTACATTAACATCTGTCCATGTGTTTCAGCTATTTCACACAGGAAAACACAAAGGAGTCTTACGCTGTTAGCTTTTGCTTTAGTATCCAAGCATGACAGTGGAGTCTATCAAAGATATGCAATGCTCACGTCAGGTCTTTTGTTAGAGCTTTGAATATGTGAGATAAGGCAATGACACTTAAGCCCATCAATTAAGAGCTCGTATCTGCATCCCTGTGACAAAAAATGCAATATAGAAAATGGATGGATGGAGTTAAAAGAGACCACAAACAAGGAAATAAAGGGTAGTAAAGATAACAACAAAACATTCAAAAGAATTCAACAAAAAAAATATTGAATATTGTAAAATGATATTATTAAAATAAGAACACAATAGGAAACGTTGTTTTCTGTCCTGTTCCAAGGGGTTTTTTGCTTCCGAGAAATAGGTAAAAGGCTCACCATGGCTAAAGGAAAACATCTGTGAACATGGGTATTACACGATGTTGCATTCTCACTCCTGAATGAAATATTCTTAACATAGTATTATAAGAAATAGTATTACCCTCGATCAGTCTCAAAGTAGACTACTTCACTGAGTTCTTGCTAGAAATATATTATAATAATATTAATAATGATAATAAAAGTAAATAAAGAAAAATAAAGAATTTCATCACGATGTGTTATGTGTATAACACATAACACATCGTGATGAAATTATTTATTCTTTATGTGTATAACACATAACATATAAACACATAAATTCTTTATGTGTATAACACATAACACATCGTGATGAAATTCTTTATTTTTCTTTATTTACTTTTATTATCATTATTAATATTATTATAATATATTTCTAGCAAGAACTTATGCTCTATGATCAACTTAAAAAAAAGCATTTACCAAGAAATACAGACATAGAAGGATATGTCAGGGCACTGATCAGTGTATAACTTTCAATTCAATTCAATTCAATTTTATTTATATAGCGCCACATCACAACAACAGTTGTCTCACAGCGCTTTCCAAGCAGAGCAGGTCAGACCCTACTCTGAAGATAATTACAGAAACCCAACAATTCCCACCATGAGCAAGCACTAGGCGACACAGGCGAGGAAAAACTTCCTTTTAACAGGCAGAAACCTCGAGCAGAACCATGGCTCAGGGTGGGCGGCCATCTGCCTCGGCCGGTTGGGGGTGAGGGAAAGAGAGGGCAAGAGAGAGAAGGCGAGAGAAGGACGGAGGGAGCAGAGAGAGGCAGCCAACACAGCAACACACAGACTAAGTTATTGTTTTGATTTTAACATTTATTTGGACCACCAACCACATGCAAATCACTTCCCAGGCCCAGATAGATTGGGTTTTGTTTTGTTGCAAGACGTTATTTTCTTCAATACACTAATCAAGAAATGTACAATATTCGACCCAGATTTCTAAAAACCAAACAAACAAGTATTTTTTTTATTGTACTGTAGTCTTCAAATTTGACAGTGAATGTATTTCGACTCGTAAACACAGCACTGGTTTGTCTTTGTCCCCCTGCAGCTTGTATCTGAATCCTTTCAGCGATTTCGGGAAGCTGTCCTTGCATGGCCAGAGCTCTCCCAGAAGCCACAGCAGCAAGGGCAGAGTGAAGGTCCTGGCCTCTGTCACCGAAGGCTCCAACATCTCCGAGGATTGGCACCCCGTCCTGAGTGTGATAAGAGAGAACGCCTCGTCCTGGAACCGCGAACGAGTCAAGCAGCAGCTTGAGGTGCACGCCGAAGAAAATGACTATGCATGTTTTTTAGTGAAGTGCAGCAATGGATTAAGACAAAGCTCTTTTTTTGGTACTTGATATTGTATTAGGTTCCAGGCGTTTTATATGGGGTTGCAGAGGTGCTGGAAACTATCCCATTGAGATGTTGGGAAAGGCCTAGACAGGTCAAATATCCATCACAGGGCCACACAGAAACAAAGAGAACCATGCACATTAACTCTTTCTCTTGTGGTCCATTAAGAGACTCCAATCAACCTAACAAATGTTTTTTTAAAGGGGAGGAAGCTGGAACACCCAGAGAAAAACGCCACGCCAAAATAGGGACATAAGTTTGAATCTGCAAATTCTAAAAAAAAAACAAAAAAACTTGAATCTGAAAAGTAGTTTAGAACTTTTATTTTTTTGGTTCAATTTTTTTTTTTCACTTAATTTCTTTTTTTCGAACAAACTTTTTTTTTTCCTGGGTCGTTTTTATTTTTTTGGGGGTTCAATTATTTTTTTCCTGGTTCAATTGTTTTTTTCTCATACAAACTTTATGGCCGCAATTTAACTCCAAACATTATTTTCTTGTTCTTTTTTCCCCCTTCCATTCTTTACTAACATGTTTCAGAGCATAAATACACAATAAGAACAGATCCGCATATCAGTATGAATTCTGTCAGTGATTAAATCACATTACAGACTGCACAAAAAAAAAATTTCAATGATTTTTTTATAATAAGCAAGTGTTCTTCTGTCTCTGTGCTCAGATTTTTCTCCAGGATCTGGAATGGGGGCGTCAACAGCAGCAAAGCCTCTGGAAGCGGTTGCACTTCCGTCGGGTGGAGAAAGGAGTCCAACAGACTTTAAAGATGTTGGAGAAGGACAATCCACCTCCATCCTAAGCATTTACCAAGGAAACCCTAAAACACCTAAAGCTGTAGAGAAATCCATTTCTTCAGCACCGTCATGGTTTGAGTTAAACAGCATTCACACATTTTAGATTAGAGATCCTAAAGATATACCTCAGTGGCCAAAGTGGCAGTTCTGGAATAGTACAATTAGTTTTTTTTCCACACTATTTCAGCAATAATATCAAACAGCAAAAACTTAATTAACATAATTAAGCTATAGGTTGTACTGGGTTGACCTTTCTAAATCCAAAAATTCCATTAATGGAAATTTCATTTGTACATTAGTGGGAAAAAGGGAAAGGAAACTGTAACGTAAAAGACATGCCGAGTGAATAAGTGTTCCACCAGTTGGGTGTAGAATCTGAGATAACAGCAGACTTCAGCCTCTGTCCCTGTGCCAATTAGTGGTGGGTGTTTTTTTTAAATGTAAATATGAACTATAAGCAAAGATTCTATCTTTTAAAATGAATATGATTAGATTTCTAAAGTGTTCAGAAGTGTGATGTACAAATAACTGGGCCCCAGCAATCAAATACCTGCTATCTAAGATTAGAATCGTACTGGGAATATTTCATTCACTGTCAACGTAGGCCCTCGCCTAATTTTTTAAGTATACTTTTTTATGAATGTTGTGCATTACGATCACTGTCTGTGTATAAAAGTCTATTATTTTGATGGAGTGTGAAGTGAGTGACACAATCACCCCTGCAATGCCTTTAAAACGCAAACAAGACAATTCAAAATACTTTTCATAAAAGATTAAGAAAGACAAATGCATCTGAAAGTAAGAGTTAAAAAATAGAAATTTAGAAGTTAAGTTAAATCAAATAAAAATGATTGATTAAATGAGTTAAAAGTGAAGCTAAGTAGAACTGTTTACAGCCTGGATTTAAACATTGTCAAGAGTTGAGGCTTGTCTCCCTTCCTAAGACAATTTTAGGAAGCGAAAACTGAGACGCAGCCCATCTTGTTTGGTTCTGAATACCACGGGTTCTTAGTCTGGGCTTGTTCATTTGGCTCTAACATGTCAAAACTGTTTTAAAGTCTGCTCTCTGAGAGACAAAGAAGCCAGTACAGAGACCTGAGCACTGGAACGATGTTGTCGTATTTCCTGGTTCTCATCAGAACTCGATCAGCAGCAGCATTCTGGATGTTGTGCAGCTGTTTTGCATCTGGTTTAGCAGCTGTTACAGTTGTCTGATGTTATTGATTCATTGTGGCTGTTAAATTCAGGTCTGGGTCAAGTACTACTCCTGGAATTCTTACCAGATCTCTTAGGTTTAAGAGATAAAGGCTCAGACATACGGAGCCCCACAGTAACATGCCAATTATTTCTCTTTTGCTTTCCCTAACAATACTTTTTGCTTGCCCATAATTATGCAGGCTACTCAGCCCACTTGTTAGTTTGCATCAAGGTGGACACAATGGAGCACCCACACCCTTTGGAGAAGTGTAGAAGGTTTTATTTTGAGATCGGTCCGCAATATTAATATATATTGACAACGCAACGCAACAAAAAAGTTGCCATGTTACCTGGGGGGGCTCCGCACAGACTTTATGCAGGGAGTAAGATCTAGAAAGAGACCAGAGGTTACTAAAAGTTCTGGCCAGGCAACGACTGACCCAATAAGTGTTGAAAACAAAGTCGGCATGAGGCAAGCCACAGAGCCAAGCGAGGAGAGCCGAGTTACCGACCGCTAAAGCCATCCAGAACCTATCTAACCATTTCTAAAGGTCACAGGGAAACATTTTATAAAGCAGGATTTGAACAGCTTTGATAGTGAAATGAACAACAATTTGGAGGAGGTCAGTTTGGATATCGGGTAGGAATCAAGGTTCACGGCGAGCTTAAACAGAGCTATGGGGGAACGAGCCAGAGACGGTGAACTTGCTGCTTTGATGCCTCAAACATCACAAGGTTCTCCTGGACAAAGTCACTTATTTAGAAGCAAGCTCTCAACGGAATAATAACCGCAGGGCACCTTTCCATTGGTGATCATACCAGGCTGCAGATGGGTCTTCTAGAGCTGGAACCTAGACCCCAAGATACAGCGATTGCAAGATCTATCCTGGTGACCTTTCACAAATATGACATAAAAGAGACCATTTTTAAAACTCTTCTCCGTGCATTACCTACCAACAGAGATTAAGAGATTGTCGTTTAAAAAAAAGCTTAAGACCCACTTTTTAAAATTAGCATTTAATTCGGACTAGGGTCTCTTAGGTTTCCTCCTTCTGTCTGCTCCTTTCTACGCAGTTCTGGAAGGCTTTTAATGCCCTGCAGCGCTGCACCACTACAGCATTTTTAGTTGTTTCTGTATGTTTTGTATGTTTTTTGTATTGTTTTATGGCTTTGTTGTAAAGCACTTTGAGTACCATTTGGGTATTGTAAAGGGCTATACAAATAAACTTGATTGATTGATTGATAAACGATAAGGTTAAAAAATACAAAAGCATCGAGAAGAATCTCAAGAGGAAATATTATGCTTCTAAACGCCGTACTTGGCTTGGTAACAAGGAAAGTAAAATGAGCTAGGGTTCATTTAGCAAACAACAGGTGCAGTAATGCCTCACACAAAATGTTCAAGTAAAAACAGGAGGAACAGAACAAAATCCTTAACAGAATCCTTGTAACAGAAACACAAAAAGCAAAGAAAAGCTGAAAGGGGACAAGGACAAAGGGACTAATGAAAAAATAAACTGGTCAATAAGCATTCCTATTCACAAGTTCTGCATTTTAACATTGCACAGAAATTTTCAAAAGTAACGTTGTTTACCAAGGAAATATTGTCTTAATGCCACATTAAAACAGATACGGTGACAAGACGCTATTTCTGTTTCTTACAGATCTTAAAAGTGGCCGGAAACTAGTAAAATTCTAGCCATCAATTTAGCTCATGCTCAACAAACAAAGCCTGAGTTGATAAAGTTTGGAATTCTGATTTATTTTTTAATAAAGGTTGATCATTTTCACTGATACAAAGGTCTTTAAACAGTAAAAATACCGTCCATTGACAGACTTCCTTCAGTATTCGAGAACATGGAACAACATTTAGTCAAAAATATGACAATCAACAGCGCACGCAATATAATTAATACAGCAAGAAATTGAAAATCAACAACAAAAAAAGACTGATGTCACAATATCCACATGAGCAGGAAAGTACTCTAACATTACAACTAGATTACCGTGTTTTTGTCATTTTATTAAGTTTTTCTAATCATGCATAAGCTTTCATTTTACAAAAAGATTTTTTTAATACATAGATTTGTTATGAAAAAACACACTGCATTTAAAATATTTTACATGACATTGTCATTTTGACCTGTTGATTAATCTTGTTTTACCCATCCCCATAAATAAAAATGTTTATCTATTTTAAAGTGAAGTTCAATAGACTGCTTGGTTTGAAACTGAACAGTCTTTAGAACATCGGTCCTGCTACTGTGCATGCAGATTAAACAACACATAATTCATAGCATCTATGACCAAATGCTGTTGCAGATAGATGTTTCATAATAAATATATTTTTATCAATTAATTCAGCAATGTGTAATTTACTATTTTGGGGGTATTTTCATAGTTCCTTAACCTTTTCCTGATGCTACCTAAAAGCACATG
>JABUIW010000035.1:1884907-1921723 GCA_013363375.1 Menidia beryllina | reverse complement strand
CATCCATCCATCCATCCATCCATCCATCCATCCATCCATCCATCCATTATTATGCAAAATTGTGTACAGAAATGCCACATACTATGAATAAAAAATAAACAAATAACATGAACTCATGATCTTGAAATAAATAAATATTTCTGATATACAGTAAAGTATTCAGCCCCTTTAAAAAATTGGACTCTTTCTTTCTTTCATTGCAGCCATTTGCTAAAAGTGAAAAAGCTAATTTTATTTCTCATTAATGTACACTCAGCACCCCGTCTTGAGAGAAAGAGAGAGATGTACAACTTTTATCAAATAAACAAAAGAAAAACTGAAATATCGCATGGTCATAAGTATTCAGACCCTTTTCAGTAATATCATATCATATTTAACTCTCATGCTATCGATTTCTCCTTGTCCTCCTTGAGATGGTTTTACTCCAACTTTGAAGTCCAGCTGTGTTCAATTAAATTGATTGGCCTTGATTAGGAAAGGCACACACCTCTCTCTAAAAGACCTTACAGCTCAAAGTGCAACCATCCCAACCCCGGGGCTCTGCTTAATCACTACTAAAACCTGTTAAACAACCACTACCTACTGAGCAATACCTTACAAAATGAAATATATAAAACATAGCTATACAACGTGTTGCCTATTTAAATATTTTTACACTGATTTCTAATTTGGCTTGTAAAATCATTGTACATGTCTAGAGTGGCAATTCTATTCTATTCGAGTCAACTGATGAAGTATCTTTTAAAATTGATAGTTGGATTTATTTTATATTTAATCAGTTACTGTTGTGATGAAAAGAAAAATAAATAAAACATGAATGGCCCTGCAATGGACTGGCGACCTGTCGAGAATGTACGTCACATCTCACTCAATTTCAGCTGAAATATGCGGTAGGGCTAATGGATGAATCTATAAAACATAAAATGATTTTTAGCTGTGTTGTAAACAGTCAGTAAAAAATAATTCTGTTAACTTATAAAACTCAGTATATGTAAACTATTTTCACAGTTTAAGTTTAGCAAAGTGAAGTGTTACAGCCAGCCCAACAAAGAACTCTTTACCTGTATCACAGTGTAGGTGTTGGCAGCAGAGAAGATGGGTGGGTTATCGTTGATGTCAGAGATTTCTATGTGGACCCTTACGGTGGAGGACATTGGTGGGATCCCAGTATCCATAGCTCTGACAACCAGAAAGTAGATGGGCATCTAGAGGAAAATCCCAATGACAGACACAGATGGAATGATAACATGTTTCAACCAACCTTATAAACTAAAAAAGTGGTGTTGACCATTCCCTTTGTGCTGAAATAAAACTAAAGCCAGAAATATTTCCATTATATTTCCAATATATATACTTGGAGAGCACAGTTATATATAAATTCTACATCATCACATATTATACCAAAGTATACTGTCTTTATTTTGTTAAATCAATACTTTAAAATTCTGAAAATACAAACAAAATTGATGTGATCGACAACACCGTCTCAATGTGTATTTCACAAAAACTAAGTATGTGAAACTTAAGTACTCCTTAACATTCTGATTCCATTCCAATAGGTGTATTTAATAAGTAGAAGTTAGCAGTGCAGTTATCAAGATGTAAAATCTAAGAATGTAAACTTAGTTGTCTTGCAGGCAGAAAAACAAAGGAAACTGACTCTTTCCAGAAAAATGATTTAAGAGATTTCAAAACACTAGGGGTGACTTTACACCAAGAACCTAGCTGTGCATTACACTGACTGATGTTACTGTGGTTCAGAAACTAAGTGTACAAGTCTAGTAAGTGCATAATTCAGTAAGCCAGAGACACTCGACGCAACAAAGGGATTTTTTTTTCTTCTGGTAATTTACTATAACTCTGGAATATATGTTACTCCCTGTGGACAGTGAAGTTTTTTCTCATAGCAACAGTGGAATGATGAAGAATAAAATCTCTTGTGTTTTTTATATTATCGTAAGAAATTCTATCACATTGAGTGTAACGAGGCACATCATGTGCATGGGTGTTTTTGTGTTGTCTTACTGTCTCACGGTCTAGTTGCTTGCCGACTTTAATGACACCACTTTCCGGTTCGATGAGAAACCGGTTGTCCTGGTCTCCGCCGACAATAGCGTAGAGAATGGCTCCGTTCATGTGACTGTCAGCATCCTCTGCTATCAACTGTAAAAACACACAAGCAGTCAGGGTGGGAGAATGTTGCAAATTACAAGGCGGAGTCTCTGAGAAGTAGTGATGGGCAGAGTGCAACAAAATGTACAGGAAAAAAGAACAATTTCTGTATTTTGTAGTTTAAGGTAGACTCTGGCATGAGTTACAGGAGATAAACGAACACACTGGCAATATATCACCAGAGGCTGTCACATTCTGTGGTGGATGCTCGTACTTCTTAGGTAGGTGGTACCAGGCAGACTTGAACAATAGAAAACAGGTTTGGAGAAAATAGATAAATCAGGGCTTCCAGGACAGTTGAAGCTGTGGTGTCTGCATTTTGGATGGTTTCCAAGGTTGATGTGGCCACTGTCTAAGTATGAAATTCCATTATCTGCTGCAGAGCAAATGAAATGGAAGTTAGCTTTTACATTTGGAAGGATTAGGAGAGGTAATAGTAGCTGGGGGCCCAGTAGCAGGAGCACTTAGACTTAAACCTTAGGTGAGTTGGCTTTTTTCTGTTTTTATTCTCTACGGCTGTGGGTCTGTTTAGTTCTTGTAGTAGGCCATTTAGGTATATATTTAGCATCGGTAGCCTTAAGCTGGATTTGGTTTGTGTTTTGTTTTGCTGCTGTTTGGATGACTTTGTTTGCCGAGGCTGCTATTGTTTGTTGTCTTTTCTCCAGCTCCTGCACCCTGTATCTTTCATTAATCCCCATAAAAAACAGAGTATTAATCTCGTCTTTTATCCATACCTCTTATTTTTTTACCCCCTACCCAAATCAGGGTTGATACGGGTTTGAGCTCTCCAAAAAGTGATGTTTAACCTGATATTTACTCCAAATGCAACTATGAATGTCAGCCCACATTAGGTTTTGACAGTACGAAGATGCACAAAGATGAAGTTTGTTGTGATTTGAAATTGTTTAAACTATTCCAACTCACCTGTATTACAAACTCTCCAATAGAAGCATCTTCTGCCGCCACTGCAGTGTAAAGATCATGATTAAACACGGGTGCGTTGTCATTGACATCCGTTAGGTTCACGTTCACTGTAGTAATGGCCTTCAAAGTTGGCGTGCCACCGTCACGAGCTTCCACTGTTAGGAAATAGGCAGTGCAGGTTTCATAGTCCAGAGGTTTGACAACTAAAATGCCACCTAAGGAATTGTGAAGAGAGAGAGATAGTGAGTAGAATTACATTATATTTTTAATCAGTTTAATATTTTTTGTCAAACTTTTTACTTCAAGGAATTCAAATCAGTCGTCCATTTATATATTTTAACAAAATCATATATTGTGTAATAGTCATAGCGATTTTCCTAAAATAGCTTTTTTTTTTACATTTTTAGTGTGTTGGTTTTTACTACATCACAAAGGTAGAAGCCTGTTGCATTTTATTAATCTTTATTATCTGTTTCCATTGCAAATTCTACTTAGAATATCTTTAGATTGCCCCCCCCAGCTGAGATTTTCTGGGCATAAACCAATGGCAGGATGCCTTGGGGAAGACCCAAAACTTACTTCTTGCCTAGGAATACCTTCTAATCAACAATGAACAACTAAAGAGAGTCACACGGGAGATGAAAGTCTGTGAAGATTGCCTTAATTACTCTACCTTGGATAAGTGTACAACAATGAGTTGATGGTGACTTACTCATTTCCAAAAATTGTAAATAGCGTGTATGGAAGTTATCTTTAGTCCATCTTCAAGTGTTGAAAGCATTTAGAGTTTGGCTACTGACATATGTAATTATTGACTGAAATGAAGTTTTTTTTCCCCATCAATTGCTGCTTTGTTAAGCACTGCATGCCAGAGACTGATGCATCTGCTTCTAGGATAATACAAGTGAAATCTTTCAAAGTATAACATAAACATTCCCGTACTACCATCTTTCCTTCACCGTGAAATATCCAGGATTACACCTGTTGGGAATCCACAGTTTTGCTTTTACAGCTGCCTCTACTATCTTCATTGTTTATAGCATCATAAAATTAAGATTGAGTGATTTTAGTATGCCAGATGTTCCTGCTGCCATGTCTCAGTGACAAACGTTAAAGTCTTTGCATCTTTCTCCGTCTTCTTGTATGCTTCAAGCCTGTCCAATTAATTTGCGATCTAGTATACCTTCGTTGATTTGTGGTCTTGGTCTGCACTTTCTGCAGTTAGTTCTCTGTCTTGCTCCCCTCTAACATAAATTAGATTTCCTTCTTAATTCACCTGAGCTTTTAGTCGTTTCTGTGATTTGGTTATAATCTAGAAGCTCCATTGGCTGCTTTCATTTTGGCATAGTAACTAATCATAACAGTTGTTCAAAGGTTAGATACTACGGCATTTGTAAAAGTGCAACCAGACTCAGATGGGAACCAAAAAACAGTTAACTGCGTAAATGAAGATGTGAGTCTTGTTTAGCTTGTGAGCACACCCTGCTGCAGTAGCTTCTGTCCTTCACAACTTCTAAAACCTAACAAAAAATTCAGGTGTAAGTGTAGGTCTCAGACATATAAATAAATCAGACCTACACTTACACCTGAAATTGTTCCTGTAGTGTTTGAGGGGAGGATCTGTCTTTACCTTGAATTTGCATATGACTTTCGAACTGGCTACACAAATTTATTCTCTGTCAACTTTTGGGTAATAAAATCACAAGGATACCTATGGTTCAGGCCTCATAAGTTGTTTAGAAGGAACCGGTATTATTATGAGAAAAAAACCTTTATTAATCTCTGATGTATAAAATATTTCAGTTTTATTTTATTAAGAAGGAGAATGGTAATTTGATAAAGTCCCCCTATTTTTAATGCAAATTTTGATGCCTGTGTCTGAAAACAAAACCCAATGATAAAAAATGTACTTTCAAGCCATTGAAGTCTTACCCAAGAGTATTACAGGGCTCGAATGGGGTCCACAGTTCATTGTCTCAAGTGTTTTCACAGTAAAAGCAGCACTCAAAAACACTCACCAGTTACAGGATGGATGTGGAACTTTCCGTGTTCATTTCCTGATCTGATGGTGTAAGTTATCTCCGCATTGGTCCCGATGTCTTTACTGGTGGCGTAGACTCTCAGAATCTCACTGCCTAATTGCACATCCTCCGGGACTGTTGTCATCTGATCATGACGCTCAAAGACGGGCGGATTGTCATTTATGTCCAACACAACAATTGTGACGTTGACCAGCGAGTAGAAGGGCTGCGGTGAGCCCTGATCAGATGCACAAACTGTTATCTGATGGGTTGACTGGACCTCACGGTCAAGAATTTGTTCAAGGACCACAATGCCTGAGGATTCCTGAATAGAGAATAATCCTCCAGCAGAGTCAGCCAGGGAATAAATCACCATCCGACCGGGACCTGTTTCATTGGCAGAGGAGGATAATTACATGCACATTAGTTGTTTAAAGATCTCGGTATACATACTTGTTAGATCAACATAATTAATCTTTATGACAAACAGTCTTTCTTAAAACAATCTGGCATCTACAGCCTTGTAATTTTCAAAAGTAGCAGGGAGATGAGAATGTAGACAGAGGCAGAGACGGAGACATTTTTCATTCTATTTTCTTTCATTTATCACATGCCTACACCTCTTATATTCCTGTTTTCTCAGTTTGGGTTGACTGTAGGCTGAATTTTTCAATCAATTTGTTTTTATGTGCCCAATATAATTTGCCATATGTTAAACGTCTTATAGCACACTTTTCCATATTTTCTGACTTTACTGCAGTATGTCATCCATCCACCCTTTATCGTTGCCGCTTATTCCCTAATGGGTTCTCTGGGAGAACTCGAGCCTATCCCAGTGGTCAATGGGCGAGAGGCGGGGGACACCCTGGACAGTCCGCTAGTCCATTGAAGGGCCACTGCAGTATTTCATGTCAACTTAATTATGTCGCTTTAAACTTCAAAATTTAGACTTAAAAGAACAATATGAACGCTTCAATAAGTTTATGCAGAGGACACTTTATTTTCATCCTTTAGAATTCTTATTCATTAACCATTTCTTTCTTCATTACCATAAACTTTATTCATGTCACTCTGTAGAAGCTATTTTTCGTATTTACATTAGTGTGAAGCTAAAATCCATGAATAAGCTAAAATATGTGTGTTTTGTCTCCCATCTGTCTACCATCTGTATCTTCCAAGGTTTGGACGTCAACGGGGAAAAACATGACAAAGGCATGACGTCCAATACTTTCCTATATGTGTGTTTTGACCATTCTGTGGTGCCGACCTGTCTACCATCTGTGTCTTCCAAGGTCTGGCCTTCAACAGGCCAACTACCGGGAAAAACCTTATAAGGGCATGACAGATATTGTGTCCAAAACTTTCCTATCCCATAATATGTACACTGCTTAGCAACTATCAGTCTAATAAAACTCAACTGCTGGAGGAATGACGGTGAGATTCGATGTGTGGCTGCGAGAAGCATTCTCGGGTCCACTCCGTCTCTCCCTCCTGTACAGTTGAGAAAAAACTTATCCTCTGTGTCGAGCCTTTTATTTCGATGCCTCTTCCTGGGTCTATTGAATAATAACTAAACTCTTGATAGTGAGGAACTAGGAGTCGTATTTAGACCCAACACACTCTCTGTGAGTGAACGGTATCATTTTTGCAATTCTCTTAACTATGCACAACTATGAAACGTTAAAACGTGTATGAGCATCTTCTTTAAGTTTAAGTAATCATGCTGCAAGGAGATAACAAGCCCTTTTCAGGGCAAGTCATTTACCAGCAGGAGAACATTTTAGATTGAGTCACTGTTCTATACTTGTTTCCTGTTTTATGAAAAAGTGCTATTGTGAGTCAGGCTTTGCAAACAGACTAAAGCTTTAAGTTGTAGCTGTACCAATGACCAAAGGGCCATGACATTAACCACAAGCATGTACTTAATCACGGATGTGCTGCCATTGCTGACAACTCTCGATTTTCTCAATTGGAAAAGTACACATTCATCCATCCAGACACTAAAGACAGGTCCTTTGGTTCTTATGAATGAACAAAGCACAAAACATTTTGATGTTTAAGTGTGCACAGCTATTCTTGAGAGAAAATAGCCTTTGGGTAACATAAACTAGTTTTTCAGCCTTACTTAACAGCTGTACCTAACAAGGTTCCTTACCAGGAAATTTTAAATAGCCGCACTTTCACATGTTTTTCAATATGCTTTATATATGAATAAGGATAGGATTGTTTTTGATTTAAAAAAATATTTTAAAGAAAACATAGAATAAGGATGATATCAATGCTAAAGAGCACTGATGCTAGTGTCATCCTCACCTTCATCAGGATCTATGGCCTGAATGCGAGTGAGAAGCGCCTTGGTGGCCGTATCTTCGTAGACACTGACGGTGTATTGAGACAGAGTGAAAACGGGTGGGTTGTCATTCACATCAGCCACTGCCACATGCACCTCAGCACGGCACCACCGTCCACCACCATCTGTTGCTTGGGCAACCAGTCGGTAAGCAGGTGTTACTTCATAGTCCAGAGGTGCTGATGACTTGATTTCACCTGATTGGGTAAGAAACCAGTAACGGAACACATTAGGGACACATAGACCATATGCCCTATAAACTCTTAATGTGAAAGTAATTAAATAAGATGTATACTAGATCTAATTTCCTCCGGAATTATATTGTTGATTGAATTAAATTGATCAGATCAATTGTTATGCAGGTTTAGTGCAAACAAACTTGTAGGCATGTTTTCAAAGCTGCACCATGTCCATACCAGTATCAGGATCTATACTGAAATCCTCAAATCCAGGGCCAAGAAGTGAATACTGGATCTGACCGTTGATGCCAACATCTGCATCTGTAGCTTCAACCCTCAGCAGCGTACTGTTGATTGGAAGGTCCTCTTTAATGTTAGCAGTGTATATTGCCTTCAAACAAACACATTGAGTACAAAAAGACAGCAGGTATTTAGTGGCAATCATTACTACAGCTTATATAAGCAAAATTAACAAAAGGAAAATCTCTTTTACACTATTTTTCTTTGGTGGAATTCAAAATTATGTTAAGCCATTCAATAACAACCTGGTCACAAATGGGGGTGTTGTCATTGGTGTCTGTCACTGTCACTTCCACAGCTGTCTGAGAAATAAAAAGTCCATCGCTAGCAGTTATGTTGATGATGTAGAGGCTGCAATCCTCCCTATCCAGCGGACTCTTCACATACATCTTCCATTCACCTTGAACTAGACCCAGCGCAAATACGCCTCGATAATTCCCATCTAAACAGAATATAGTCAGAAAGAAAGGAGACATGCAATTTCTGACAAGTAGAAGTTTTTATGCAAACATCACAAACATATTGCCTGTAAAGAAAAATGTGAAAAAAATCGAAAAAAAAAAAAAAACTTTTAAGCAAATACTGGCATTTTCGATTTTCTGTTTTTATAAATGTTTTACCATTAGTGCTTTATGAATTAATCAATTGTCAGTTCACCTTTTGTATAACATCTATGCCTAACAATACACTATAATCCCTGGATTGACCTACTAAACTTGCTAATACATGATTTACAAGGTCTAAAGTCCATCAGACCAAGCAGAATTCAAATTTGAGAAAGACAGAAAGCAGTTATATTTCCATCCTCCAAAACACACGACAATGGATGTGTAAGCACATGATAAGACTCTTGACCCATGACAAGAACCAAATACAAATCATTCAGCCTGAGCATAGAGGGTTAAAAACTAGAACAGTATTTATAATTTGCTAAATTAATTCAAGACTTCTTGTGAATGTTTTGCTAAAAGACAGTAGATTAAAACATATATGTGGATGGTATTATTATTATTAATATTATTAATACTAATATTATCATTATGTCAGGAGCATTAACAAGACATCAGTGGTAGACATATATAATAATCTCAAGAGGCCAAATAAATTATCATTTTTTTGCTAGCAGTCATCACATTTGGCATAACAAAATTTTATTTTTATGTGTTGTTGACTAATAACATTTTTTGTTGGACTCCAACTGATACATCAGTATGATACCACATACACTGACAGCAATGACAGATATTTATACTCACCAGTAATGTGGTAGGTGACGTGACTGTTAATAGCAGAGAAGTCATCATCCCTGGCTTTCAGTACAGCCACAACCTCCCCTGGGGGATCACTCTCCTTAACTGAACTAAAGTAGAGATTTTCCATGAACCTGGGGGGGTTGTCATTGATGTCTGACACTGCCACTGTCACAGTGGTGGTACTAGAGAGAGACTTGATCTCTCCAAGGTCTGAGGCCACCACTGTAAACATGTAGAATGGATTGGTTTCATGGTCAAGGTCCTTGCACGTGGAGATCCATCCAGTGTTACTGTCAATGCTGAAGGTTGCCATCAATGTGCTTGAGTTACTCTCTGACTGGATTAATGCCCCAAGTCTGTATTTTACCTGACCATTGAGCCCTGAGTCTGGGTCATGTGCTTGGACTTGAGTGATTTTGGTTCCAACAGCCATTCCCTCTATCACAGTAGTAAAATAAGAGTTGGCCTCAAAAACTGGTTCGTTGTCATTCAGGTCCAAAACGTTAACTTCAACATCAACAGAAGTAATAGAATCTAGTTCCGTCTGTTGGGCTATGGCAGTGACTTTGAAGTGAAACCGTTCAATCGCCTCATGGTCCAAGGCCTTGTCAAGTTTGATCACTCCTGTATAATTATCCACCAGAAAAACCCCATCATGGTTGTTTTCACCAGTGTTTCCACATACCATTGAAAAGGTAGTTGAGTATGACGTATATTCTGGTGGAATTCTGAGGCGAACCATTCCAATGACGGAACCTATGGGTGTATTCTCTGGTACCCTAAATGAGTAGTGATTTTGTCTAAAGGAAGGAATATAAACATCAGAAGAGAGAATATTGATGTGGACAGGCACTAAAGAATGCCGCACTGGAGTTCCCCCATCCATGGCCTTTACAAAAAAAGATAATACAGAGTTCCTTAAGTGACTCAAGGTGCCTTTTGTCACAATCCAACCGTTTTCTGGGTGTATCTCCAAAATGTCTGCCACAGACGCTTGAGCCTCACAGCATATAGAAAATATCACTTTTGCATTAGTGCCATCGTCGGGATCATAAGCCTGAATCTGGGTCACCAAGAAGCCCTTAGTCACATCATGTTGTAGTGAGGCTCGGTACTCTGTGGCACTAAAGTGAGGTGCATTATCATTATCGTCTGAGAGATGGAGTTGCACTGTACAATAAGAAAAACGTCCACCTGAATCTTGAGCTGCCACAGTAAGAACAATGTCTTTATTGGCTGGATCCTCACGGTCCAGCTTCTCCAACGTGCTGATATAACCAGTTGCATCAATACTAAATTTGTCATGGCTTACGTCATTGAGAAAGGTATAAGATATTTGTCCAAATACTCCAGGGTCTGCGTCTGTTGCCTTCACCTGCAATATAGATAAAAATGTCTTTATCAATAGAAATACATATTTCAGAAATTAACTATTATCTATGCTTAGTCAAAGAGTTTTATTGAATATTAAAAGTACTTACCTGTATTACTTTGATTCCAACGGCAGCATTCTCTCTTAACTCCGCCTCATAAATGTCCTTCTCAAACACTGGACTGTGCAGATTGGCCCCCAAAACCTTGACATGCACTTGTGCAGTGCTGGTGAACACTCCATCGGACACTGAAACATTAAGGCTGTAAGCAGGCTCCATTCTTTGCCTACGGTAGCCAGATAGTGTGATTATCCCTGTATTTTTTTTCATCACAAAATGCATTCTTTCATTTCCTGACAAAATGCTGTACTCCAAATTGTCCAAATCTGAACTGTCAGCATCTGAGGCCTGGACACAGGTTATAAAGTGACCCCTGGGTGCCAACTCACTCACATATGCCTCATAGAGCAGCTGGTTAAAGATTGGGGGATTGTCATTTATATCATTCAACATGACAGTCACTAAAACTTCACTACTCAGTGCAGGGAAACCGTTATCGGTGGCTCTAACAATAAAGTCATAATTCTGGGCAAGCTCATGGTCTAATACACGTGCTGTCAGAATTAATCCACTACTACTGTCAATGTGAAAATAGTCTGTGCTGTTATAAACATGTGAGAATATCTGGTAGTGAACAACATTGTTTCTGTCTGAGTCTCGGTCTGTGGCAGTGACTTGAAGCACTGCTGTTCCAATGATAGTTGCTTCGGACAAAACCACACTGTAGGGCATCTTAAAGACAGGAGGGTTATCATTTACATCCTGGACAAACACATCTACATCTACCTCCGCATGGGCACCAGTTAAGCAGTCTGTGGCTCGTATGGTAAGGTGGTAAGATGATGTAGCTTCATAGTCCAAAGAGTGGACGACAGTTATGACTCCAGTATCAAAACCAATATCAAACTGAAGATGTGGATCGCCTTCAACAATAGTATAGATTATGTTTTGATTTTCAGGACTGCTGGCATTGATGCAGATGATTGGTGTCAGCACATCCACATCCTCATTAACAGAAACAGAATAAAATGATTTGCCAAAGACCGGCATGGCTTTGTTAACAACAGTGATGGGAAACTCAACAGTAGATGAGAGGGGTTGATAACCACCATCTTCTGCAAGTATAACAATCATGTATTCCGCACTGGACAAGTCAGAGTCAAATGACCTCTTGAGGCTAAGACTTCCCGTTTGCTGATTAATGTCAAAGTGATCATGATCGTGCTTTAGATGGTAAGACACCATTCCGTTGACACCTTTGTCCCCATCCACAGCAAGGACTTTGAAAATGTTGGATCCTGGTTTAGCATCTACTTGAACGGCAGCATAATAAGGGAGTCCAAGAAAAACGGGCGCATTGTCATTTATGTCCTCGACTTGAACTTTCACCATAGCCCTTGCCACACGAAGATGATCCTGCTCCCTTTTTGCTTCAACTATCAGTTCATACATTTCTTTCTCTTCTCGATCGAAGGGTATGCCTGTAGTCTGGATTACACCAGATGTTGGACGAATCCTGAAATGCGTGCCCGCATTCAGCAGTGTGTACTCAAGTGGCTCATTGAGATGATTTCCAACAGCAGTAACCACAGCCACTTCGGTGATGTTCGATACGTTCTCTATTACGGAGGAGAGATAAACGCTGTGGGTAAAGCTGAGGTCAGAGTCCTGAGCTTCGTGGATAAGTATTGTTACTAAGGCAGTACTGGAGAATTTCCCATCTGAAACACTGACTTTGAAGTGAAAACGTTCTTGGGCGAAGGTGCTGTTTGTCACAAAAACAATTCCACTCAGGGGATTAATGGCAAAGTTCTCTAAAACACCATCACTCAGAAAGTATGTGAGCTCTGTCGGGACACATTTGTCAGGGTCTATTGCTGACACCTGCAATGCTTCAACTCCTACATAGGTAGGAAGTAGCAAGACTGTTTCATAGGCATTCTGTGAGAAGAAAGGTGGTGAATCGTTTGAATCAGTCACTTTTATTGTGACCTCAGTTGGTCTGTCGGCCGTCAACTGTGGTATTCCTTTGTCCCTCACATGAACGTGGAAATGGAAGGTGGAAAATGTCTCATGATCTAGATCAGCAATAGTTCGAATGGAGCCAGTTCCTGAATCCACAGTGAAGAACGATTTTGCGGTGTCCTCAACAATCTCATAGACCAAAACAGCATTTTGGTTGTGGTCAGCATCAGTGGCTCTGATTACTAGAGGTAAGTTATCTGAGTTCAAGACCACACTGTTGACTGGTGCACTCTCACTGATACTGCCGTGATAAAAGGTCTGCTGGAACACTGGTGGATTATCATTCTCATCTTTTATGTGGATTAACACAGTAGCACTAGAGGTCATACCAGCCATGTTAGTTGCTTGGACTATCAGGGTGTAAGATGTAGTGGTCTCATAATCCAGAGGCTTTTGAGTAGTTATGACTCCGCTATATTGATTTATTCTGAAAATACGTTCATGATTGCCCATCTTAATGTCATAAGTAAGTGTAGACTGACTGACCGCATTAAGTGTGGTGACATAGGTGCCAACCATTGCCTTCTCTGTAATTTCAGTTTGATACTCAGGCTGACGGAACTTTGGACCAGCATTGTCAGACAAAGTGACAGCTATGCACACAATTGTGGTGGTGGACAATGGAGGGGTGCCATGGTCAGTGACTCGCACTGTAACAACATAGTGTCCAATGCTGGACAAGTCCAGATGATTTGCTACAGTGATGATACCCAAAACTGGCTCAATTTGGAAAGCATTTCCAATGTTCCCTGTTGGAAAGTTAGGAGAAAAATTTGTATTACAACCTAAAAAATTGTAGTCATGAAATAAATAGGGGTACATATTAACATTTATGAAGAGCATACCTGCTTCAATCGAGTAGTGTAACTCTGCATTTTTGCCTTTGTCTTTGTCCAGGGCGGCAACCTGGACCACAGCCGATCCCACTGCTGCTGACTCATAGACTAAGCCTTTATACAGAGCACGGGTAAAGATGGGTACATGGTCATTAACATCTTCCACTTCTACAAGTACACGAGCCACATTTGTTCTGTAGGAGGACTCTTGGTCTTTCACCTGTAGACACACATATAAAAATAAATAAAAAACTACATGAAATAGCTACAGAAAAAGACAAACCAGTACTGCTATTGTAAATGACTGTTGAACGTGCTGTGACAGCTCTCATAATTCTGTTTAATTTTGATGCATTTCTTCGGGAATTTGATTCGAATACTGACGTTTATGCATCTGTGTCTGTGCCGAAATAGCTCAGTTGGGAGAGCGTTAGACTGAAGATCTGAAGGTCCCTGGTTCGATCCCGGGTATCGGCAGTGATTTTTTTTAGGGAATTTTACCAAATTTCCATCCATCTATCTAACTAGGACTGCAAAAACTAAACTTTCCAGTTTGTGCCAACAGACTCAAGCTTAGGCCATGCACACTATCCACTTGTGTATAGGATTAAGGTTTCCAAAAGAAGAGCATAACATACCATAACAGTGAGTATGTGCTTCCCACAGGCCTCGTGGTCCAGCCTTTGGGTAGTGTAGATTGTGCCAAGTGTTGAGTGGATACGGAACAGATTCATGCTGATGGGCTCTATGGAGCTGTGCAGAGAATAGGTAAGTTGGTGATGAATATCATGATCAGATGCCGATATCTGGGCAACCGGAGCATCTGGTGGAGTGTCTTCAGCAACAGTGATCTCATAGGTTGGTTGTGAGAAGGTGGGATTGTTGTCATTCACGTCAAGAACATTGATGTGAACCTAAAACGTTTGGTGTGTTGAAAAGAGAGAAAGAACAGAGGAAATACATGATCAGTGGCAGTCAGTGTACTTTGTGGCCAATGGACACCTAAATCAGAAAACAACTTACCATTTAAAATGAGGAACATAAGAAATGTTTCTATTGAAAAATTGTGAAAATAAAATAAAAGTATAGATAATCTTCTAAATTATCTTTTTTCTTAAGATGGCTTACATAATGGATGCATGTGTAGTGTCTGAAGCTCACAAGTTAAGCACAGACTGTTCTGTACTTAACTTGTGAGCTTCAGATACTACACATGCCACATTGCACTGGTTTTATTCCATCTTTTGATGTAATTTATCTTTTATCCTTGTTTATTTTTTGTAGATCCACATTTTCTCACAAATGAACCAAATCTATTGAATTTGCTTCAATGACATCTGAGCAATTATCTGTTTTTCTTTTTTAAATAAGTGACATGATTTTAAACTTTCAAACGAATAAAGTAAAACAAGGAAAAAGTATTACCTGTGCATATGCAGTGTTCGTTCCATCTGTGGCCTGCACTGTCAGGTTGTAGAATGTACACTGCTCAGCATCCACAGGCTTGGCGATTATGATCGTACCTATCACTTTTTTTACATTAGATGATTTACTGCTGTTTCGACCTGTTCAAAAGAAGTAAAATTAGACAGGACACAGAGGTACCTAAAGTAAATCATACAAATATGAATTTAAACCAGTGAAAATACATTTGTGGATCACAGACACAAGCTCGTTTGTAACCAAATGGTAAAATGTTATTTTAGACCTTCTGGTTTTGAAAACAACGTTCACAACTTTCACTTTGTGGTTTGAGTAGGTAAAAACCACAAACTTTGGTTGCACATATGATGCTCAAAAATGTGACTCACAAAGAAGTGTGATACATTTATACCTAGATGCTGCTGGGAATAAAAGCTCTTTGATCACATAAAAACACTTATTTCACACACTACAAACAAATCATCAGTGAGTGATACACAACTATACCTACCCAAAGCATACAAAAGCAATGCAACATAAACATTAACGAAGAAAGACATAAGAAATCACAAAGCAAACTAGCACACAAGAAACCATGAATTCCAAAGAAACCCAAACTATAGATAAATAATGCTCAAACTGGAAGAAATCCAACCAAACTCAACAAAAGTCCATAACTGATTACATAAACTTGAGAGATTATAATGACTAGACGTAGTACAGAAAAGTAAGATTACCTTCTGCTGAACAGTTCCAGGTACAAGTGCTCTGCACTATGTAGAACATCTCACGGAGAAGCTTAACACCTTCAAGGAGAAGTGTTGAAGAAAGAGAGGGGAGAGTGTTAGCACGGCAAAACATACAAATAATTTCATATACTAGCTAGCCTGTTTGAAAACAGAATTCTTTTTACACCTACTGCAATATGATTTTGTATTGAAAGCAGTGCAATATCTTTCTTTTTGTTTTGTTCATTTTTTTGCAGACATCATTCAAATCCCACCAAAGTTGGGAAAATCTTTGGAAAAACACAATGGTATATTGCAGGGACTCTACGGTATCTCAGATAACTTTCATTCTAAAATTGAGAACCGGGTAAGACCAAACTGCCTGGGCAATGCCATGCTGCCTCAAAGTCTGTTCCCTTGGAAAAGTGTTCTTTCAAAAAAACAATGACAAAGATGAAAAAAAGCTCGAGGGACAAAGAAATCAAGCACATTGATTAGAGCCTGTCATTGATTGTAGAGAAAACTGCGATCGATTGGCTTGTTTGAAACAGCTAAGAATGGAGCAACACCCAATTTATGTAGTCAGGGTTTTTTTTTTTTGCTCTGGTGTTCAAACCTAATTATATTTTGACAAAAACCTAACCATGAGCAGCAGGTGAGACCGTGCACTACGCAGACTGTGACTCAGTAAATGAAACATATTCATCACTATTAAGAAAGACGACAGAGAGCAACAGACTGTGCTTATGTGGTTACTCAGATGCAGAGTCAAGTACATCATATCACATCTTCATCAAAATCTTCCTTCATCCCACAGTTCCTGAAGTGATCCACACTTGTCCACCCTCTTTCCTCCCTGAATGACCTTTTCACAGGTCATTGTCTCAAGAGGCTATTCTGGGAAACTGCACACACCTCGTACTATGGCCACTCATATCCAGAGAAAAAGTGATGAGGTCATGCACAGATTTAGCGGATTTTTTTTAAAATAGTGTTTTATCGCTGATCGATATCTGACTTCTTTGAAAAAGGCCAATGCAATCTTTACTGATTAATCAATTAATTAATTTTTTCTGACTCTTGAATGTGCTGTTTCTTCACTATCTGTTTGATTCTGTATATAGTCAGGACATGACTTTGGTTGTTCTACTGCAAATTACATGTTAGTACAACGAAAAAAAAGACCAATATATCTTATATGATCTTACATGCGATATAATCAAGTTGCCTGTCAGCAGCAGAGTAGAAATAGAGTAGAAAATATTTATTCATACCCAGTGGAGGAAATAAAAAAATGTTAAGTAGCTTTAACTGATTTGCCATGATTTACCATGAGAGCAAATAAATATGAATAATATATACTGATAAATCAATAAAATTGAATAAACAAATGTATAACATATATCATAATAATCAGAGAACTGTTAGATGTTACCATTTAAAAGCCTTATGGATGTTGGAAGAGTTTATTAATCTAGAAAAAAAACAAACAAATGACTTCCTCTACATCTGCTGCTACAGTTCAAGAGTTTTACATTTCTTTAAGTCCAGCAATAATGGTTGTGTTTTTGGTCCAGCCATGAAAGACCTCCACAGGATCTCTTTACTCCCCTTACTGTCCACTGAGCACACATGCCACAACAGCCGTGTCATCAGAAAACTGTACCTCTGAATGTGGCAGGACATGAGCTGTACCTGATGTCTGTTTCCCCCTTTACAGGGTGAAAAAAGGAGCAATAACAGGAAGGGGCTTTACCTTTTATTTCAAACCACACAGGGTTTGAGTTCTGTTGTAGAGTGACAACCCCCACTATCTCAGCCACTTTTTTATTCTCCATGATGGAGAAATTGTAAAATGACTCTTCAAAAAGCAGCGGTAAAGGCGATGGAGGCAAGCGGTGGATCCACTCAATGTGCAGCCGGGCTGTCGAGGACTTCTGAGGACGGCCATTGTCCATCGCTTTGATCTGAACAAAGCAGCACAGAGGAGCAAGGTTAATGGCACAAATGGCAGCTTTTTCATTGACTTAATGCTAGGACACAACGCTTTCCACAAGCACCTTATTTAATTTTTCTAAGAGCCAATTTTTTTACTTTTTTTTTTTGCTTTGAAAATAACCACATGGGAGTTTGAAACCACTAGAACTTAGTCTCTGTGTCTCATTGTTCGACCTAGTTTCATCCTCAGATTCTGCCACGCTCAGTGTATTTGGATATGTGGATTAAAACATTTTCTATTTTCTCACCTTCCAATATTGTGAAGCTCAAATCTAATACATTGTTATAGTTTTAACAAAAATACCAATGCTATGCCACTACTCATCTTTCATGTTTACATCCTGTCATAAAATTCTGAATTCTGATTGGCATAATTAGAATTTAAAATATCCCATTCCTCATTACATACACTACATCCATGGGTTATAGTCATTAAACAAACAATATGAAATATTGCATAGTAAAATAAAACATAAAGGGAGCAAATATAATAGAAAAGCCAGACTTTATGGAGCAGATGTAGGATGACATTTGTTCTCAATGACTAGCAGCTGCTCAGTTCTTGAGTATGTAGTTTAACAAATTGGGTAAGTTCCACACTATTTATGACAAGTTTTTATCTACAGAAGCCTCAGTAACTTACCAGCCATCATTATACAAAAAAAGGAAAAGGGAAAGTGTCTAAGTCTGTAGAATAATATTGCTAAAATATCACTAAAATCTCACATTTGGGGGTTTCTGAGGTTCATTAGATACAACAGATCTAAAACAAGACAGACCATGAGGAGGAGAAGGGTGGGGACACCCTTAAAAGTAAAGTGGGACACCCTCAAATTGGTTTTTAAATATACATTTAAATGAATGGAAGACAAAATGAGTTTCTGTCATTTATCTGCACTTTGTTGACCAAATTTCAAAACTGACATTTAATTAAGACTTAAAGGAATGGTTAAATATTGAAATATAAAAGGCTAACTGTAAGCACCACCTCCCACACACAAACACACATGCTTAAAGTAAACATGTATAACCAGAATGTCCTTAATTGTATATGGTAGATGCAAGACCAAACATGAGATCTATTTGAGGTTGGAATTTCTATGTTGAAATGTCCTAAAAATTCATTTAAAAGATGCTTAAAAATAGTTTCATACAGTCAGAATGTTGTGGCTTCCTGCGGCGAAGGCCTTGCGTGATGATACTACTGCTGTCTTGGGCTCAATAACGAATTTTCCATCGTCATTGCCATCCACAATGGCATAAGAGAGGTCGCCGTTGGGCCCATCGTCGTAGTCGTAGGCGAACACCCGGTAGATGGGCTCACCCTTCTTTGTACGTTCTCGCTCTGGTAGTTTGACCTTGTAGACCTTCTCATGAAAAGTGGGTTTGTTGTCGTTTTCATCCAGGACCTGCACCATCACCCACACCGTACTCTGCCTGGGACTGTAGCCCCCATCTGAAACCAATACCTGTGAATCCAGAAAAAAAGGGGTTGAAAACCTTCACACAATGCATACATATTTTCAAAATTCAATTCAATTCAATTCAATTTTATTTATATAGCGCCACATCACAACAACGGTTGTCTCACAGCGCTTTCCAAACAGAGCAGGTCAGACCCTACTCTGAAGTTAATTACAGAAACCCAACAATTCCCACCATGAGCAAGCACTAGGCGACACAGGCAAGGAAAAACTTCCTTTTAACAGGCAGAAACCTCGAGCAGAACCATGGCTCAGGGTGGGCGGCCATCTGCCTCGGCCGGTTGCACAACACTTTACATTTTGAAAAATATGAATAAGCAATGATGCACTCCACATTAGGTTGCATAAAACCTAATATTTAAGCGCACATGTCTTGGTATCTGTCACTAGCAGGCCCAGAGATTTTCCTCTCAAGGTGCTAACTGTCTCCATTGTGTCATGAATAGCCACTTCAGCAGCCATCAGCCCACCATATTCTTTGTGCATTTTTATTCTTTACAAGTTGCTACAGTTACATGACTCCTTTTGCAATCAATTTCTTTAAGATAATATCTTATTTTTCATCTTAAATGTATTTAGCCGACAAAAAGATGTACACATTCACCTTATTTTGTCAGTTGCTCTGAGAAACGCTTTCTATTTGTCATAAAAACACTAATTTTAATAATAACCTGTCATTTAAGGACATACTAAATGTGTCATCTAACGTGTCCCTTGAAAGCAGGTACGGGTGAAGCTTCCAGGGCCCCAAAAGGAACGAGATCCCTCTAGAGATCACCTCCCAAGCTAGTAACAGACAGATAGCATGGACCAGGGCTGGTGATGGAACCCTTGTTCTGAGGGATGGGTGATTGGACCAACAGATGGCCGGGACACAGGAGACCAAATCTCAGATGGATAAGAACTGAAAGGTATTGTGGAGGGAATAATACATTTCTGGGATCCTTCTCCCTCACTGGATTGTGAGGACATAATCACCAGATCCTACAGTTGACCCTTATGGTTGGTGAAAAGGAGAGGACCCTACAGTATGTGCATTCCTAATACAGCAGGATGTTCAAGAAACTAATTCTGATTTATTGAAATACAGAACAAAATGTATTTTCTAAACTCCAAAGAACTGAACTGATAAAAAAAACAACTGGACCTAAATAAAAATACAGATATTCCCCAGTGAATATCTGGAGTAGGAAGTAAAGAAAACCAATTTAGGGGGGTTGGCAATGACCAGGGGTCTCATTTATAATAGTTGCGAACGTACAAAATAGGGCAATAATCTTCCATAATACACTCTCCATGCAAAGTTAGTGGCCTATAAATAAAAACTAATGCTACACTGCATTGGGATTTCTTTCAGGGATCTTATTTTACTCCATATGAAAATTGAATTCTAGATGTTTTTTGTTTGTGTTGGTGAGCCATAAGGATCTTAAAAAAACGACTTAAATCTTTAATCAAAATCCAAACGTTTCATCAAAGTATTCTCCTCTTCCCGATGATCACCAGAGTAATGTGTACAACAGATTAACACACAAATTGTGGCAAAGTATGAGGCAATCGGACTGACTAGCGTAAACATTTAAATACTGTGGTGACACCCGTGTGCAAAACTGTGTGATAGATGCACTGGCACTGCTGGAAAAGCTTGCAAATGGGAGAATTAAGAGAGAATGCACTGTCAGGGATCAACATCATCGAATAAGCCAACAATCAACTATTTTCCAAATGGAATTGGCACAATTTAGTGTAACAATGTGTTGCCAGTCGCTTCTTTTTGTTTGTTAAACCATTTCTGTTTCTACCAAACAAGACATTTTTTCAACTCTTTACCTCACTCAATAACACATAGAAGGCATCCTGCCTCTGCCTCAGCGAAATTGTGTTTCTTTGTTCTTTTTCTATGGTTGCCATTGTTAACCATGAAATAACAGTGATATTCATTAGGGCTTTGGATTGACCATTTATGGGTAAATGTGGACGAGTAGAGGACAGGACATGAAGCAGAACCTTTAACGCAAACGTAGAGGCTGTGAATTATAAAGTGGAAATTGTGTGCTGGTGTTCGTTCACATGCTTTTACAAATCTGGATTTTTTTTGGCATAGATTTTTTTTTAAATTATAGATCATATGCAATGTTTTAGAAATGAGACCCCAAGACATGAGAGAAAATCATAGAACAAAACCAACTTAAACAGAAGGACAAATATCAAAATGAGAACACAGAATAAAAAGAAGAAAATGATCAAACCACAAAAACACCAAAAAGATCCAAAATGTTGATTTAGGTAGGTAGTGTCATCTGGAACTGAAGCTGAATAACATTCTTAAAAGAATGGAGACATGCACACTGAAATGCACCTGCCTCAGCAAACCATGTGCACACATTAGAAGACCAAAGCGTCTGATATGATTCAACTCCATTTTTAGCTTTATGTCAGAAAAGCTTAGAATACAGGATGTTAAATGCCACGCCACGTCATCACCTCGGCTCACATCTTTTATTAGAGTGTCTGGGACAGAGAGAGGAGGAACATTTGAGGATACAGAAAAGAGGATGCTTACTGACCTCCAAAACATGCTCTGTCTGTTGCTCCCGGTCCAATTTCTGTGATGTTGTGGTGATCAGGCCTGGAAAACAAAACAGAAAAGGCCATTAAAACTATCTCTCTCTTTCTTAGACACACTTACAGATGCACCAACGCAGACACACGCGACTGTCTGAGACAACATATTACGTATCTCAACCACGCCAAGAGTCAGGATATTCTCCGGAAAAGCAAAAAACAGAAAAAACGTTTGTGAGAGAGGCAGACCAGATTAGATCAATGGTGTGTTTAGTCACAGATGGGAGATTGTAATGAACAGACATTAGAGTCCAACACTATTGTCTTTGAGATCCTTGTTTCCTGCTGTGAAAGTGTTAGTAGAATTCCCTTAAGAGGCAGCAAAGATTAGCGTGACTACAATGTTTTCCCTCACATAGAGAGTAACCTCAAATACTTGCTTAATGTATCTTATACAAAAGTTTGCTTTATTGCAAAGGAGGGCAAAAAATATATATCAGGACTAGCAATACTTATTCATTTGTATTTTTTTAATTCTTTTCATCGAAAAGAAGGGGGATTTGACCAGAGGGCAAAAAACCTGGAGGGTGGAATCTGCGGTAGTTGAATACATTTCTTAAAGTGAGTGCATTACTATTATATTATCATTATCCCTGTTTAGACATCCCCGAATTTACCTAGGACTTCAAGATGAAAATAGTAAAAAAAATTCCAGTTTTGGAGCACTGGTCTATAAAGGTGAAACCCAAGCTTTCTCAGTTGTTTGGATAAACTACTCCATATTTGTCCATGGCAATATCTCCTGATAAATGTACTATAAAAGACGGCAAAATATTTGTTCGAAATGGCTGTAGGTGTTGTGTCTGTGAAAGGGTGCATCCACTAAAATGGATGCATCAGTGGGTAATTTTGCTAAAACAATGTCGTGCTCTTTAGTTTTCTCTGCATCCCTGCCAAATCTGACCATTGATGACCTGTTTGGCTGCATGTAGTTCTTAAACCACTGGCTGCCGAGGCAGTGTCCAGAAAACTACATGGGATACATAGATAATTGGCAGCTGTTCTGATGAAAATCTGGTCGGATTAAGAGAGACTGCATCCATCCCACTTTGGATGGGGCAGCTCTCCAAAAACATAAGTCAGGGTTGATGGAGGGTTGCAGTGTTGTAGTCAAACGCATTTCTCTCCAGACTTACTCCTACTGCAATTATTCCCCCCCAAATCCTACAATGTCCATGTCTTCTCCCAGACCACCAAAAGCTAATAATCAATCAACGAAAGTGGAGCAAAAATAAATCACATAGATAAATAAATGAGGATGAAAAAAAATAAATGTACCTGACAAAAAAAAGAATTTCAATGTTCTTTGCTAATTATTAAATATTTGTTTTCCAATTCTCTGTTAAGAAATAACCTGATTAGTGATCTTGAGAGTCAACAGAGTGATGGGAGGAAGAGTTATGAATGATCCTTTGTCTTGAAAATTTTCCATTTTATCTCAACAACAATTAAACAATTATTAATCTCTTAATGTATTCTTCCTGGTAGCCTTGCATTTATTGTAAGGACATTTGTATATAAACTAAACAGCCAATCAACCAAGATTAACAAAGTCGGTGGATATAAGATAAAGTTTAAGCAATAACTTTTGTGAAACTTTATTTTCTCTTAAGGCCCCCTTTACTTTACTGTTTGTCTAATATGTCAGGTTTGCTATTTGGCAAAATGAAAAGTTTCAGTTTAAATTCAGCAAGACATCAGATAGTGGTATCAATATTATTTGGACTTCAACTGATAAGAAAAGTTACTCACCAGTGTGGGGGTTGATGGTGAAGAAATTCTTTGAATTTCCACTAATAATGTCAAAACTGAACGGGTCAGAGCCAGAAGGGGGCAGGCCATCAGGATCTTGTGCCAGGATCTGGATGACAGAAACATCCTGTGGAGAATTCTCAGGGACTGAGGGCCGGTACAGCGGTTCGGAGATAAGTGGGGCGTTGTCATTAACATCCTCGACCTGAACAAACACCTCCATGGTGGTGAATTGAGGAACCACACCACGGTCACTGGCATACACTGTAAGCCAATACGAATCCTCACTCTCCCGGTCTAATGTATCAATTGTGTAGATGACCCCTGTTAGATAAAGACACAAACAATGGAGATAAGTTAGGCGAAAGTAATAGTGAAGTAATTTAGTCATGTCAGACAATTATCACCCTAAAAGTAAAACTGTGTGAAATATAAGACATAATTTAGAATCAGAAAAAACAATAGTGTGTCAAAGCTGAAGTAGATAAAACAGGTTGAGTTAGACGTAAGAAATAAAATTCCATGCATCATCAGATAAAACTAACTACAACAGTTATATTTACGAACCTGTTTCCCACTACCACAGATATATATCTATATATGCAACACAGGTCACTTGTTTTAATGCTTGTGTCACCATGTGATCTATGACACCTGGTCAAAACTCTCAAGAAAGCTGAATGAGAGGACAGTGACTAAGTCTGGTGAAGCTTGGCTCTTTAAAAGTAATTCACTACTAACAACAACACTTCTCAAACAATACTGTGACAGTACAATCTTACAGAATAAAAGTGCCATTATTCTTCTAAGTGATTGATGTTTATTCTGAGGCCTAGCAAACATAAAGTATGAATCTGTAAAAGTTTCTACATGCTTTTACACACATTTTAAATGGGTTGAGGCATCCAGACTTTTGACTAGCATTATATGCTCTCACATGATGTCTTAACCTGCTGCAAGGGTTATGGAGAGAGGTATACATTGGCAGTCCATTTGATGAGATCCAAGATCATTGATTTGACGTGTAATAAATATTAGACAAAGCATAGCCATATACATTGCATGAAGACCTTGGGAATATGTGTTGACATATTAGATCTATTCAAATACTTCCTATTCCAGCTTTGTAATTGTATGGAATTTAAATACAGCATTAGAAACAAAAACAACAATAATCATCTCCACAACTAGATTCTCCATTGGAGGTATGCTCCAGGACCTAGGTGTTCTTGTCCCTCCAAAAATAGTTTGAAACATTATAAGTCGCATCCATGGGTAATGTGCACCAAATATGGAAATAGCTTATCAGGACCTTGATGACAGTAACCTAAAATAGTCAGAGGACTACCTATTGAAACCTGAACTCTGGATCTCCACCATATCACCTGGATAAAGTCTCTCCACACAGCAAGGTAAACTGGAAAAGCAAATTAACAATGAGAATAGATTTTTATCTATAGGCGATTTTCTTGACACTCAGTGTCACCACACATTGGTTAAAAACAACATAAACAATAACAACCAAAGTGATCATTAACAAAAAATAAATATCTGAATAAAATTCCATACTGAAAATGAAATCATTGGGAAAATCCAGTTCTTAACCTGTAGGTTTTAAGTTTGGATTTGAAGTGTGGGGGTCAGGCAGTGTTTCTGGGATCTGGGGCAGACAGTTCCAAAGACAAGGTCCAGAGTGGCTGAATGCTTTGCTCCCCATTGTAGCATGACAGGCAGGTGGGATAGTTAGGTGGATAGAGGCAGAAGATCGGAGAGAGGGCATAGAAACATGGAGGAGGCCAGACAGGTAGGGAGGGACAAGGCCGTAAATTGATTTATATTCTAAGAGCAGGATTTTAAATTAGAATTGTTAATTAAATTAGGAGCCAGTGGAGCCTTATAAAACAGGAGTGACATGGTGGATGGCTCATTGTGAGAATGTGAGCAGCTGAATTTTGCACTAGGTGGAGTTTATGGAGGGATTTGTGAGTGACAACAGAGAGAAGGGAATTTCAATTGTCTGGGCGAGAAGTGGCAAGGCTATTAATAAGAATAGAAGTGGGATGGGGGTGAAGAAGGGCTGATGGCAGTTAATCTTGCGTAGGTGAAAATATGCAGACTGTGCAATGGTATTGATATGGGAATGAACACCTAGACTCTTAACCTGTAGGGAGGGGGAGACAGTGGATTGTCAATAGCTACTAAGAAGCCGTCGGTTTTGGATAGTGTTGCTTGAGAACCAATGAGGAGAATCTCAGTTTTGTCACTGTTAAGTTAGAGAAAATTGGAAGAGAACCAGGATTTCATGTCTGTTTGACATTCAGCCAGGGATAGAGCTGGGTGTCATTCTCATAACAGTGGGAACTGATAATGTACTTACAGAAGATATTGCCAAGAGGTAAGTGATGAAAACAAGAGGCCCCAGGACAGGGCCTTGGTGCGCACCTGAAGCAATGGGAGAATACTGGGATGAGAAGGATTTGAGTTTAATGAACTGAGTGTGGCCTGAGATGTAGGATCTGAACCACTCAAGGGGAGTGTGGGTGATATTTGGTTTTGGGGGGGCGATAGACTGTTGCAATAGTGGTAGGAATAGGTCCGGCCAGTTGACAAATAGTGGATTGGAGCTACACAGCTGAGTACTGGAGCAGTCCCATCATGGGATGGCAAGTAACAAGAGAATCCAGTCTAACACGAACCAGATGTACAACCTGTTGGACCACATTGTTGGTGTGAACTTGGGCAACGTAGGCTTCAAGGTGAGCGGTCCGCCCTACTCAGCCCTGAAGAAACCCCAACCAAGTAGGTCCTGACGTTGGAACTGTTTAGTGGAGCCATCCTAAAGTGGAAATGCAAAAATACCGAGTAGGAACCTGTAGAAAAGCACCATAGCGCCATGCCTCAGCTACAACCTGAGCAGTTACACATGTGTCTAACAGAGGAAATGGCAGCTGTGCTCAGGAGACTTTGGTGAGGGTTGCAAGTTGCAGGTCCAGAAAGAGTCTGTCCATAGCTTCATGAAAAAGGGCAGCTTTGGTGGAGTCAACCCTCCCTGGGAATCAATCCGACTTACTGCCAGAAACGACTTAACTCTGGCACTCGAACAAGAGTGCCCAATACTCCACACTCCCAGAGCACCCCCACAGTATTTATATAACAGTATATCTAATATATATCTTGTAATCTTATTAGGAAGTGTTCATATTTTGTTTACATTCATGTGAGGAAGTTTTTACAACACACCTTAAAATGAATAGTGATGTACATGAGAAAGTGCTTAAAGAATACTCACCCGTCTCTTCATCTATGGAAAATCGGCCAAGTCCACTTCCATCATGAATAGCATATTGGATTTCTCCATCTCTCCCAGTATCGTCATCAGTTGCACTGACTTGGAGTAAAGTAGTTCCAACACGGGCATCCTCTTTAATCACTCCCGTTAGAGCAAAGTGGGAGAAGTGTGGAGGATAGAGGTTTTCATTCACATCTATTACCTCCAACTCCACATATGTCACAGAGAGAAGAGAAACAGGCCTTCCTTTGTCTTTCGCTTTTACAGTGAGGTTGTAGAACTGTTGGGTCTCATAGTCAAGTTCTTTTGTGAGCCTAATCGCTCCACTGACCCGATCCAGCTCAAACCATCCATTGTGATCATTAACAAGAGAGTACCTGACCTGACCTCCCAACCCTATATCAGGGTCCTGAGTTTCTAACCAAGCCACAACAGTTCCTACTGGAAGGTCCTCCAGAGCCCTGGCTTTGTAAACACTTGGAATGAATAGTGGGGGACAATCATTCACATCTTCCAGTATAATCTTCAGTGTAGTCACAGAAAATTTGCGGCTCCCTCTGTCCGCTCTGTCCCAAGCCTCAATCTTCAAGTTAAAAGTAGATACCAATTCCCGGTCTAACTGACCAGCAACATATACAATCCCATTTGTGGAGTTAATATTAAATTGGGTTGTTTTTGTCAAAAGAGAATACACAATCTCGCCGTTGAGGCCCAGATCTTTGTCAGTTGCTTCAACCTGGATGATATCTGTACCTATGGCAGTGTTTTCAGGTATGACTAATCGATAGCCATCTTGCAAAAAAAGGGGTGCGTTATCATTAACATCCTCAATGTTAACAGTAAGCAAACGCCATGCCATTTTCTGTGGGAAACCAAGGTCATAGATCGTAATGTTAAGGAGATAGTGATCTCTCTTTTCTCTGTCCATGGGTTGGAAAACATAGATAAGGCCAGTCTGTGTGTCAATGGCGAAACAATCGTCATTGTTTCCATTTTGAATAGAGAATACAATCCGACCATTAAAACCGGTATCCCCATCATAAGCATTCACCTTGAAAACACTTGAGCCAATCTTTAGATCTTCTTGCACAGAAACAGCTGAAGGTAATCTTTTGTCAAACTGGGGGGTTTGCCTATTGACAGAAAACAGATCTACAAAATCCTCTTCAATTTTGACTTTTGTATTAACTTTAGACTTTTTTAGTAACTTTTCTGCCATTTTTAGGGCTACCCTTGTATCTTCACAACTGAAATGCTTGGGAAAAGATTTTCCATGAACAACAGAAATATTAACAAATGTAGGATCAGAAATTTGTTCACCATCTGTCGCAATTATTTTCAAACTGAATAAAATATTCTTTGGACTCCATGTGGTGATGGGATGTCGCAATTTAAGGACCCCAGAATTCGGGTTGAGGTCAAATTGATCCTGCTCATTTCCTGAAATTATTCTATATTTTACAAGCTCTAATTCATCTACATCAATTGCAGATACTGTAGTAATTACTTCATCCAGGGGAAAATCTGCTGCAATAAACCCTTGGCAACCTACTTTCTCAAACAGTGGCTTGTTATCATTTAGATTTTCCAAGTGGATTGTTACACTGGCTTCACTCTCTCGTCTGTAAGGTGAACCCCAATCAGAAGCTCTGACATGAAACACAAACATCTGTGGTGAGGATTCAAAGTCCAAATCTGTTGTGGTTCTGATAACACCAGAAAACTGATTTATTTTGAAAGGCAATGGCTGAAGGCTGGAAATGCTGTAAGTTATATATCCATTCTCACCTTTATCTTTATCCACTGCAGATACTGTCAACACATGAGACCCAACTGGAACATTTTCATTTACAAAAACCTCATAGGATGTCTGAGCAAAAGTTGGTGTGTTATCATTGGCATCTTCAATGGTAACTTGCACTTTAACTGTGCGATCAGTGACTTTTTCCAGCACCTCAAGATTAAAAACATCCTGAAATACCTGTGTAAACCAGCTGGTGGTGGAGATTACACCTGTTTGGCTATTCATTTGAAAAAAAGATGAATCTGAACAAGATGACAGGACATATTCTGCACCATCAGGCTCTGGTCTGATTTTAATAGCACCTACAATTGTGCCTGGTGGTGAAAATTCGTTTAAACTAACATCATAGAAATCTTGCTCAAAATTTGCTTCCTCATTCTGCAGTTTCTTTAACACTATGTGGACTACCTTCTGAGCAGACGACTTCTGTGGTGTTCCTCTATCTTTAGCCTGCAAGATAAGATCATAGCTGTGGGAGAAAAACTCCTGGTTTAATGCCTCAGAGGCTTTTACTACATACTCATTTTCTCCATATTTTTCTACAAAAAACTGTCCAGTGGGGTCCCCACCCACTATGATAACTGAATCAATTTCTCCATTTAATCCTTCATCTTGGTCTTCAACTGTGATCATGGCATATACCGTGTTTTCATCTAATGTGAAACGGCTGAGGGTGACTACATTCATGACTGGGGCATGTTCATTTAAGCGTTCTATGTGAACAAAAAGTTTGGCTGTGCTGCTGACCCCATTATTTCCATACAGCTTCATGCCACGGTCGACAGCCAAGATTTCTAAGTCATGGCGGTTCTTCTCATCGACATTAAGCTTTCCGCTCAGGTAAACAATGCCACTAGTTGGGTGTACTGCGAATTGTTCCATTTTCTCCTTGAAAAAAAAATAAAACTCTCCATTGGAGCCAATGTCTGCATCTGTGGCTGTAACTTGAGCAATACTGGTCCTGAGTGGAGTGCTTTCTGCGATGGTGACAGAATATGTTGTTGGTGAAAACAAAGGCCGGAGATCATTCATATCCAGTACTTGGATACTGACTTTAGTCCATGTCTCAAGAAGGGCCTCTCCCTTGACATATGCTTTCACTGTCAATACAAAATTATCCTGAATCTCTCGGTTCAATATGGCTGCATTGCCTCCCTTAGTCCTTATGCGCAAGAAACAAAAGTCACCGAGCAAATACTCCTCCGGCTTGAAAAAGCCATCATCATCTCCTGAGGTGATTCTATATCGAATTTCCCAGGAGTGCTTGTGTATGTAAATGCCCATTTTAATTTTACTGTTGGCATAGGTACGTGCCGCTGAATTTTCATAAATTGTAGCATGGTAGACAGACTGTGTGAAGCTGAAATTGGACCCATCCTTTGAATCTTCATAATCAAGGTGGCCATTGCAGACTGACAGCTTGAATATCAAGAACAACAGCGGGAATAAGAAGCCTAGAAGATGGGCATGCATGCCAGTCCATTTGCCCATATTCAATTTCGTCCCTTTATAATTCCATCCTAAGAAAGAGAGAGAAAGACAAAAATAGGAAGGCACAGGTTAATCAAATACGGATGTGCACATGAAAAAAGATTTTAAAAATAAAATCAAGTCATCAATCCACGTTTCTGGTTAGAATCCTGTCTGGTAAGCACACTGTTAGATGTTCTTCCTGTGAATGCATGGGTTTACATTGAACAACCTGTCACATTTCTAAAAATAAAAATAAAAATTCCATCTTAAAACTACTATTTTTCTAAAAGTTATTTGGTTTCCAAACTAAATGAAATAAGAAAAAAGTCAAATGAATTATTGATTAATTGGTTAATATATATATAATTTTAGAAAAAGTCTGCATTTAGTCAGTAAACAGGTTCATATTTTTGCTCTCCATAGTTTTGAGAATTGAATCATACACACAGTCTTAAAGTTTTGCATTTTTAAACACAAATTAAGCAGTGTGGAAATATGCCTTTGCATGACATCAGTCTGTGCCCTCATTGGGTGAGGTGCACAAATCCAACATGTAGAATGCATGTTAGAATTCTACTCTTTGGAGAGTTGTGTGATTGATTTGAAATTTTAACTAATGTATGGTGGTGTTACAATGGATTTGGTGGATTTGGGGTATCAATATCTAGTAAAAGAGGATTTATAGACATAAACATTTAAGATAGTTGTGAGTGTTCCTTGGCGAGTACATCCCATGATATTCATTTCAGGTGAGTTTATGTAACCTTAACAGCTAAGATGATAAATGCTAAAGTTCATGATTTGCAATTAGAAACAGACTACAGTAGCATGATTTGTTGTAGAAGTCTAGACTAGAAGTATAACAGTAAGTACTTCACAACCTCTGCCAATTAATTTAACAAGCTGAATAACTGCAACAATTTGAATAATTTTGCACGCTGTTCCTTCTAACATTATGAGCATTGAAGTCCCCCAGTAGAACAAGGAAGTCCCCAGGAGGGGCACCCGCCAGCAACCAATCTAAGGACTCCAAAAAGGGTGGGTAACCTGCACTGCTGTTAGGCGCATAAGCACCAACAACAGTCAGCCCCCGTCCCCCCACCTGAAGGCAAAGGGAGGCTACCCTCTCATTTACTGGAGTTAACCCCAATGTACAGGCACCAAGATGGGGGGCAACAAGTATGCCCACTCCTGCTCGGAGCCTCTCATCAGGGGCAACTCCCGAATAGAAGAGCGTCCAACCTCTCTCAAGAAGACAGGTTCCAGAGCCAGAGCTGTGCGTCGAGGCGAGACCAACTATATCTAGCCGGAATCTCTCCGCCTCGCATATCAACTCAGACATTCCACGTCCCTAGAGTCAGCTTCTGCAGCAGGGGATTAGTTTGCCACGGTCCCCGTCACCGGCTGATACCCTGGAACGGGTATCAGCACCCAACCCCTTTGGCCCCTCTCCTGGGTGGTAAGCCCATCGGAAGGGGGACCCATGTGGCCTCTTTGGGCTGGGCCTGGCCGGGCTCCATGGGTGAAAGCCCGGCCACCAGGGCCTCACCAATGTGCCCCACCTCCAGGCCTGGCTCCAGAGTGGTTCCCCGGTGGCCCTCGTTTGGGTGATTTAGCACTAGGTCCATTTCTCTTTTTCATCAAAAGGGGTCTTTGGGCTGCACATCGTCAGATCCCTCGCCTTGTACCTGTTTGCCTTGGGTGACCCTACCAGATGCGTAAATCCCCAGACAACATAGCTCCTAGGATGAACTTATACCAATAAATCTCGACAATAAGATACTGGATACATGGCATCATAATGGAATCCAAGACTGGGAGGATTGCTTTGATAAAGGACTCTTCATATCATTTAAACAATTAAAGAGGAAATGTAACATTTACTCTCAGTTTTCCTGCTTTCTCTAACTAAGATCCTTTCTGAGAGTCCATTTGGGGCCTGAAATCATTTTGCCTGTCATGCATCCTATGCCTTTATTAGGACAACACACAAACATGTATTTCTTGAATTTATCACATGTTGTTAAATGGGGATGAAAAATTGGGTTTGCACTATTTTACAATTACATGGGAGTCAGTTTTAAATGTTACAATTGATGGAAAACTTGGGACAGATTTATGCCAAAACAGTTTATCAACTGTTAATGTTTGGTATTAACTAATTAACTATAATAATTTGCATAAACTGTATCTGACTCTTGAAAAAGGACTTGGCTGTGTACAAAGGTGAGGCCTTTCAGGCACGGCAACAATTGCTCCATTAAAACTAAGATTGTAGGTGTTAATTATCAAGTGAGCCCTGAACTCTGTCCACTGGGAAATCTCCCGAGTACTACAGTAGTTCTCCAAACAATGCCAAACTTAAATGAATGGAAATTGCTCCAAGTGTGACACAGAGGTGCATTGTCATGGAAATGTGACTGCGTCCTCCTCATTGACAGGTGGTCTTTTGAGATTAATAGTAGTATTCCCCTGCAAAAGAATCACATATTCTCAGGAAATTGTACACATATATCTTTTTAAAATTGGCAATTATATTTAAACCATATTGGCACTTTTTTCAAACCAAAATAGTAGTTTATAACAAATTTATATACTGACTGATTTATTTTGTTTTCTTGGTTTTAGGGGATTGTAGAGCACAGAGATCCCTTAATGCCTCAGCCTTTCTTATATCTGTATACTGATTTCTTAGTATGCAGTGCATATATAAAACTAAAAAGGGGAGGGAGTATAATGGTCTGTTATTCGTTCATTTTTACTCTTGTAAAGAGCTAATATAACTTCCCTGGTTGTTCTCATTTAATCAGTGCAGCATGGCATTTATTTTGATAAGCAGATATAGTCACAAGTTCATCCTTAGTCCCTGTGATATATTACACACACACCTGGGAACAACACAGGTGTCATAGCACATCTCAGTCAAGTCTGTATGAGCAGCGACTGGATTGTTCACGTCAGAGATAAATGGCTAATGAGACTTAGTTTGGATAAGTCCAGCCTTTGTATTGTAAGGGGCAGGCCCAGCCCAAGAATAAGAACTGAAAATTACATCCAGAAGCTGAAGCTTTTTCTAAGATCCTGTGAAAGCTCTGTCACTCTGAGCCCAGCGATGCATTACTTTACCTGTGACCAGAATAAATTACACATCTGGACACAACTCCCAGTGTGCCATCCAGCATAGCAAAACTAAGGTAGTTAGTTTATTGATCAAATACAGTTATGGATTGCATAAACAGAAAACGTGGCATTTATCAACCTATTTATTAAAATGCAAAGCACCAGTTGAAGCAGATGTTTTCTTTTTTTACTGTCTTAGCAAGCTCAGCCTGAAATATATATTCAGGTAGACACCAACAAGGATTGTGATTGGCTGGAATTGTGTCATAAATAATACAAAATTCCAAGTTGATTGAGCACGTTGAGACAACCTAACAGAAAGTTTACACAGCAAGCATGTGTGAAGGCTAGTAAGAGCAAAAAAACATCTATGAGAGTATATGAATAGAATTGAGAGAATTTTAAATATTGTGTTCCTTTAGAGATAAAAGCAAACACAAAAAATGTTTTTTATGTCTTCAGAAAGATTTTAGTTTGCTCAAATTAAGTTATTTTTTGCATGTAAATATTTTCTACTCACAATAAAGCTGATACACTCGATACAGTTGCTACATATATTTTTGGGGGTAAGAATATAACACTGCTCACTCAGAAATGTGGCACAGCTATACAACCATATTCATTCAAAATAAGTCCTAAATTACCCTTGAGGTCTTTATTAACCAAAACGAGACACCTAGAAAGAGAACTGAACACCCCATCCAGCGTGGACTTACTGCCATGTATCACATCACTTATAGATTGCTCCTCCTCAGTGTTGTGGCTTCTCGGCCAACAAATCAATTACTGAGCACATGGTTACAGCCAGCCCTGCGATGGACTGGCGGACTGTCTAGGGTGTACCCCTCCTCCCGCCCATTGACCACTGAGATAGGCTCCGGTTCTCCCCGCGACCCCATTAGGGAATAAGCGGTAACGATAATGGATGGATGGGATGGATGGTTACAGCCACCATTTTCTTTTTTATCCCCTTTTCTCCAAAGCACACAGACATAGATCCACATATATACAGTACGCAGATTAATACTCATTCTCCCATTGCTCATTTTATACATCGGATTGGTTTAGTAGGCAGTTTATGACTCAACTAAAATAAATTATGCTGCACTATTTTGATTGACATTTTGTTTTGTATATACAGTATCACCGCCAAAACCTTCTGGTGGTTAAAGTCAGCGCTGAAATTCGCAACCTTCAATGCTCTGTATGTGTCAAATCCACATCAGATTGACACATATAGACCTATATTGAGACTGATATTGGCTTTTAGTGATTGTCTTCTGACATGCCTCAATAAAAAGAGTTTCCATTGACCATTTTATCAGATATTAACAACTGTCTTTGGAACCTTTGGGTATTTGCTAATATCTGAACAGCTCCTGCTTAGCCCCAACATAAGTGAATGATCGTTTCAGCACAAAGTTAAACACAATCAATCACATCCCCAGGCTGATGGAACGGTGTGCATACGGCTAACTCATCTGGTTAGTCTGTTTCTAACCTGGCTATGAGGGGTTTGAAATTAGATTGTTATTCTGAGCTACCAGGCAATGCTCAGAGATCCTAAAGCAAAGCAGAGTAGTTGAAAAGGGCTAGGAGGAGCCCTGCTACCTTGCTGTGTTTAGCTCTTTGTGTAAAATGACCCCGAGGTTTTTAGTCCCCATGAATATAATTACAACAGAAGGTTTGTACCATTTATAAAAAAAGTGTGCCAGCTTTATTTGGACACGTTTATTTTTTACTTGAGTTAATAGCCAAAATGCTGGTCAGAGACAATTACATTTAATTTACATTTTATTGTGTGTATTTGTGTATGCACCTACATTTGTTTTATTTTCCACCACAAATGGGCACAGGGAATTAATTGAATTTATGATTGTTCAAATAATTTTTACCTCAATTTAAGTGGGAACTGTTTTTGCAAGTTTCTATTGTGTTTCTGAGTAAAAGGTACAACTTATACAGTCATTCATTGCATTTTTGGCAATTCTTGATCTAAGAATTAAGTGTCAGTGTGTTTTGGTTTCCCAAACACTTAGTTTAGAGGCAAGTTAAAAAATGACAAAAACACAAGAGCATAAAAGAAACCAAGCTATGCCCATCTTCTTTAGAGCAGGATCCATAGTGATGGATGTTTTTTTTTTGTAGTAAACGTCCAAATAAAGATGGAGGTACACATAGTGACAATTTATTATAGCTACACTGCCCCAAACAAGCATCTAACTGCAAGATGTTGTCCAGATGGTTTGGTCCACAGACAAAAGTGCAATGTTAAGGATGCCAAACCTTGTTAAGGTGTGAAATAGCTTGGCACAGTGTGAAGAGAAAGCCCCCTCACACACTTTTCTGACAGTGGTAGACATTTTCAGCTCTGTAAGATTTCCTTGTGGCAACATACAGCTGAGCCTCACCTAAATCTTAGTTCCAGTTACTCTGAGCATCCAGCTTTTGCAGATATTTAGCAGAACTGACAATTGACTGCAGTTCACATACTGGTAACCCTTTAAAATGCTTTTTAAAAAGATATATGCACACATGCATCCTTTTGGAAATTCATGCACGTTTTCTCTCTGATAAAAATGTATTTAGATCATTGCACGTTCAAAGGGGTTCCCTCTGCATAACAAAAAGGGAAAGAGGCAAAGGCTTTGCCAAGTGCTTTAAGTCTTAAGACTCCCAGCTATATGGCAGTGAACACCCCACTGGAAGCTGCATCGTGATGGAGGGGATCAACATTGATGACCAACAGAGGAGGTGTGCTTTATGGTGCCTCCTCCACATACCCCCCAAAAAAGGGGGGAACGATAAGGCTGCTGTGTGCAACGCATGATCAGGAACACACAATACCAGCCCTGGTTGAACATGTTATTACGGAGTCTGAAGCGTAACGCTCCACACACAAGATGGCAATTGATCCTCGGTGGTGCTAGCTTTAAGGTGAGGAGAGAAAGCAAAGGCATCCGTCAGAGCTGCAACTGGCTGCTTTTTTTTAAATAACATTTCTTATTTTAGCTGATAGGTATAAAGCATCGCTGCGTCGAAACCTAAAAGCAGCAGAGATTAGCAAGAAAAAAACGCACCTTTGCAATTGCCATCTGATGCCGTGGAGAAATAACGCGGAGACAACGGCTGCCCCTGCGCGTTTTTAGCAACCTAACACCTTTTCTCTCTGCAGTCGAACGGGGTCCGTCCGCCCGCGCTACTTACCCCTCCACGCTGGTGTATATCACGATTAAAAAAAAAGAGAAAAAACAAAAAAGTCAGATGAGAGTATTACAAATCCACACGGACCGCCAGGACGGGTGGGCCACCGTCGACCGACAGAGGGATGCTGCGCTCGCCTGCATCCACAACTGTGAACGCAACCGGAGCCCTCCAGCTGATGAAAGCGTCTGGGAGTCTGCGGAGGAGCAGCCTGTCAGATGTGCACGCGCGAGGGTGCACGGACACGTTGCTGCGCGTTTTCAGATGACACCTTCTTCTGTCTATCTATCTATCTATCTATCTATCTATCTATCTATCTATCTATCTATCTATCTATCTATCTATCTATCTATCTATCTATCTATCTATCTATCTATCTATCTATCTATCTATCTATCTATCTATCTATCTATCTATCTATCTA
>JABUIW010000035.1:1815316-1884442 GCA_013363375.1 Menidia beryllina | reverse complement strand
TCTATCTATCTATCTATCTATCTATCTATCTATCTATCTATCTATCTGTCTATCTAACTTTGAGCACTTGGTAAATCAACAAAATGAAGAGAGGGAGTATCCACAGAAAATAAATCATATCTCTTACAGCTCTTCCAGTCATTTGCATTCAATGAAATTAAACCTAACCCACAAGATATGTTCAAATCAATGCTCAACAACTTAAACCCCCATTCATCTCCAGGTAGAAGGCTCTTTAGACCCCTCCTTATCTGTTTCTAAGCCGCTCATTAGCCTAAATCAAAAGCAAGCCAGACTCCGATGGATTCCCTGCTGAATTTCTTAAATATTTTTGGACCATGGTGGCACCACTATTCTTCTGATCTGTGTCAGAAATAAAAAAAAAGACAAAGGTGAAAGAGATGAAATAGAGCAGTTAAGTACTATTTCCAGTATCAACCCCATTCAGTTTAAAATACAATTTGGTTATAAACCTGTCATTGATTAATACTAACTAGATTAGAAACATCCCTTCCGTAATTATTCATGACCAAACAGAATTTATCACTGGCTAACACTTTATACAATATATATAAAAAATTTATACACTGGGGATTGCTGTACTGCTGTGCCTGCAAGAAATTATTAAACTCTATTCAAGTAGTATTGAAGCTTATAAAACATGTCTTGCATCTATCAGACTACTATCAACTGGTCAAAATCTATATTTTTTAAGACACAGAGAGCTCCTGGAATTCTGTACACTGTAACACCAGACACGTCAATTTAACTCAAATCATTTGGGGAAACTGATGGTACAAATTGATTTAAGTTTTGTAACTCAAACTATTTTAGTTTATCTAATAATGTGATTGGAATCTTAAAAAACCCAAAGCAATAAAAGTTAGGTAACTGAAATGCATATGTTTATTAACTCATTTTATTCAGTATGCTGCAATTTAAACCATTAACTCATTGACTGCCAGCCATTTTCAGAACAGAGAGTCGCTCACTGCCAGAGTTTTTTGAGAATTTTGACTGATTTTTCAAGAGCCACAGAATAGTTTGTGCTATGACTATGTAAACACCAAACACACCAAAAGAAAGAGTAGACTCTCTTCTATCATCAGGAAAAAAATTTTGTTTCTACCTTATTCCGTTCTTCCTCGACGTGCGTCTCACCGGCGCCATTTCTCTCATAGCGAACCATTGCGTTTGTTTTTATTTGCTTACAATCTATGCTAATCTCCCATCAAAAGTGGCACAGCTACCTAGAGGGTTAATTTGTTAGTCCATACTCTGTCTAGAAGCCGATATTTACGGAAAAACTTTCGCCGATCGTCCCCCAAGCCACTCGCATTGAAAAACATAAAAGACGTCTATAGACGTCTTTGGCAGTCAGCGGTTGGATTTGAAAAGACGTCTATAGACGTCTTTGGCAGCGAATGAGTTAATAAATTGGACTAAAATGCTGTATTTCTTTTTCATGCCTACGTAAAAGAGTTATATGTTCACATTCAAATGAAGTCTAATTTGAATGGTTCTTATTCAAAAAACTTAAAAAACTAATAGAATTACTCAATCTAATTGGGAAAACCAATTGTTCAAAATTGAATAGGTTGTATTAACACAACACATTTGTCTTTAGACATTTCCATTCCGTTTTTATGAACTGAAAACTGCTGCTTCAAACATAAATCAAGCTAGAAAAACCATTATCAATGACACAAATTGGAGTTTTAAACCTGACACGTTCAAGGTATTAAGAAATTTGTGAAACAATTTGCTAAATCCTTCAAAAACATGCTTCTAAACATTTAGGTGTAAGTCAATAAATGTGAATATTGTACAAAGTAAGAATATTTTCAATCTTTTAGTACCAAATGACTGTAGTTGTCATCAACTATATAACCATCACAATTTGTTATCATTTTGACATACACCTACAGGAAATGCAAACTACAATGATGTCTGTAACAACAATTACCCAGGCATACTGGGAGAATCCAACATTTGCGTTGAACAATGTGAATTTAGAACAATTTACACAACAATATGTGGCTTGTAAACTGCTTTTCCTAAACCTCAGTCAAAATGGCAAGCACTCGTCTCACAATTAAAAAATGAGGATTCAAAATAATAATCTTGAATAAATACCAATCATATTTTTATTCATAATGTACTGACATAAATCTATAACAAATACAAATGTAGTTTGTTATGACATGGCTGTACAAGGATAACTACAATTCTTCTTGAATAATGTAAGAAAGCACTTGCGGGATCTAAGTTGTTTGCCTTCAAATAAAAAAATCACAAAAATGTCACACCATGTTTTGTCTATTCTAACTCTCCTTCTGTTCGTGAATGAGCATATTGAGCATTCCATAGTCCTTGTCTAGTTAAGTGAGCCATATACTTGTTTTGATTTCTGTGATCTCCAAGTAAGATCTTTGCTTTGTAAATTTCATGGCTTGCGTTACGTTTCATATCCATTTTCCCCCCCTCCTTAATGGAGTGATTATCTGTTGTAATCTGTTTTATAGCTTTGTGCTTTTTCCTCCAACTTCTGGAGTGATTTTGTATTACCATTTCATAGTTTATAGTTCCTCAAATTAGTGGAGTAATTTTTGTTTACAGATTATTTTTCATAGATCTCTCTTGCCCCTGTTAAAAGAGTTGATTATTTCAATAACGTTTAATGGCATAGATATCCATGACTTTTGTGAGCAAGTTTTGGTTCTAGATCATTTTCATGGCATTTTTGTCTCTCTGTGGACAGAACATCTATTAGAATGTAGCTTTTCATAGCCTGGTGTGTTAAATCTAATTCAGAGAACGAATCAATAAAGACCATTTCCAACTTGATTCCTGCCTCTGTGTCCTGCTGGATCCTGACAAAGAAGAATGTCAAGGCTACTTTAAAGAGCTGATAACCTAAACAACGGACCTGAAGCTATTCATCATTGATTGCTGGATAAGACTGAATGTGTAAGAGTAATTTTCAGCTAGTTTTGATCTCATCTATTAGGGCTTGTCCACAGCTTCGGCAAAATAAGTCTTTCAATATTGTTGGTATCAAAGATGATCCTTTGCTTCAGTCTGTTGCCTCCATCTGAGAATGTCGCTTCTGTAACACACAGGATTCAATAACATGGTGATATTTCAAAACAGGTTGAGTTGTCAGGCAGTGTCAAATCACTTCAAAGGCCATAACACCGTCAAACTGTCAATTTCAGGCAGGAGTCTGTTCTTGTGTGTGTGTGTCTGTTACCACTAAATGGTTTGTAAAGATATTGTAGCAGGTGATCACATTATTTTTTAGTGTTTATTAGTGCCTAGGTCCCCTCCCTGGGCTGCCACCTTATCGCGGTGGAGGGGTTTGAGTGTCCCAATGATCCTAGGAGCCATGTTGTCTGGGGCTTTAAGCCCCTGGTAGGGTCACCCAAGGCAAACAGGTCAGAAGATAGGGTTCAGACGAAGGGCAGCCCAAAGATCCCTTATGATGAGAAAAATTAATGGACCCGGGCGCGGGCCACCTGAGCCAAACTCTGGAGCCAGGCCTGGAGGTGGGGCACATTGGTGAGTGCTTTCACCTATAGAGCCTGGCCAGGACCAGCCCGAGGAGGCCACATGGGTCCCATTTCCAATGGGCTCACCACCCACAGGAGGGGCCAAAGGGGTCAGAGGCAATGGGTTTCAGGTGGCGGCCGGAGACAGGGACCTTGGCGAACTGATCCCCGGCTGCAGAGTCTGACTTGTGGAATGTCACCTCTCTGGTGGGGAAGGAGCCTGAGTTGATGCACGAGGCAGAGAGATTCCGAGTCGATCTCGCCTCGATGCACAGCAGTGGCTCTTGAGCCAGTCTACTTGAGAGGGGTTGGACGCTCTTCTATTTTGGAGTTGTCCGCGGTGAAAGGCGCAGAGCAGGAGTTGTCATATTTGTTGCCCCACATCTTGATGCCTGTACATTGGGGTTCACCCCGGTTGGCAGACTGGAGTTGTGGTCCCCCTATTCAAAAAGGGGGACCATAGAGTGTGTTCCAACTACAGCGGAATCCGAAAGTCTATTCGGTGGTTCTGGAGAGGAGGGTCCCTCGGATAGTCGAACCTTGGATTCAGGAAGAGCAATGTTATTTTCCTCCTGGCCGTGGAACGCTGCATCAGGATCCTTCAGAGGAGGCCAGGAGGGTGCATGGGAGTTCGCCCGACCAGTTTACATCAGTTTTGTGGACTTGGAGAAGGTGTTCGACCATGTCCTTTGGGTAATCCTGTGGGGGGTGCTCTGGCAGTATGGATAGGGTTAGTGTTAGCCCTTTGTTATGGGCTGTTAGGTCCCCGTACAACCAGCGTCAGAGCTTGGTTCGCATCACCGGTAGTAAGTCAAACTCATTTCTGGTGAGGGTTGGACTCCGCGAAGGTTGCGCTTTGTCTCCGATTGTGCTCATAACTTGTATGGACAGAATTTCTAGGTGCAGCCAAGGTGTTGAAGGTTTCCGTCTTCGTGGCCTTAGAATTGCATCTCTGCTTTTCAAGATGGGATGTGGACCTATTGGCTTTATCAAGTTGTTATCTTCAGCTCTTGCTGGAGCGGTTCGCAGCCGAGTGCAAAAGGGCTTGGATGAGGATCAGTACCTCCATGTCTGAGACCATGGTCTTTAACTGGAAAAGAGTAGAGTGCCTCCTCCGGGTCGGGGGGGGGGACGTCCCTCTCCAAGTGGAGGAGTTCAAGTTAGCAACAAAGTCGATCATTGAATTACGGCCTAGGGTGTCCTGGTGCCAAGAGCACATATGAACACCCTTATGCCTGAACATTGTGTTGGTTATGGACAATCCGTGCCGAGCACAGAAGTCCTACAACAATACACCACTCGGGCTAAACCTGGGGGGTGCATTCCTCCCAACCACGCCCCTCCGGGTTTCACTGTCATTGCCCAAGTGAGCGTTGAAGGTCCCCAGCAGAACAAGGAAGTCCCCGGGGTGGGGGGGGCACCCTCCAGCACCCCTTCCAAGGACTCCAAAAAGTGTGGGTACTCTGCACTGCTGTTAGGTGCATAAGCAACAACAGTCAGCACCCGTCCCCTCCCCCGAAGTCGAAGGGAGGCTACCCTTTCATTCACCGGGGTAAACCTAAACGTACAGGCAACAAGATGGGGGGCTCCTGCTCTGAGCCAAGTTGGTGGTGTTTGGCATAATTTAAATGAGAATAAGTTGGTTTACTAAATTACAAGCTGACTCAAACAAGTTTTTGGTGAAATGTATCATCTGCTTATTGGGTATTTGGTAGGGCAGCACTCTTGGGCTTGGGCTTAAACTCAAGTCGATGGATCAGATTGTAAAAATATATGTGCTGTGATATACTGAAAGTTCTCTTTTAGATGGCATAAAGTTTTTAAATTTGGGTCGTTTTAACACTATACTTTTAGATTTATATAGATACATTTTGAGTAAAGTTAAAGACTAATTAAACTGGTGAAAATTTTGCTCCAGGTTCTCAGTTCTATGTGAAATAAGCTCCTTTAAAGGTCTCGTTTACCTGTTTAGGGAAAAATTACTCAAGAAAAGGAGGATGAAGAGAATGAAAAAGGGAAGGGATGATGTAATTCCCAGCAGTAGGTGAATGCCTCCTCTCTAACTCTTCAAACTAATGAGAGAAAATGAGGGTAAAGCTACTGTAAAGTAGTAGATTTTTACAATGTCATCTGCCACCCTCACAGACATCATTTAGGTAGCAGAAGAATTTCCAGGTCATTTAAAAAAAGGTGTATTGTTTTCACAGTAAGAGAGTAATATTTCAATATTTTCAGAAATACCGTAACCTCCTGCAATTTCTGTGTTTGTGTTTTTGTCATAAGCAGTCTTTGATCTACACTTTATTCCTTTACTTTATTAAAGTTATAACAATGTTACAGTATGGTATTTATAGATGTGTTGACAAAATCATCCCTTATTTTTGGCTGGAGCAATACACATTACTGGCTCTAGGTCCCCCAAGGTTGCATCTCGATCATAGACAGTTAGGCCTGGCAGGCTCCAATGTATTGTGAAGGTCTGCTGGGAACGCCTGGCAGAGTCCCCCATGAGAAGGAGCTTTAACTCCCACCTCCTGAAGAGCTTCAAACACGTGCCTCAGTGGCAGGGCTCTGGGGATGGATGAGATTCGGCCAGAGTTCCTCAATGCTATGGATGTTGTAAGTTTATGTTGGCTGATGCGACTCAGCAATATCATGTGGACAAGGGGGATAGTTCCACTGGATTGGCAAACCGGGGTTGTGGTGCCCCTATTAGAAAAGGGAGAGTGTAGACATAGAGTATGTTCCAATGATAGGGCAATCACACTCTTAAGCCTTCCTGATAAGGTATATTCAGGGCTTTTAGAGAGGAGGGTTCATTGGATTGTTGAACTTTGGATTCAGGAAGAGCATTGTGGTTTTTGTCCTAGCCGTGGAACACTGGACCAGTTCCAGACCCTCAGCAGAATCCTGGAGGGTACATGGGAGTTAACCCAACCAGTTTAGAGCAGTTTTGTTGACTTGGAGAAAGTGTTCGACCAGGTACCTCAGGGAATGCTATGGTAAGTGCTCTGGGTGCTCTTGTATGGGGTACTAGGCACTTTGATATGGGCCTGGTACCTTCTCCCAATTGATACAATATGGAGGGTTTCTTGGATGGTGGACAGGCAGAAGGAAAGAGGCAGGGTTAGAGCTTAACCTGGGCAGGTATGTAACTTTGAGATGGTTCCTAGGGTACCAAAGACTTTTGACAAAAACAGGGTGTTATTTGGTATATATTTGGAAATAACAAGTTATATCTGGAATAGTTGGATCTGAGTATGAGAAAGATGGAAGTAACCCCATTACGGGTTCTGCACAATTCCCTGCTTTTGACTAGCACTGATGGTCCTTGAGGAGGCTTTTCTCCACATTTTTTCCCTCCCATTTACTCCCATTTAGTTCATTTTCCTTTTCTTTTTAGCCTGTCAGTGACTATTCGAATGACTGTGGGTAGGGCTGGCTCCTCCCCTGATAAACCAAGTGTAATTGGCAAAACTACAGGAGACCCAGCACCATTCTGCTACCATGGCGCTGGACAAAATAGGAAAACACAGTTTAAAAGTGTGGGGTTGTGTGAGGTGCCTTCCTGTTTTCAAATGCATCATCCTTGTAGTTCCCAAGAAAATACCATTACAAGATTGATCTACTAAAGGCCTGTCACCCTGGCATTTGCGGTCATAAAATCCTCTGACGTGAATTGTATGAGACTGAAGGACATCACAGACCCCTGCCGGACCCTTGCAGTTTGCTTGTTGGGCAAAAAGGTTGGTAGGTGATGCAGTCTACATGTTATTTCACTTCTTTCTGCCACATTTGATCTAACTAGGCACATACACCAAGATTGCATTTTTGGATTTCCACTCAATCTTTAACAGCATAATCTAGACATCCTCCATAGTTTATGTTTATTTCCATAGATTTGCTTTCGAATAAACTTTTGTGTAATCAATCCCTGAATCTATCTATAAATCCAACATGGGCTTTCACTTTGACAATCCATTTGCATGGACAATTCTGGATATTTGTAGGCATAGGTGATGACTACTCTTATTCTTCCCTTTAAACCTTCTTTTATTTATGATATGCTTATTGTCACTCTGGAGACTATCTCAAACTCTTATTCAAAAAGTATTCATCATCAGTGGCTTTACTTTTGTCACTGGTACTTGAAACATTGAAGTATCTGACATTGACAGGAAAGCATAGTTAACCACTAATTAGAATAAGAGAAACTGTCCAAAAAGTAGATTAAAAAAAAAATTACATTTCCAAATATGAGCTGTACATATGAGCTGTATTTTGTACCACAAAACAGTAGTTTTAGTAGTTGTTAGTTTTCTTAAAAGGCTTCTAAAACAATTGTTTCTTTATTTTACTAACAGATGTACTAATACATTTGTTAGGCAGTACAACTCTGGTATATATACTTTGGAAATATATATACTTTGGAAATATATATATATATAAAACACACATGAGAAGATATATATATATATATATCTTCTCATGTGTGTTTTAAAATGCATTTATCTTTTGATTAAAAACACAATGGGAAGTTCCTCTGAAATTATGCCCACAAAAAAAAGTTTTATAATTTTTTCTAATTAAAAAATGGTTAACATTAGAACATAGATATTTTTCAATGTATACACACTTCTACTCTAGGATATAAACCACCCTATCAGCAAATCCAGTTCAACACAATGAACGGGACATCAAGCACTGACAAACAACACTCCTTGAATGAACTGTCATGGTGTCCCTCCACTCTTGCACATGGACACACATACACACCCACACACACACACACACACACACACGGACGTCTATCCTCTGTCCTCTGAGAGCACTAATAGGCTCCATGCAGAGTAATGTGACCGATTGAATCATTCTCACCCGACAGCTTCAATCTGCACTGTGCTGTACACTAACAGACTCAGTCCAGCTCCCGCACCGAGAAATATCATTTGAAGGGACACTTTTATCACTTTTTGCTCGGCAACCCTTTGGATTTTAAACCACATTCTTTAAGGATTTGGGCGACTTGCCTTTGGAACTTTTTTGCTTTGGAGACCCCAGAACTATTCTTTGGTGAACTGATCAGTGGCCTATCTAGCCCTGATTGCTGCTGAAGGTGAGTTCAAACTCTTGTATACAAAGGTGAATAAGATGAATAATGATCTAATCAATCAATCCTGTGGCTTTATGTGAGACTGGGTAAATATTACAAAGTAATTGAAAACAATACTTACAAATGATATCAGTTATTTAAACTTTATAGGTTATGATCTTCAAAACCAACATTACCTACAACAGGTTTGGTCTGAAATGGAAATGAAGTCCATCAAAACATTAAATGTGTCTCTTTTTATAATTTAGATTACATAAATGACTTAATGTCCTACTTTTTTCACCTTATTCTATGTGATTTAGCAAGGATGTGTTTTAAATAATGGGATTTTATTTATACCTATACATATAAATATATACAGGAATCATAGCAATTCAAACCTTTCAATTGAGAGGTGGCCGCTTGTCCTCCTCTGCTAGAAATGGTCACACTATTTCAAAAGTAACTCTTAGTGGACGTTCAGGAAAATTGCTGTGTTACTATCTGGTTTGAGATCTTAGGCTTTTTTAATCTTTGCAACGAGTTGAAGTTTGTCATCTGTTATGCGTGACCATAGTTATTGAAATGACTGAATACATCTTTTCAATAAGATTTTTTTCATGTCTAATTTAAGTACTCAAACATTGGTGGAGCAAATGTAGCATGAAGGTCAGATCAAAAGCATCAAAACAAGATGCATTATACATTGTCAATTCTAAACTGAGGTACACTCTAACTCATTTTAATGCTCTGTTAACTCTATGGAGGGGCATGAGATGTACTTTTAACTTGGGAGCTACTAGAACGCATGAATAATTATCCAGACTTGAGGCTGAGATGCTTGAACAAACAGAAAAAGTTTTTCTTTTCTAGCTGGGACTTTCCGTGGTTAAGTTTGAATGGAAAAGCTGTCATCATGTCAGACAAGTGCACGATGGCTGGTTTGTGTTTCTGTATCTGAAAAGGTCCGTTGTTTCGCAGAACTGAACAAAAAACATTTTTTTATGACACTTCGAGCAAGACCTTTCTGTTTTTGAAAGGTCACATCTAGATCACAAGCAATTCCTCTTTTGCTTATACAATAATATGTTTATTTATCTAAACAAGAAACAGCTATTTTGACATTATAATTCAAATACATATGATATATACCACACAAAACAATGATACCAGTCATTTTTGTGGAGAGTTTGTTTTTAACTTCAGACAAAACTACCAAGGCGGTTTTCCCTTTCTCTTTTCTTAAAACTAAATACCTATAAGCAAACTGTATTCTTATTCTACATCCGTACTTTCAATTGAATCTTTCAATTTTTTTAATTGGGCACCAAATCACATCAAAAGACAAATCCAGCCTCATCAAAAATAGAGTCCAACTTCAAGTCAATTAAAGTGCAATTCATTGTAAGAAATCAAAATCTAATCTATTGAAGCTCCAAATACCTCCAAGTCGTACGGTCAATAAAAAAAAAATGTTCTCAATTAACGAATTCAGCAGATTGTTCAAAATTGCTCTGTAATCCAATCCTGAGCGCGCATGAGACAACAGTGGAAACAAAAACACTCCCCTTCCACAGGAAGAGACCTCTGGCAGAAAGAGACTAAGGAAGGAATCTGACTCGACCAGCTGGGGTTTGAGAAGGCAGTGAAAGAGGGACAACAAACATCTCAACAGCAGCTCAGGAGACCTGAAGAGAAGGAGAAAGTTATTTACAACAACTTATCTCACGTACAGGAAGGAAAAGGGGCAAAAAGAACATGGTTAGGAAAGGAGCATCAGTGGAAGTCCCCCAGGAGTTTAGGCCAATGGTAATATAACGATAGGATGTTCATCTTAAAGGTAATTCCATAAGAGAGGCCTGGTAACGGAAGCATTTGTTTTCCATTATAGTTTTAAGAACTCCAGCAATCATAAGTAGATCTACATTATGAGAGCAAAGTTTCTAATGTATGAGGTTTTTAAGATTTGGTGGACCTTGGTCGTGCAGAGCTTAATATTCGAGGAGCAGAATCTTAAATTCTATTTTGAATTTAACAGGCTACTAAGGGAAACTTAGGGAATCTATGATAATGTTGATGTTGATCACTTTACGCCCTCACATTAATTTGTGTTATGATCGCAAGGTTTTCATGCCTGCCGATAAGGGGACAGCAAAGAGACTCAATATGAGAATAATGAAGCATCAGACATTGTTTAACGTCTAATTTGATCTTTTTCTTAATGTTAGCAGTCTGAACAGCATTGAAACTCTCTTCTGACTTCTACCTTCAAGCTTCTTCAACAGTTTTTAACAGCCTGACATAATTTTCGTTAATGACAACATGTTTTTCCAAGAATGATTGTCTATTCTTTACTATGCCACAACTAGATGTTTCTTTAGGTTTATCTTTAAGTGTACATCTACACACATCAGTAACTTCCTGGAATATTTTCTGGAATGGTAGCTTTTTGACTGTTTCCAGTGAAAAGTCAGCAAAGCATGTTATATAAAGAAAACTGATTTATACAGTCACCAGGTGGCTAATAAAGGATCTCAAAGCATCCCAGCTAATTTTTTTTTCCTTTCTGAAACCACCACTTTAAATCATATCTACAGGTTAGAACACAAAATGGATATGTAGCTGGAGATGAAAAAAAAAAAAGAGGATATGATGGCATTTTCCACAAATGGAGGCCGGGCAGACCAGAATAAATCCAGGTTTTTTTCTTTCTCCAGTGGAGCGTTTAATTGAGTCCCGGAAGAGTAAAAGAAAGGGAGAAGAGGTCAATATTCCCAAAAGTTGCTAAGAATGTGTTATGTGTGTAGTCTGGCAATGATGAGCTAATCGCATCACAGACCGTGTCAGCAGCAGGTCCAGGTAGGACCTCGTTTGGTGGAGGATATGGATAGAAACCCACAGCCAATTGTTTTGTGTCTAAGACAGTGTTTTTCAACCTTTTTTAACCCAAGGTACATTTTTTCATTGAAAAAGTCACGAGGCACACCACCAACCAAAAATGTCAAACAAATCTGTAGCCGCCTATAGTAACACTATAGTTATTCTTATCTTATTCTTATCTTAAGTGTCTTGAATAGGAATCAAATAACACAAAAAATTATTTTTATTATATTTTATATTTCTTCTTTCAAATTGGACTTAACATGTCCACAAAAATCTAGTCATAAGGAATTATTACATGATTACTCCACCAGTCACGAGTACAGCAGACACTCAAAAATTGCATTTTTTTAGACCAATTAGGTGAAATGGGATGATTTTCTACGGCACACCTGACGATCACTTGCGGCACACTAGTGTTCCGAGGCACAGTGGTTGAAAAACACTGGTCTAAGAGACAGATCATGCCCCTTTGTAGTGAGTTGCCAAGTTGTACGCCACCCCTTGTCAACAAGCACTTCGAAACTTCTGGTTTTGTTTTTTTCTGTTCACACAGTCTCTTGATTGACAGACATTGCAGCCATGTCCCAGCAAAAACACACAACCCTGCATTCTTGATATTCTCGCTATCTTCACATAAGTGCTACAAGCTGTTATTTGTTTTCTTTTCATTTGCTAGCAATGAAGGGGTCTTGATGTATTCTCCAGAACACTCATAATTAGACTGGAGCTGAATGAGCTTGCTGTTCATATGTAATCGTACACAAATCCTCTCTTTTAAAAATGAATGGAAAAGCGTGCCAGAACAGACGTGTGCTAAAACAACTGGTGGACAAGAAGAGTTGAGAGCCACTATCCATGCAGGACAAGCTCCCCGCAGATGAAAGGCACATTCCTACTCTGCATGTCGCAATGTTACTCATAACGATCCCCAGCTGAGAACTGCTCCAATCTCCTGGCAACAATATTGACATAGAAATAGGAACTCTGTCTGCGAATCAGAACTGCTGGTGAATACACCTGCTGCAGAGTTTTTCCTCCAATATGCAGTCATGTAAAAGTTCAAGCGCTGTCTTTGAAGAATGTACACACATACATACACACATACATACAAACACACATACATACATACATACATACATACATACATACATACATACATACATACATACATACATACATACATACATACATACATACATACATACATACATACATAAATGTGTGTGCACATGTATTCTTCTAACTTCTCAATAAAACAAGATGTTTGACTCCTAAAAATAAATCACAGCTTTTAATAAGGACAAAAAACAACAAAAACACTAAAGAGGCTATTTGTCTACTTTTCCTGGGTTGAACTTTTGATAAATTTGCTTATAGGAGAAAGTCTCCCCTCAGAGTAAGGGTAAGGTGACGGTTAGAGTGAGCTATGCACCACTAATGTCCACCTGTTTATCTAAATTTCCTTTCAGAGTCATTCTCATCCTCCCTCATCCTGCTTCCGTACCAGCAAGCATGACGACCAAATCCAACAGCGGCGTTCTGGGTGGCAAGGCGCCATCTTCTCTCCTCTTGTCCTCGCAACCTCGTCAACGTCTGGTCACAAAAGACGGACACTGCGCGCTTCGCCCCCCCCCCGTGCCGGGCGGGCCGTTGGCACAGGGCCTGGAGCCGAACCTGGCTGCTGGCCCTGCTGGACTTGTGGGGACTGTTGCTGAGCCTGCGCTGGAGATGGGTCCTCCTGGCCTTCTGCGCCTCCTTCCTGGCCCACTGGCTGCTGTTCGCCTGCATGTGGTACCTGTTGGCCCACCTCAACGGAGACCTCACCGTGAAAGACCACGACGCGCCGCCGCAGGGCCACGTGGTCTGCGTCAAACACATCACCAGCTTCACGGCCGCGTTCTCCTTCTCACTGGAGACGCAGCTGACCATCGGCTACGGCACCATGTTCCCGAGCGGGGACTGTCCCAGTGCCATAGCGCTGCTGGCCGTGCAGATGCTGCTGGGGCTCATGCTGGAGGCATTCATCACAGGTACCACTTGCTAAAGTTTCCACCACTCTTTCCCACACTTTCCCATACTGGATGGATTTTTACTCGTAGTCAAACATGAAGGTAGTCCTTGGTCTGCAGTAGGTAGAAGGCAGGGGAGTTTTACTAAAAGCTAATAAGATAAGGGACAAAATAAGAGGTTATTTTTAACCATCAAAATAAATACAACGTAAACGATTGCATAACGGTTGAGGCTGTAAAAATATTTCTATAATGTCTCAGTGTTGTGTCAGATCATTGTTTTCTTCATCAGTATCTCATCTGACCAACATTTATTACTGAAGCTGCCTGCTTTACTTTGCCACTGTCTCTGCTTTCTAAAGCAGAAAGCTTTAACGTCCAGGCAAATCAAATTTTAATCATTTCCTAAAGCGGGTAACAAAAGTTGGCATAAAATTATATCCTACAGCTTCATTTCAGATCCGCCGAGCTGTCATTTCTGAGCAGATTGCTGCTTTGACGCTAATTGTACTGACATGTAAAGACAATATTCTAGTTACATTTCATGCTTGAATACAACATGTAATTAAACATGTTTTAAATGCAAGTTATAATGAAATTCAACATGTTCTTGCATTTATTTCAACAACGTTCTCTAAAAATATTAACTCCAGCATGCGGGCCCATGATTTACTACTGCTTTAAACAATGTTTCAGGTGCATGAAAAGACTCAGATCACTTTTTACTGGAGACCAGATTCCTGATATAATCTGAGGTCATTGTAGTTTTAGCCTGGATATTGGCTCTGATTCTCACCGGCCAGCAGCATCCCTCATTCTGCTTAGTGTACAGTCTCGGGGCATTCTAGGTGTTGGCGTTGATACTGTCGATCCCACTATCGATAGTCTCGTTGCTGACCTGAGTCAGTGATACTAGTACGATAGGATTGATATTTTTGTTTGTCTTCCATTCGCCCAGCTAAAAATTCAAATTTCCTCACAGAATTCAGGCTAGTAATTTTTCTGCTGGTCACTCAGCACACTTATGGTAGAATTTTCTCAGTTAATGCTAACTATGACGATCTGGCAACTCTTTCTTATATCCTGTAAAAATATTGAGTGTGATCTAAAGTGTGCAACATACATTTATATACCTCATTTTCATGTCATGGAATCGTTGATGATATAATATTGTAATGACACACTGGATTCCAAAACCTCTAGTAAAGAAATGTTTTCCCTTTATTTGTTTAAGTTTTCTGACCCTTTTCTGAATTAATGTACACAAATAATACCAAAGTGAAAAAGGAACAGCTGGAACCGACTAAATACAAATATTGAGGGTTTGGAGTGGTTGAGAACAGCTGTTTATATCTTGAAACTTCATATTTTAATCATTTGATTTGCCAAGAAGTCATCAGTTAGCTCAGTTTTTGTCTGTTTTGCCAGTCAACAAGCTCATCAGATGACCTCTATCCAGGTCCACTTTTAAGGATAGTCTATTCATTAGTCAGTATTGGTATGTGGGAACTCTATTTGATGTGTTTTGTGATACTTTCAGCCCAATTGCAGCACGCCAGCCCTTATGCTGGCGTGCTGCAATTGTTTAATCATCAGTTGTAATAATATGTTTTCTATTTTATTCTTGTTCTGCATATGTGATTTGACCACAATCATTACTTTGGTTCTAGAAAGCTCAATCAACTGTTGAAATGCTGAATAAAAGATGTAAAAAAAAAGATGTTACTGATAAGGGCAGAAGTTATCCTTCCAGAAAAACATCATAACTTGAATAGACAAACGTTTTTGGAAAATCTGCTTCCCAAAAAATTATAAATTAGTCACAACTTGCTCCACAAGTTAATTTGATTTTAAACAGATTCATATTTTTTCTGTAATCTAGTTTTCTCTAGAATAGTCCTAATCTAATCGAAAGACTTGTAACAAAAGTGCATACAAAACACAGCCACTGCCAGTGATGTTTGCAGTTAGAACAGAATTTTAATTTCATTTGCATTTTTGAACATTCCAGTTTCATTAAATTAAACTTGGTAGTAATTCCACAATCTTACGGAAACCAGTAAACAGACAAATAATCATGATTAAATACCTCAAACACAGCTCAGTTGCTTAAGTTACACATGACAACAAATCCATACATAAACTCAGGGATTTTGTGTCCCTGTCTGATTCAAATTTGAACCCATCACAAATCCTCCAAGGAACTACACAGGCTGGAGGCAGCCAAAACATTTAGACCAGATTTAGATCATTAGAGTAGTCATTTTGTGACAGTATTTAGTATGAAGTAGAATTGTGTGGAACGTCCATTCTTTTTTTTATTCATGTTTTTATTCATGTGACAAGGTCAAGTACAAACAATGAAAATAATGAAAATAAAGGATTTTTTTTGTTCATTTTTACAAAAACAACAACCCCTCATTCCCTCCCTTCCCCAGCCCTCCCCAATCCTACAAGATTATGCTACAAATCAGTAATCACCCACATCCTTCCTTCTTAGGGTACAAAAAAAAATAAGTATATAGACAATTAAAAAAGAGAGAGCAGAAAACACCACAAAACAAAACTGAGAAGTAATCCATTCTAATATTCTAATATCTATAAGGTGTGGAAAATACCTTGTTTATCAGTTACATGTCTTTGTCTCACATAACAGGTGCATTCGTAGCCAAGATTGCGCGACCCCAGAAGCGAGCGGGAGCCATCCAGTTCAGCCCCCAGGCGGTGGTGGGTCAGCACCAGGGCAAGAAGTGCCTGATGGTGCGAGCCATCAACCTGCTGCAGCGCCCCCTCGTGGACGTGAAGGTGAGTGCCGTGCTGTACGAGGAGCACGAGGGCCAGGCCCTGCACCAGACGTCTCTGGATTTCCACCTGGACCACCTGGGCCAGGAGCCGTGCCCCTTCTTCATCTTCCCGCTCACTTTTTACCACCCCTTGGACTGCCGCAGCCCCCTCTTCTCCCCCCTGTGCGAGGGCTCGTCCCACCACTTTGAGCTGGTGGTCTTCCTCACGGCCCTCCAGGAGGGGACCGGCGACTCCTGCCAGAAGAGGACCTCCTACCTGCGTCAGGAAATTCTTTTCGATCACCTATTTGTGCCCGCCCTGGGGCTAGATGCCAAGGGGAGATACATGGTGAGCGCTCAGCACTTCGACACGGCCAATCTAAAGGAGGCTTTCAACAAGGACTGTGTGGTGCAGATCAACGGCGACGGCAACGACAGGATGGAGTAAGGACGGTGAACACCAAGTCGTTTTAAGGACAGCGGAAAGTTTTTTGGTGCACATTGGTATTTTAATGGATTATATTCGATTGACTGAATTATCGCTTAAACGTTTCTAATCAAAATCTGAGTCAGAGATAGGCAATGCTGTTAACTCCCAATTTATGCTTTTGCAATTTTGCTTGCATTTATCAGTCTGTACCCAGAGCTTCGAGAATTTCAGTTCCTCCCCTTTCGTCATTTTTGTTTTTAATTTGTTTATGCTAAGATGCAAATGGAGGTTAGAGGGTGCAGACGCAAGAAACGATGATGGGAAGCAGCAGGTATTTACCAGAATGAGTCCTTTGTTGAAAGTGGTAATCTAAATGAGAAACAGTCATACTAAAACCATAACAATGTTGTTACTAATCCATTGTTTTTGTTACAGCTTATTCCTGTATTAGATCAAATTTATTATAAATAAGCTCCAGTGTTCATGACTTAGAATTAGTACTTAATATAGTATTATCAAGACACTGGCCAAATTTAATTTATGTATATACCTTAAGATTATAATGCTGTTTTGTCAAGGATACAGCTGTACAAACTTTTTCAAAGCTCTTTTTATATACTTCTTTTCTCCTCCAGGTGTATGTGAAACAATTGAGACTTTTTGTCAAGAAGATATATATTGATGTAGGTTTCTGAGTCATGTATGAGAAGACAGTGAAAAGAGGACGCAATGTTCAATAAAATATGGAAATCAGTAGAGTCCTTTAATTTGCAACAACCAGTGAAAAACCCTCACTCTGTTTGATCATCTGGATTGTGTTCCTGTTTGCTCTAGACTTCACTTTTTCATAATTGCATTCAAACCGAAATGTGATTGCTTATCTTTCTGGCCAAAACATGAAAACCCATTTATCCGTCAATAAATGGCAGCATTTAAATGGCCAAAAATTTGAAAAATGAATAATAATGTTGAAAACAAACGCTGAAGATCATGTAGTTTCAACTTTGCTGTACCAAATATGCATTTTTAACTTCATTCATTTAAAGTTACCCACAAGTTTTCATTACTTCTGACCAAGTCATCATGGAAATAGATGTGAAGTATATATGTCTTAAGAAGGCTTTTGGGGTATCTCATTTTAAAAGATTCTGTATGTACACATTTATTTTCCTGGATTTACTCTCATCCTCAGTTTTGTAAATGCTCATTATGCATAGTAATGTTCAAAAATAGACTGTAACACTGTTGTTTGCTTACTTCTCAACATGGTTTTCCTCTGGTTTTCCTCTTTGAATCACTCTTTGTTTGATCTTGACCCATTGACCAGTTTGCTTTGGGATTAAGGACTTAATGATGGCTGCATGGTGGTGTGGAAGTTAGGATCATCCGCCAGGATCAAAACACGTTTTTCTGTGTGAAATTTGAACATTTTACCCATCTATGATGATGAAGTGGATGTTTTCTTAAAGCTTTGAAAACAGAATTGCGATAATAAATATGGCAGCAGTGACATTTTCTATAGCATAACCTACCACAACAACTTTTTCAACCTGATTGGGACTCTTGATAAAAACTTACAATGACAAAAACTTAAATTTGGTTTAGTTATCATTATTGGGAAAGGGCGGATTCATAATTAGTGTGAAATTTGTTTACATTTTAGCTAGTGTGATTTAATCACAAAACAGTGTGGAGTTGCCTGAAAATGGAAAGTGCAGACGATTCAATTCAACCAGCCTTAAAATGACCGTCGTGTTTAGTTATAGATTTGTTACTCATGTTAACATACATGGAAGTTATAGATTAAATTACAACATTACATTAAGATGCCATGACTCACTGCTAAGCTTCTAAAATAGAATTCAAAATGGGTACCAGTAAAATGGACTCTGACATCGCGACATGGGCCAAACAGATTGCTAAAACTATCCTTTCTCTGTGTTTGGACATTCATTATTTCATATTCTCATATTTATGAAACAACAGAAATAAATAATTTTAAAAGATGCTTGAACATACTGAGTTTTCAACACATTCACTGGTTGTAATTCCACAGTGAGTTTTACGCTGCTACGGTTCTAATTTAAAGACTAATGGAAACATTGACATTCAAGGATATAACTAGCTATATAACTAACTTGTGTGGAATATCGCTTTGAAATGACTGATGAACTTATACTTCCCATTGATTGTTTCAGAAATGTATGCTCTTGTGTGGACAAATCATTGCCTATGAACTTTTGCAAAGCTAAATTTGATATACTCAATCACTCCAATAATGAATGTGTCTTTTTATTTGAAATATTTTTTGCTTTATTAAAAGTTGTTAATGTGACAGTGTATCTATATGCTCTAAAGAAATCATTTCAACAATTCAGGAAATGTTCAACAATACATGATTATGAAGATAGAGATCTCTACAAATCTCACATACTTTAGACCCTTTGTACAGTGTACAACATTAAATAAATATATTTAAACAAACTGATATGTGAAAAAGACTGCTGTTCCATTTGGCTCCTGGTGCCTTGGGTCTTGCAGGCCTCTCTGCTTGCTGCGGGTCCCTGGAAGGTGGATTCCAGTGGCTGTCTACATCCATCACTGAGCACAATTCCTGTAAGAGCTACATCGCATTTTGAGCATGTTCAAGCGCAAACACAAACATTACTGCTCATAATATATTTTTCCCGCTGACCTGTAGTCTGTGCATCAGTTTGCTCCAGGTTCTTGCTGCTTGTGTTGTTGCGAGATGTGTTTTTTTGGTGTTTCTTTTGTTGTTATGATTGTCTCTCCCTGGTTTCCCTATGGAGGCCTTAGGAGGATTACAGTAGCAACTGGTTGCCGGGCTTTTTAAGAATTGTTCTTTGTATTTCTCTATATTTGTGTTTTACTTCTTCCCCTTTCCACATCCCCCCACATTCAGTCTCTGCACATCCAGATGACCCCATGGACAGTGACCTGAACGGAACAAGCGCATCATATCTATAAATATAAAAGCTTCTAAAAGCTGCATGTGTATAACCACACGGTCAGGAAGTGGGCACCTGAGGCCAGACAAATCCTGAAGGCCTGTTTTGGCCACATAAACTGAAGTAGAGGCTCCTGTTGATGATGGATAAGATGAAGAATTAACAAGATGGCGGCCTGAATCACAGACTACATGAACTTCTGTATCCTCCTAGTTAAGGCTATCTGCTGCCTCCCTAAACTAACTACAATCCCATGATAAACCAGGATAAACAATGACATCAAGGGGCTTCTTAACAGGAATAAACATACCTTTAAGGAAAGTGACAGGGAAAAGCTCCAACTCCCTCCCTTTGGTACGTCAACTTTCAAAAAATGACCACCAACTGAAGAAAATGGTCATCAATTTCCACAGGTCCAAGTATAAAACCCCCCTTCCAGTAAACAATGACAGGGTTGACAGAGTTGCTTTGGACTTACAGATTCCTCAGTGTCCACCTGGACTGGACTGGTCAGAAAACTGTGATGCACGGTTACATTTTTGTGTGTGAATAAACAAACATGTAAAAATGAGTGGAAGTCGTAAAAGCCATGAGAAAAAGAAAAACCTCAACAGTCCATCCATTGTTGATGAGTTATGATGGGCTTATAATCAGTGACCAAACAATGGTGGAAAAAGCAAAATTCCAAAGAAAAAAAAATCAAGTATTATTTTCACATCACGTATTTAAAAGTGCTGATTAAAAACTAGGAGAGTTTCCATTATGCAGTTAACATTAAAGGAGCTTTTTATTTTTTCAGACTCATTGTAATTACAGTACACTACGACAACAAAAAAATAGATCACAACATATTATCTTATAATAAGCAATTTCATCTTTTACTTTAGTTCATTAAATTCTGTGAAATGTTGTTAAATTCTATATATTTCCATATTTACCACATGAGAGATAAAACTTACCAGCCTGTCTAAAAATAAAGATTTGTTACAGCATATTCATATTAGACATTGCAGATACAGGGAATATACATACATATTACAATGCTGACAAACAGATTTTTTTTGCACCAAATTCTAATTTGTGAAAATAAATTACCTATATCAGTCAAAGAAATAAACATCCATATCCTTAAGTTATATGTCATTGCTGGATTAATTGATAGATTTTCATTGGCATTGCATTGGATGATTTCTTTGTAAAGTGAAAACAGCAATGGAATTTTAATTTGTGTCATATGCTTAAAAATATAGATATATTTTTGTTGAAAACAAATAGTGTTTTCATTACTCTGTGAAAATACTATTTTTTTCTTTATATTATTTCTTTTTTTTTGAGTGACTTCTAGGCCTTTAACTCCCTAATTTGACCAGCCTGTTTCCGTTTTCATTTTCAAATTTAACACAGACTGAAGTCTGAGTTTGGAAAATTCTGCCATGTTGTCAAAAATGGAACGCTTTAAGAAAAAATAGTTGATGTTCTCTCTTTTGTGCAGTTATCAGTCCGCCTTCACCAAAGAGACTTTATGCTAATGCAAAGTTGTGTGTTTTCTTCATGGAGTTAACAAGTCTGCCTCAAAAGTTGTGTGTTTGTGGTTTGATACCACAAACACAGTCTTAGACTGACAGTGGAAATTCAATAGCACTATATCATTACATCACTAAGTTCCCGCTTATCTATAATGGCGATTTATATCTTTAATTATTTAAATAAATGATAGAATTCCACCCAAAAGCTACTGCCATGCTGTAAATCTTTCCTGTGTTGTGATGTTTTTAATGGAGGCTTTATTGCCACCTACTGGTCAGACATGAGACCGTTTTAACCTCTGAGGAAACTGTTTTGTCCTTCTCTGGAAGGAGATGACCATTAATTCAATTCAAGATCAAGGTGCTAAAACGACAAGCTGCTGGACCCAATAACGCAAAATAGCAGCAGCAAAAGTAAAAAAAAACATCTGTTTTTTTAAACATTTGATAACAAGTAAACATTTGTCACATTTTCAAATCTGTTGAGATTTCTTCGGAAACAGATGTAAGAACCATATCAGTAAACAAATAAGCATACGTACAATATACCGAAACAAAAAAAAAAACACTTCAATTTACATTTAGTTGTTATAGTTAGTTATATCTAGTTCAATAACAAGCCACCCTCAACATTTGGTGGTGCAAATGTGAATATTTAAGTTGTTAAAGGCCAAGGAAAGTATGGATGAAGTTTGTAGAAGCAAAAAATCTGCAATGTTAGTGTTTACTATTTTACGATCATTATTACCTTTATCCTTGTTTGTAGTATTTGTGCTATATTTGACTATTTTACGTAATAAGTGTTTTAAAGTTAAAAAGGAAATAACTTTGTACGAAAAAAACAAGACCAAAGTAGGATTTTAAAGCTGCTTCGTGAACAATGTAATGAGGAATAGTGAAGGCAGAAAACTAACGACACTAACTAAATAATCCCATGACAAAACGGTTGAGAAGCATTTGGGATTCTTATCCATTTGCAGAGACCTCTTTTAATATTTGTTAAGATTTGTCAGATTGTTTTTTGCATACACATTGTCTTTAAATAATCTCTTAAATATCCAGAATGACTGAATATGTGGTCTGTGATGTGTAGTGTATCTTTCCCCAAGCATATCCATTTTTGCATAAGTCTATTTTGCTACCACTTACTATGGGAGTACTCTGGGGGTGTTAGGGATAAGTAGTATTTTAAACCCTTTAAGAGGTTTTAAGAATTGTTAACTGATAAGGTCAGGAGCAGAAAGTGGACTGCAGCTGCTTGAAAGCGGCTTGTCGCTGTTTTTTGTCCTCCTCTTCTCTCAAGCGCGCCTCTTTTTCCTCTCGGATCTCAGCCTCGAACTTGCTCCCCCGAGACAAAGCCTGGGCCTGATGACACAAAATGGCAGCAGTTGCACACGTTTCAAGAATATATGTCATCCTAAAATAACAAGTAACTTTTCATTTATAGCTCACCGTCATGTTTAAACCTTTAATGACAGTTTTGTGCACTTGCAACTATGACATTGTACTTTTTTCTCCTTTCTCTAGTCGCAGTTCCTGACATTTTCATTCTGTATTTTGCAGCATATGTATGTAGGCAGCGAGTGTAGGAAGGTATTTTTACATAGCAACAATAACACATTTCTGCACATGTAATTGTTGTGTTAAGATTGCACAATAGAAAAAAATCTTCCTCTGTTGATGAGTTATGATGGGCTTGTAAACTAAACAATTGCAGAAAAAGCATCATTTCAAAGAAAGCATCATTTATTTTAAAATGCTGATTAATAACTTGGAAAGTTTTCACTACCATTGAACATTAGAGGAACATTTGATTTTTTCAGACTAATTGTAATTACAGTACACTACAACAAATAAACTAAATAAAAGCATATCATTATCTTATAATAAGCTAATTTATTTTTTCATTTTGCTAATTAAATTCTGTGAAATATAGCTCAATTCTACATATTTCCATAGTTGCCATTTGAGAGATAAAAATTACCAGCCTGTCCATGGTCTAAAAATAAAGATTTGTTACAGCATAGTCATATTAGACATTGCAGATACAGGGAATATACATTTTAACCTGATATAATGCTGACAAACAGATGTTTTTTCTCATACAAAATGATAAATGGTGAAAATCGATAACCGATATCAGTCAATGAAAGAACATCCATATCCTTAAGTCTGTATGTCATTATTGTGACTTCCAATTGAATTCTACACATTTGTAAATGTCGTGTGCAGGACCATAATTAACTGCCACAAATGCTCAGAGATATTGTCACAGGAATGCCTCATAGCTAGCTTGTTAAAGCACACACACAATCAATAAACAGCTGTATGTGTTAAGCTTTACATTATATTATGTGTGCTGTAGAATCTGAGAGCACATCAATAGGAGTTAAAGTAAAAGCCAGAACTGAATAATGGACTGGTGTGAAGGTGTGCGTCAATCCATGCAAAGATCCAAAGACATGATGTGCAAAAAATATCCTACCTTGGCTTCGAAAAAGTCCTTGGCCCCCATCACTCCCTCAGTGGAGACGTTGATCTCTGACAATCTGGCCAGAGCCATCAGGCCGCTTTCTTCCTGTAACTCTCCAGCTGCTGCCCGACGGAAGATCAGGAGGAACTGGGAAAACGAAGATACAGTTGGTGATTTAGCAACAGTTTTTTTCTCGACACTTTTTCTCAACAACATAGCAATATCCTTTCTCTGTCTTGATCAAATTCAGACCAGCATACCTGAGTGATATGGACATACACTATATTAACTATATCGCTGTATCAATATCGTCAACTCTTTAGGGAAGGCTGCCCTCGTGGTTTTAGGAATTTTTGGCCATTCTTCCAGAAGTGGACTTGTGAGGTAATATACTGACCACTAATGTCTTCATGGACGTTTGGGTTTTGCTGTGAGCTGTAATCTCAAAAGACGGAGGAGGCTTCTCCAAAACGTTCCCATAAAGTTCGAAGCAAGGAATTGTGCAAAATTCCTGGTATGCCGAAAGGCCAAACCCATTGAAAATAGCCCCACACTATAATCCACTTAACTTTACACTTGGCACAATACAGTCAGACAAGTATTGTTCTCCTGGCAACCACCAAATTCAAACTTGTCCTGCAGAGTGCAAGATGCAAGAAGCACCCCAGATAAAGTGCTCTATCTTATATATATATTTACATATATATACAGTAAATTAGACATATGCAGTTGACAATTTCTGGGTTTTTTGAAAAAGCAACTCCATTTTGATTCATGAAAAACTGATGGACATAGTAATATTTCAGTTGTAAGATGGGGTTTACTTGGTTTAACAGTAAATGTGCAATATACATAAAAAAGTGCAACAAAAAAAGCACATCGGCATTCAATAAATGCCAAATAAAATCCCCTAAACACTTTCAAAAGCCTGTAATGAGTGTCTGTATTCTGGATATAAAGGTATGTTGGACCATTCTTCCTGACAAAACATCTCCAGTCCCGTTTGGCTTGATGGCTTTCTGAGCATGATCTGACCGCTTGATATCATCAAACAAATTTCAGTGATATTCAAGTCGGAGGACTGCTTGGCCATTCCGGAAAAATTGTATTTTAGGTAAAACCTAAACTTTGTGACAGGTTCTTGAACATTTTTCAATTTCTGACCATTCTTAGAATCTTTCGTCTCTGCTCCAGTGAATTTCCCCACTGTGGGATCAATAAAATGCTCTAATCTAATCAAATTTTTCTATGGCTGCCACTTCTTATCAGAGAGAACTGTGGCTGAAGATTTTAATTTCCCCACAATATTCATCCCAGTAGTGTTTTGTGTTGAGGTCATTTTAGGGTTGTTTCGAGTTGCCCGTGTTACCAATCTTCTGAGAGTCAACGAGAAGAACAACGTGAACTTGGCTATCTTAAAAACCTTCTCTCATGATTAGATTTCAGCGCAAATTTGTTTTATACTTAAACAGTGAAGTAGTTTCAGACCTGTAGACACCATCTCACCTCTCTGAAGCTCAGTTTTCCATCAAAGTCTTCATCAACCTCTATGATCATGCTCTTGAGCCCGAGGTGAGTCTGTGGAGCTCCCAGCTTCTCCATCATTAGTTTAAGCTCCATCAGGTCAATGAAGCCATCTTTCCCAGTATCATACCTACAAATGACAAAAAGCAAATAAATAGTACTTTTAATACTTGTAATCCAAATATGTTCATGGTGCAACAGATGGTTGTTAAGAAAAAAAACAAGAAACTAATGCTATTGAAAAACGGCCAGAAAAAGGTGACAAAGAAGATCTATTAAAGAAAACATTTTCCCATGACGCCATATTATTTGTAATCAATTATTTTATTCCCTGTCTTGTGATTATAGTCATGATATATAGACATGACTACACAAAAGGACGTTTATCTTAATTACGACATCAGGATGTTGTAATTACGAGAAAATATCACCTAAATATTTTCTAATATAGATATAAGGTGTCTATTTTTTATCCAGTAAATGGAATTAGCTTCGTACCTCGGAGTACACCAAATAAAAGTTGGTAAAAATATACACAATTACCGTAAGAGTTCAAACTCAAACAAGCTACGACACGACAAATGATTTGTTCGAATAGAAATATACGTCCCTTTATTGAAATATTGTCTTCATTTAATTTGATTTCACTGTGTTGGTCTGGGGTCAGGTTTTCATTTTCAAAATGTTTTGAATCAGAGTGACAAGCGACCGACACCATTTTAGTAGCATCTCGTAAGAAAACACCTCGTAAGATACGAGAAAGGAGAAAATGTGAGCAAGACCGTTTGAAAGCGGCCTCGGTTTCAGTCCCCCGTCGACTGGGCTTCAGCCTCAGCACCACCAGCTTCAGCCCGAATTTTTTGGGGTAAACAAGCCGGGGAGCCGTTTTCAACGCGGGTGCCGCAGGACCCCGGACCCCGTCCGCGGAGCCCCGTCCCCGGCCGCGGAGCCCCTTCCCCGGGCCGCAGAGCCCCTTCCCCGGGCCGCGGAGCCCCGTCCCCCGGCCGCGGAGCCCCGTCCCCCGGCCGGCCTTACCGCTTGAACATCGCCTCCATGTCCTTAATCTGCTGGCGGGAGAACTCCTTGAATTCCGTGTAGGGGTTGAAGACGCGGACCGCCTGAGGAGCAGCAGCCCCGTCGTTGATGTCCAGCCTGCGGTTCAGCTTGGCGTACAGCTCGGAGGGAGCATCGCCACCGCCTCCGCCGCCTCCTCCGCCGCAGCCGCCGGTTGCTGCGTCGTCGGGCTCCGGCGCTTTGTTCCGGACCGGGCTCGGCTCGGTTCTGCCTGCCGCCGGGCCGTCCCCGTCCTGCGTAGCGGCGAGTCGGGACTGCAGCTTCCGAGCCAGCTCGTCGGATGCCATTGCGGAGCAGACGAGAGAGTCCGAGATTAAGCTATCAATCACAACGGTGCCCGGACTAAATGTCCTCCTCCATCAATTGCCCCTCGAGCGTTAAAGGACACGGGTTTCCGGTCACACTCCAAAATAAGAGCACGGCCCTCTGTTTCCGAACCCGTTCTGTCCAAAAGCATTTATACCAATCCTTTACAAGATCCTATGTTTTGTTTTCCTCATTTCTGTTTGATCCATATTTGACTGATAAGTCTGGTTTATTTCAAACTTAAATTCATTCTTACATTAATAAATCCACTGATCAAAAAAATAATCATCATGAAATAACTGATGGAGTCCATAGTTACGTTCTCCAATATTCTGATTCGGCTGTATTAATTTTATTTGTGATTCAGCCATCCATTTTGTATAAGTACTTTCAATTTTGTGTGTGTTTGTGCAGTACATCTGTCATGGAAGAGACAAGGAAGACTAACATCTAGGCCCATCAATATTATTATGAATACAACTACTACTAGTACTGATGAAAATAATACCAATAGACATCTTGATGATAGTACAAATAATTCAAGATATTTTAGATTTTGTGGCCCGAGATTGTCACACTTTCACGCACTTGTTAAATGCTGTGATCCATTTTACATTTGTCTCTATAGAAACAGAGGTCATCCATTCCAGAAACTACAGGAGTCCTTTTGGAATGTAGAACAGAGCCATACATAGATCTAGCTTTTAAATCTGGTTATACTAGTGTCCGTGCACTATTGCATTTGTGCATGCACAGTCTTATACATCTGGCCCTGAGGCTTTACCCATGCTTGGGTAAATATAAACTAAAAGGAGCTGCAAAAGATCTTGCACTGTTGAATTATTAACTTAAGAGAAACAGAAAAAAAGGGGGGTATTATATGCAAAAGAAGTATTTGTTGCAGTCCAACAGTCTGGCCATGATTTCAGGGTCATTCCTTATGTTTGGAATGTATGTTTCTGTGTCTGACAGTGCAGTTCTAAGAGAAAATAATTCATTCATAAGCATTAATTGAGACTCTACAAGTGTTGATTTGGAGTTAAGTTGTAAAGCTACTTAAAGTGAATAGAAAGAAGTGTATATTTCCCAAATATTTCTTCAATATTTCTTAAAAACAATCATCAGAAGCTTACATTCTGAAGATTATATCTCTCTCTATATATCTTACTGCATACATTGGAGCTCTGATTCAAGCCAATTAGAATCCAAGTAATCGTAATACATCATATTCCAATTAATTGCAATTCATTGGGTTTTAAGTAAGTCAAATTGTTATCATTTTTAAAAATGTACTGCCCGCCATGAGTTTGCAAGACTCATACAAAACTGTCGATAGCATTGCCATGTGTACTGCTACCAAAATAATAGATAAAAATAGATGCCGACACACACATGCACCGGATAACCTCCAGCTTTGCTTTAGTATTGGAGTCCTTTGTGTGAACCTGACACACTACTGATGCACAAAACTGCACTCTTAAAAATCTGTCTGCATCATTTCGAGGATTTCAAGCCAATCCGTCCAACACACCTGCTGCATCTGAAAAAAACGATCAAGTAAAGCGATGAAGTAATAAAAGACTGTGCTAAAGTCCCATACATTATGGTGATTAGAAATGAGTAGGATTATGCTCAAAAGTGTTGTAATTTCTACACAGTAGAAACTGAATGCTTGAAAATTGCTGTAAATTCAATTTCTTAAAAAGCAAATGTGCGCTCCAATCGTGTCTGAATTGTTTGCTTTAGAGTTTTACGCTGGGATGCAGAGGGTAAACTCCACAGAAGAAGTTACTTGACCACAAACATTATGTGGAGCACTGTAAATATGTTTCTGGGTCAGTCCCCTGGCTTTATTTTGTCGTACACTCTATTTGTTAATCTGTTATTAGAGTCAGAAACCAGAATGAAAGTTCAAAACCAGCAGCTCTTGTGGAGCTGCAAAAACAGCAAGTAATAGAAACTATCATTTAAAAGAAAGAAAGAAAAAAATATTTACATTATAAAGAGGAGTAAATATGTATCAACAATTATCTTTTTGTATATGGGCTACGTCTTTCTGTTTGGAAAGACATTAGTTCAGTGTTTGGTTGTATTTGCTGCATTAAGGGCAATGAAAGTTGTTATTTAGCCAGTTTGCTCTTGTCTTTATTGACATGGAACACCTCCCTAAGGGTAGGGATGTGAAAAGGTGGTGCCCGGGGTGTGTGCGAGTCCCTGATGATGCTGTGGGCTCTCCTGAGGTTGCGGTTGTTATAAAAGTCCTCCAGAGATGAAAGAGGGTGGCCAGTCAAGTCTCTGGGTGGTGACTCTGAGCCTCTGGAACTGCTTCCTCTCCCCACAGGGGGGTGACGAGGCTCAGCACCAACACCACAAAGCAGCAATAGAAGGACACCAGGACCTCAGCTTTCAACCTTTTCTTCCTGGGTTTCCTCAGAAAGTCGAGTCTCTGCTGTGCCCTCTTTAGAATTGCCGTGCAGTTTCCAGTCCAGTCCAGTCCAGGACAGGACTTCACTGATGTAATTGCCCAGGGAGCTTAAATCTGGCAATTAACAAGGAAGTTTTTCCTTGCCTGTGTCGCCTAGTGCTTGCTCATGGTGGGAATTGTCGGGTTTCTGTAATTAACTTCAGAGTAGGGTCTGACCTGCTCTGTTTGGAAAGCGCTGTGAGACAACTGTTGTTGTGATGTGGCGCTACATAAATAAAATTGAATTTAATTAATTCATATAACCTCATTGATTGTACTCACAAATTCCTCCCCAATTTCTGTTCCATTAGAAACACATCATGTCACATTTCAGTGAAATCTGATGGCAGAGGAGCGGACTTCTTGATGTCAGGGATAACTGAAGTGAATGAGACTCTCCCTTAAAAACCACAGCACACACCCAGAAATCAAGGCTTTTTCCCCTCAGGGAGCTTCTGAGCCCAGTGTGCATTACTTTACCTGTTACCTGAATAATTTACATTTGTAAACTTTTTTTTTTTTTGCTTTTTCCCCCTCAGATTTCAACTAAGAAGAGCTAATGCATTAAACAGTTATGCATATTGTTGGGATACCGGATTTTAACGTATAACTAATACTTTTTCCTTACACCTAATCGTGTAGCTTCCTCTTTTAATGAAATGAAAATTTGGTGTATTTGTGTATATCTATTGTGAAGTTGGGCTTCAGAAAAGAAAAAAAAAGAAGCTGTAAATTCTTGCATTATGTATAATGTCTATTGATCCATGACATTTGTTCTCTGTCTATGTATGTTTCGGTAATTAGTTTTCCAGTGATTGATGACTGTTCATTGGATTTTTTCTTTCCATTTTTCCTTTTTATCAGTTAAAATGGAAATAAAATACTTAAAATGCTTTGATTTTGATTATACAGTTCCCAGAATGTAATTAAAACCCCCTCATAAACAAATACAAAATAAAACTACCTGTTTAACTGTATTTTCTAACTGGAAGTTGTGTTTTATGTGGAAGAAACAGAGAAGCTCTGCGGTGGAAGGGAACCATTATACTGCCAGTAAAACTTTATTTGCACTAAAAGCAGAATGTTTTACAAGAGGGCTGCAGGGATTCGCATCCCTTACTTTCATGGACTTGATTAACACTGCAAGTTTGAGGCAAAAAGTCTTTCATTCCCCGCGGTAACAGGTATATTGTGATGCAACCCACTATTAAGGTTCTGTACAATGAAAAAAAGCACTACAGTCTGAATGCTTAATTTCCCCCTTTCAGTAGAAAATATATATTTACATGAACCATATGCACAGAAAAAATAACTGACATTTGCTCTGCACCAACATCCTAAAGAAATTCTCATCTTCTTTTTATTAAATTAATCAGAATTTAGAAGACTTAGGACTCCAATACCCAGGTCACACCTAAATGAATTCATAAATTGGAAACGTAGATTTTTTTTAATGCATTTGAAAGTGTCACATAATGAAAAATGCATCCTCGTCCAGAATTCTATGAATCAAACACAAGAATAGGACGTTTGGAGATATTTCAGCGTTGCAGGGTGGTCTTAACGTGTTTTAACTCTGGTTTTGAGTAATAACACGCGTAGTTGGTCAACATTCATGAAACAAAAATAAAATGTTCTGGGGAAGACTGGTTTTATATGAAGAAGGCTTAAAACATTGATAAGTTTATGGACATTAAATCTGACATCAAGACATATGTCAGGTGGATTTTTCTAAATAAGGTTTTGTACAGATGGCAAAGCAGCCGAGGCACACGTGCTCAAAAAATAAAAATAAAAAGCAACAAAAACATGACCGTTTGCCCTTTTTGGATTTGGGCTGATTGTGTGTTGAGAAAGATTCAACATCTACCACAGAATCACATTTTTTCTCTAAAAACAAGTTTTTTTTTTTTACTCGAAACCATCACGATACAGTTAGAATTTGTTTGGCCTCCATTGTTTCAGTAGTTCTTAGATCTGAATACATTTCTTCAGTGTGTGCGAGCAAACTGACAAACTGCAGATGAACACTGAGTCCGATATAAGGTCTCTTTGGGGTCAGCTGTGCAGACATTTCCTATTCCCGTTTAGAGCTGTGGATAAAGGCGATTCTAATGAAAAGTCTTTTAAAAACAAAGATTCATGTAGTGGCTGCGTTCCTCATTATTGATTTTTCGGAATGGTTGTCATTGCATGTTCTTATGCATTCGGTGGGCTTAGTCCACACTAGTTTGGATAACGATTTTTACTTTACGCAACCCTTGTTACCGAGGAGACCGTGAGCCGATTCGAGTGGCGTAAAAATCAATTTCCTCTGCGTCCCCCAATGCAAGCAGAAAAGAAAACTTGCCATTCAAAACAAGCACCTTCTCCCTTATAAGCAGGTCTGAGAAAGATGAGTGCAAGATAAATGATTGGATACTGAGTGAAGTTGGTAGAGGAGATAAATACTTTAAAGTTCCACCACTGATATGGAAAAGACATATGAATCCAGAAAGAGGTTGACCTCACAGTTTAGATATGACGCTCAGGCCCCCGGCATAGCAAATTACAAAAAAAAACACTTGTAAAAATAAATATATACAAAATAAAGCAATGGTGAACTTGCACGAGGGCAGCTCACAGGTTTGCACTCTCATCATTCAATCCAGGCCACTGTAATCTGTTCAAAAACAATCGTGTGATTATTTTTTAACTGAAAGAAAGCAAAAAAAAATAAAAATAGAAATAAAAAAAAGAACAAGCGGGGCAGAGATTCAGACAACTCTGTAGATCAGGTAGTCTCGGAGGGGTGTGGGGATGGCCAAAGACTCGACCTGCTGAGTGGTCATCACCCTGCGGAGAGCCATCCTGGACATGTGCTGCAGGCTGGCCACGCTCCGGGGACACTCCCAAAAGTGCACGCTACCGTCCCGTGTCCTGGAATCAAACATAAAGTGGGGGAAAAAAAAAAGACGACGAGATGACGAACAGAAAAAAACACAAGTTAGAAAACTCTCAAGTGACGCTATTGCTGGTGACCACACACTCGAAAAAGGTGTCGTCTTACCCAACGGCGAGAACACTTCCCTCAGCAGAAAAGGCACAGCAGAGGCCATTAGACAGAGGAGCGATGGCTTGAGGAGCCCTTTCCTCAATGCTCCAGAAACGAACCAGCCTGTGTGGGTGCAGAGAAGGAGGATTGCTGTTAGAATTTCACTGCATGGAAAATATGTATGCTTTCATACAAAGGTTTCCTCGTTCCAAATTGTGACCATTGTGCAGGAGAATTGCAACGTCCCCATCTCTTATTTGTCATATTACATTTTTTCTGAGCGTGACTTGTGACATTCAGACTCTTACCTGTCATCAGTGACACTGGCAATGTGACGACCGTCGGGGCAGAAGGCCAAAGAACGAACCCAGCGGTCATTTGAACCTCCAGCAAAAATGGGTGAGGGAGGTGGGAACAAATGACTAAAAAGAGAGCATATCAGGGATTTACTAACAGTAAGTACGAGGTCAGTAAGTACCAAGTAAGAAATGAGCAAGTCTTGCTGTTTGCTCAAGTCAGTACATTCCATTGATAACTCACTATGCTGTGGTCAGGACCTAGGGCTAGTGTTAGATAAAATTACTCATAGTTCCTCTGCACGTGATGCTTTTGAACAGTATTTTAGCTAGCGCTGGCAGGAGAATTCCATTTTTGACTGCGTCAAACATTTTCCCTTTTTAATGCAAGTGGTGGGGAGTTTCACAATGAAAACGACAGAGATGAACCCACCCAGAAAACAGAAGGTTAAAAAAAAAAGGGTTCAGTTCATTACTATCAGTGTAGTTTCTTGAGCAAGTCTTTTTTTATCTCCCCTTTTTAATGAGTCAATGTTTGCAGTGCTTTTTGGTTCAAATCCCTGGGGGATCAGGGTACTCTGGCTTCCTCCCACCATCCAAATACATGCATGTTAGATCAATTTAACACACTAAATTGCCTCTAGGAGTGAATGTGAGTATGTGTGGCCATGCCCAGGGTGTACCCCGCCTCTCGCCCAATGTCAGCTCAGCTGGGATAGAATAAAGCTAAAGCAAGGACAGCGGGATAAGAAGACATTCTGTAGGCGTCTGTTGAATTTCCAAAGACTGACGTTGTATTTTTAGACTCTCTTGTGCTTATTATGCCGGGAAGCAACAGTGGGTCACTCAAAAATCTGTTTGCAGACCACGACTGTAACAGTTGTTTGCGTTTAATGAAGTTTGATGCCTGCAATCTAATGACTAACCTCAATGATTCAGTAACCGTTTCGCTTTTTAAACTTTTTTCATGGCTAAAAAAAAAAAAAGACAAGACACATTTTCTTACCCCAGTTCCAGGAGAATAGAGGCCTTGTGGTGGTCCCACACGATCACCCTGGTGTCATAAGAGGCAGTGGCTAAGAGTGCCCCATCTGGTGAAAACTCACAGGAAACCACATCATTGTGGTGCCCTTCCAGCTTCTCTATCAATGTGTATTTATCCATGTTCCACAGAAATACCTGCCAATCGAAGAAAGGTCTTGTTGTAGTTTATTTAATGACTAGAATACATAATGTAACATTTTTTTAATGAATCACTACTATAAGGGCAGCAATTATCTTAAGCAGAAAGAATTAAGAGAAAAAATTAAACAGGAAATGTATTTTTCAAGTGTGTGATCAATGTCAATGCAATGCTTTGTACCCATGAACATTTTGTTAATCTAATAAGACAGTTACATAATCTTATTTACTTATACATTGTCAAACTTACAATTAATGCACTTAAGTGATGCTAGTATTGACAAAATGGTCTACCAACGTATATACACACACACACACACACAAAAAGAAAATGCAGTAACATAATAAAACAAAATTACTCCACTGGTTTCCCCTTTCAGAGTTGTAGCTCAATCTGTTTACAATAGGCTTGAATCTGAAGCAGAAGCCTGCGGAGAGAGACCGATACTGCAAGAGAAATACAAACTTTAGGGCCAAAGGCTTGATTCCTCTGGCAAAGTACACCAGTGCATACACACAGTGGTCCTCTGTGGAAAATGTTTCTCGTTTAACAATAAGTCCTGGCCTGAACTATTAGTATCACAAATCAGCATGAGACCCGTGTAATAGAGAGCTATGTCATTCTTTGTCACTAATTCATTGTTGACTCAGTAAAGTGTTGCAAATCTTGTATGCAGTTGTTGGCTTATGCAAGAACATTTGTTGCATGCAAAAGTATTATATAGAAAGTTTTTTTTTTCTGTTGCCAATAGTTTCCCCTTCTTGTTTTTCAAGAGTTAAAACGGAAATAACTGCATAAAAGCGTTAATCCTACACTCCTAATGCATTATTTTAACAAAAGCTTTGCTCATTAAAGACAGTGGATGAAATACAGAGAAACTCACAGCTGTTCATAAATTATTGCAAACAGCACACCTACGACAATGTTCTTTCCAAAGCATCAAAAGCCGAATAATATCAGCAGATTGAATGCAATTGTACAAATTGGCTCTGAAACTGTTCTGTAAAAACACAAAGAAATGTTGCTGTAATTTTGTTTTACAACAAAAACAATAGTATTGAAAAATCGTTTAAAAAGAGCTAGTCAAGCGATCACGGAAAGTAGCTCACTCCTGCTGACACATATCGAGTTAGAATGGATTTTTTTTAGTATAGTTTGCCACTGGCAGCATTATAACCCTGCAGTCTACACTACAAGAAAAGCATTTAACTATTAATAACAAAAAAAAAGAAAAAACACAACAACGCTAAGGTGTGACCGTAAGGTTGTTCAGAGCAGTGTTTCCTAACTCTGGTACTGAAGGCCCACTGTCCAGCATGTTTTTGCAGCTCTGGAGAGGGTTCATGACCACCCCCCTTTTGTTTGAATTAGGCATGCTGGAGCTGGGAAACTTGGAAAACATGCAGGACAGTGTGCCTTGAGGCTGGGAGAGTTGGGAAATACTGGAATGAGGTGTGTTTAAGATTGCCTTTATTTCATAGTGGGGTGACAAAATCTAAAGGCAAACCATACTGTAGCTTATTCCTGTAAGCATGGGTAAAAAACATGCTTTTGCCTTAGCAGGTATAAGTTATTTAGTGGATGGAATTACATTTAGATCTACAGTTAGAATGAAGCAACTCTTAGTTTTAGAGTTAAACTCTAAACTGTGACACTATTATGTAGTACTAGACTACTACTACTGCTATTACTACCACTACTATGTAGTATGTACTAATACTACTGTGTGGTGTCTAAATTTGGTCCTCCAGGGCTGCTGTCCTGCAGGTTTTAGAAGCGTCCCTGCTTCATCATTCCTGATTCACATCAGTGTGCCATCAGAGGCCTTGTTCAGATCCATTTCAGCAGAACCAGACGTGCTGAAGCAGGGAGAGCTGTAGAACAGCGGCCCCTCGAGGACTGGGGTGGGACACACCTGGGCATGTGAATTGCCTTCGTGTGCGGTTCATTTATATGTGTGTGCATGTGTGTCAGAGTAGTTTCTCTTTCGTACTTATTTCGTATTACGGAGAGGGGGAAGGGGGGGGGGGGCGTCCAAATCACATTTTTTTTGTAAAAACTAAGATATGTAGAAGAACTGCAACAGCAGAAAGACAGACATGGAGCAGCACCTACGTACAGATTGACCTTGTGGGTCAGGTGCCAGGCTGCCCCTGGCCAGGCCTTTGGGCAATGTGCACTGTGCGTCCAAGGTCTATACCGGCTGCTCAAAATGTCAGCGCGGCGCTCCCTTCAAAACCAATCACACACTGAGCTCTGCCACCACCTGTGACAGGGAGAGCAAGACACACACTGTAGGGACACAGAGCCTAACAAGACTACCACCATGTTCAAACTGAAACAACAGCATTAACTTACTGGTGGTCTGTCCATTAAATCGCTATCTAGAAAACAAGCATTCCTACAGGGATGCTGAGATATTTTAAGTCAAATCAACGTGTAGTCAAATATCCTTTTGAGCCTTGATATTATGCACATTTTCCATAAAGTCATACAACTTAAATCTGTTTATCATTTCAATTATTTCTTTTCCAAGATTCAAAATCTGCAAAAAAAATGTTTGTCCCTTTTGTCTAAATTTTTATTTTTACCTTATCTATTTATCTGCTCTGCTTGTAAATTTTATAAAACCAAAAAAATCCTTTTTTTTTGCACAGAAATCAAAATTTCAAACAGAAAACAGATACAAGTAACTGAAGTCATGACTGAGGAGGAAATTGGAGGGCAAGAAAGGAAGCAGCAAACTTGCAATTTGAAGGCTGATTGAGCTCAATGGTCAACAAAAGCAATTGTAACGAGTGAAAATAAAACAGGGACACGTACTGCTTTCCCCATGCCGACTGAGCACAGGGTTTTGGAATCGGGGGAGAAGGCACAGCAGTACACCCAATTCGGATGACCTCGCAGAATCTTCACCATGTTACCTAAAAAACAAAATAACAGGCAAGATTAAAACATTTTTAGTGACAGACCTAATAAGTAAAAGAAGTTAGAAAAGATTAATACTATCTATCTTGTGAGTCATTTAGAAATAAATTTGGATAAAGGAAATTTGGGGGAGGGGGGGGGGGGTATTTTCCACACCAAATAGGGAAATTAATAAACCTGGATATTTTCTATTAGCCATTTCTGAGTCCTAGCTGACCATAAAACAAATATGGTCATAAAAAATGAAATGACACAATGAATATTGTTTGAGTTATTAATTCCGATTCAATAAAGTTTTCCAAAAATACAAAAAGACCTACTCACTCAATAATACAGTTGATCGTGTGCATTCGTAGTTTTGAGATTGACCGATTAAGTCTTCCCACATAATCGAATCAACACAATAAGTAAAATGTGTTATACTTCCTCTTTCAAAGAGCTCTTAACATGGCCTCTTCAAAAAATACAGTTTGAACATGAAATGCCACAATAATGTGGTCTTAAAATGAAAGTAGTATAAAAAAATCAAAGTGTTTGGCAAAATCTGATATTGTCCAATATTGTTTTCTGCAGGGTTACAGAAAACAATGCTTATTATGAAGTAATCTATTCTCTTTTGGGAGGAATTCACTGTACCACACTGCAAATTATTTAGAGTTGCATGTACAAACATCCCATGCTTGTTTTCCCAAGTTTTTCCCAATCCAGCACTCCTGCTTCAAATGGGACAGCCCTCAAGCTCTTCAGGGTCTGCAAAATTCTGCTGAAGACACATTCATCTGAATAAGAAGTCCTGGAGCAGGAAACATGCAGGACAGTGTGTCCTGAGGAACCGGGTTGGGAAAACACTGCTCTATTCAGATCGAAACATGTGCCTGTTTGGACGAAAACAGCTCATTTCCGGGTGGGAATTAAAGAAAGAAACTCTTTCTCAACAGCTCTCTGGTTGTCTTTAAAGCAGTCAGGCTTGAGACGTGTCCTTTCCAGCAACTTCTGAGCTGCATGTGTCCCTAACCAAGTCAAGGCCTTCAGCGAAGGCTAAATAGAAATAATGTTACATTCTCTCTGCAGAACTTGTTCAAATGTTTACCTATTATTCAACACTTCTTGGCGAGTGGGAAAATTTCAAGGTTGCCGCTTTCCACATGTTGCTTCCCGAGGTTGACCTTTGAACGGAATACCCTGGTTTTTCTGCACTTCTGAGCAGGTTATCTTTTCCGCCTCGCGTTTGTGTGTTCAGTTCATTCGGAAGGTGAAAAATATCCGCCAGGTTTGCGAGCAGCGTTGCGTAATCGGGCGCCTCCTTTGCCAGAAACACCAATAACATCGACCATCGAGGCCTTATGCTGGGTTCCCGGTCTTGCTAGCAACATTCCTGTCACTGCTTCCTGTCGCATTCCTGCATCACTAATTCTTTTTTCTTGAGGCAACGTAATGCAAGAAGTGCTGTCAACTGGTGACAAATGAGAGAATTGCATAATTCCGCTGCCACTCATGACTACAGCTAAAAAAAATAAGGCACATTTTCCGTATAATAATTTATTTGTTTTTAAAAAAAGTTGTTTTGGACCAATTCGGTGAAATTGATAAATTTCCCACGGCACACCTGACAATCTCTCACGGCAAACTTGTGTGCTGCTGCACAGTGTCTGGAAAAGGATGGTGGCACATACTGTGATCGGGTACACAGACCCTAGTTCAAAAGAACAAAAGGACTTTTGGGTGTTTATTATTGTGCTTTTCTGAGCGCTTCCTGTTTATCTCCTGGATGGACAGATAATGTTCTCCGTCAGGCTTTATATATAGCAGATGGAACTTCTGGAAAGTTGGGCGAGTTCAGTCATCCACAGGCGTATATTTTGGCGCTGTGGACGGAAGCTATACTGCGGCCGCACAAATATATTGCTGAGGTGTTTATCGTGATGCTCCATGGATTAGGAAACGAGTATGTCCTTCTTAAAGATGGCTTAGTGGCTAATGAGAGGAACTCCTGTTGCTGTCCGATGCCTGTAATGTCAGTGTTGGACTAACTGTGCAGTTTAACTGTGCAGTGTGTGCCTTTTTTGCCACACAGTTGTGTTCAGAATGTGAAAAAACATTTTTAATTGATTTAACTGCTCATACAGGCTCAGCACGGCTTTTTTCCCTTTATGGCTGAATATTATATCTCAATTCCAATTTCCACAAGTGTGTATCTAATGAAGTCCTTGTTTTGATATTAGCTCAACCAAATGTTCCATATCAGTTTGAGTGGAAGTAGTGGAGTTCAAATCAGGGCCTTATGATTGTTTTTCTTTTGAATTTAGTTAACAATGCCCTAATATTATATTAATTTCTAGATAATTTTATCGCCTTTTGCATGATATTATAGCTGTAAATGAAAGAGGAACACTTCAGTTCGACATGCGTTATTCTGTTTTAATATATTCTTCTGCAAACCACTTTTTGGGGGGCTATATTATATCAGGTTGAATATGCCCAATGTTAGTGATGGTGTTAAAATAGCTCCCATAAGTGTTCTAGGGTTATATAACTTGCATTAACAAAATAATTTCTGAGGTGGCATTCACATGGCATCCATTTTCTCATCCATCGCGGCTTTAAAGCATTAAAGAAAACGCAGAGTCAAAAGCAGATGGATCATGGGATGAAATGATTCCTCAAGACTAACGGAGTTAGATGAGGGTTGAAAGTTATCTACCGTTTTAAAAGTCATCTGCCTTATATGCGATCCAAGATATTAGTGTTTCCTCTGCCGGTACATTTTGGAAACTACTGACCTCTCCTATGTGCAGGAATTGGAATCTGGATGGGATAAATCATACATTTGCGCACATGTGACATTCTAGAAGAGAGGAAAAGGCAGCTGAGTCAGACTGACAGCTGACCATGACGGGCGAGTCGTCTGCTTACCATCGTCTTTGAGGTCCCACACGCGCAGGGTCTTGTCTCTTGACGCAGACACCAGCATGAGGCTGCCATCGGGAGCAAAAGTCAAGTGTCGCACTACATCAGTGTGGTCCATCAGGTTTACCAACAGTTTCCCTGGAGAAAATCATCAGGCCAAACAGAGGACAAATTCAAAAACAGAAAATTCAGCAGCTTTGATGAAGGTGCATTCTTATCGTTAGGACAATAAAAAAATTAATACATCATAGTCAGGTTTTTAGCACCTTTTATATTAGGAATAAGGAAACTTTTACTACCCATTTCTTTAACTGGTTAAATTAGTTGTAGGAAGAAGTTCCTTTGCAGGAAGATGGAAGGGTTGAGGAAGAAAGCTAGTAAGAGGATTTGGAAGAAGTGAAGAAGCAGTATGGTTTAACAAAGACACATTTTTGCTAGCTTTAAATTCCTTTCGTCGTGTTCACCTAGCCAGAGTTGCTTTTTTGACCGGACCCTAAATGAATAAATAAATAAAAATAAAATCACCTCCACCTTCATGCGGAGTTTTTGCTTTGTTTCTATGTCAAACTCTATACTTATCTTACAAAATACATGAACCCATAGTCCTGTTTTTGCTCTTAAAAGTGAAAATACAGTTTCATGATCACAGGGGAGTTAATGACTGTGATATTTCGAACAGAAAATAACCTCTTAAACAAAAAGAAAACGCAAACATATTTAACTGCACGCCTCTATTTAAGCTTTACACACTTGACACAACAGTTTGCAAAAAAATTCATCTCCTTTAGCTAGAGCAATATTAGAGAAATGCATACACTGCTGAGCCAAAACCCCATTTTGTAAAGTCTGACCACCTAAAAATCCTTTTTAAACCCACTTGTATCAGACTTCTTAAAGGGGGCCCGGTCACAATGAGAACTATTAACAGTTGGTGCACTTTCATCTGAATCCCCACCAGAACTGTCCTTGTGCTGCTAAATCTAAAGTCCCTCCTTAATGCAGACACAAAGTCAAATTTAGGCAAAGATGCGAGGCTTTTGGGTCTGAGGATGGCAGAGCTTATAAGCAGGCCAAGTACAAGTTGTGCAGGTCCATCAGAGGTGCAAAGACAGCACATTCCCAAATACTGGAAAGCCTCTATCTGCAAAATAACAAATTATACGTTCTGTCTGAACAGCGTCTATGCGAGATTTTACCAGTTCCTCGAGGAAACCCAAAAAAATCCCTCTGTGCCAGTACAGACTCTGCTTTTCAGGCACAGACGGAGCATCACCAAAGCTCCTAAATGCCTGTGCTTAGCAGGAGTGTGCATAGACATTTTCAAAACTGGTATTTAACAGTTGCAGAAATCCCCAAAAACATTTGAAAGATCTGTCATCATTCTGTTGCCCTGGAAACCACACAGATGCTGCTGCCACAGCCCTAGGCTCTTTGACCTATTCACCCGTGGTTGTTTCTCCACCTAGGACAACTCAGCTACCGTCCATAGGCTGAGGACGTGACAATTTTGGGTCTAATAAATGGTGACGCAGGGGAGGACCACCTCATCCTCAACACAGACAAAACTTGTGATCTAATAATAAAGTTCTCAACTATTGTTATCTGCCTTTTTTGTAAGTTCTGTAAGTTTATTCAGGTTCACCTTGTGTTTATTATAAACATATTATAAACCCTGTGTTCTCTTTTTATGCATCCCGACTGAGCAAATAAAGAATCTTGAATTGGAATTTAATAATATGGCAAAGGAATGTAGCAGTAGACAGTACATTTCTTGACATCTCGTTGCCTACGAATCCATTAAGTCTATGAATGCATTTTTTAGATTAAATGTCAACTCACTGAAAACAAAAAGCTTAATATTGAGTGCAATCAATGTGCAATGCTTTCGATCCATACTCACCAGTGTAAACATCCCAAATCTTGATGCGACCGTTGCTGAGGCCTGTCGCCAGCAGTAGCTGGTCCTGGCCGAACTTGAAGCGGTGCCACCCAATGTTAACGCAGCGGCTCTGTTTCTCGGGCACAGAAGAACCAAAGGCCAGTCCCCAGACAATTTCACCACAGTCTATGGTATGTTCAAGGGGCTCGCTGGCCATGGAGATGGCGTGCTCTCCCTCGCTGTTGTGATGGGACACGTGCCGAGGACTGGACGCATCGGTGCCTTTACCACCATGGCCCATTGAACTGAGGCAAAAGAACATAAGTAAATCAAATCATTTAATATGAGATGGTGGTTAAAGAACATGGCTGTACCGAGGCTGGTTCAAACTAATATGTGATAAGTTTATGTTCAAGAGGAAAATGTTATTTTCCACCATATAGTAAATACAGGGTGTGGTGGTTAGCATCGATGCCTCACACTCCCACTTTGATGTAGCTGGTACTCCAGCTTCCTCCAACTGTCCATTAACATTAACTGGACATCCAAATCGCCCCTACGAGTGACTTTGAGTGTGTGTGGTTGTCCGTGTTTAAAATAGATGGTAATATTGCATGGACATGAATTCAAATGTTTCATTTTCAAATGATTACATCTTATTACCTGAAATGATTACACCTTGCTCACCTGAGCTAGCCTAGTTGTCTTTTTTTTCTGTTGTTTCTTTTCTATGTTGTGTGCAAAGTGAATTTTAATACAATGCTGCGACCTAATTGGTCTTTGAGTGGTCAGCTGTACAATAAAGTTAATTTACCATTCACATGAAATACCCTTATAAATCCCTAAGAAAAGTTTGAGTTGGACATCACAGAGACCGGGTGTTTTTTTATAATATATGTGGACTGACAATTTGTCAAGGCTGTAGCCCAGTTCTTGGAATAGGATTCCAGCCACTCCCTAACGCTGAATTGGTTTAAGCAGCAATAGAAAATGGATGGATAGACATATTGTCTTTGAACTGTTTTCTCTTCACCGCTGTAGCTGCAATTTTGCCACAGTGAGGATGGATGAGAAATGCCATTTTCTTCTAAAACCACAATTCTTTCCACAGTTCATTAAAATGCCAATCAAATGACACACATTGACTGACATTAGCCTTTGGCCAATTAAAATTCTGTAACAAGATGTCACTGAGCAGGAAATTAACATTTTACATGGAAAACTGCCTTCAGATCTTTCTGGGGAATCCAGTTGTTTCATTTATTTTGTCTTAGAAGCAGGATAGCAACAGTAAAACAGGATTTGTGACAATGTTGTTCAAACATAAAGTATCATTTTACAGTTTCAGTTTATCTCACTCATAGCGCAATAGCAGCTTTTGAGTTTGTGGTATCTCTGCTTTTAGGAAATAAGTCATTTATCTGCTCACTTATTTGTTGACAAACATCTGACCTCAGCTTTTTACTAGCAATATTTGATTTCAACTGTGTTTGGTGATTGTGACATGGTTTCTTTGAGCTTATAGGGGTCCAGAGTTCCACACACAGTTCACACTTTCTATTGATGAAACAGCGGGATGTTGGCTGTTGCATTGTTTTTGTTATTGGTGTGTTATTGAACCTCGGCCTCCAGCTGGATGGAATAGGTGAATGGTATTAGATGGGTGTGCCTCCACATTTTCTACAATCCTTGTAGGCTGAGCATTTTTGAAAAAGCTAAATAAAAATGAAACATGAATTTAAATTAGCAGGAACTATTTGGCTCACTAAGTTTAACTGGTTTTTAAGACAACTTTTAGGGTAAGGCTTTGGTGCTTCGGACGTCTTTATTTTCAGCTCCTCCCCTCAATGAAGCAAGCCTCGATTCGCAGAAGCGCCCCCTCCCTTACTCAGAACACGTTCCGAAGCCTCAATACTGAACGTCTCAACACTAAAGCTGAGTGGGATGAGGATCCACCATGCAGCTTCAGTCAGTTACTGTTTAAACATGATACAATCTTATGTCGAAGGCAAATGTTATGACCCTTATTTAGGAATCAGTTAAATGTTGTTTACACAACAATATAGTATTAGCTGAGTTATTAATGCGGTATTACTGTGCGAGTAAATGTAGTCAGTGATGGCAACATTTTGAAAATAGCTAGAGCAACATGGATTACACTTACAAGTTCTTCAGGCATTTTGTCCATGGAATGAGTCTGACAATGCGATGTCCCTGAGACCAAGCAAAGTAGGATCCATTGGGTGCAAAGGCTACAGTCCAAGTCTCACGGCCAGTCTTGTGGTCAAAAGGAGCAACAGGCACAAGGAGTTCTCCAATGAACTTTGCCTTTCCTATAGACGAAAAAGAACTTGGTTATTAGAGAACATGTACCATTTATGTACACAGATACGCAAGGTCTGCCCTTCACAAAAGATACACAATCCAACTTTGTGCGCTCACTCTCTTCTAAAGCAAGTTTGCTTTCTATTTGAAGATACAAACAAATAATAGAGAGATCAGGTAATATAAATTACTGTCAGCATCAACCAGAATAAAGTGTAATCACAATTTTAAACATATCCATTTTCCCGCCATCTTTCTGAAGTGCATATTTCTATTGTATTGTTATAACACCACTCTTTTATGATCCACGGATAGTGCAGTTCCAAAGATAAATTGACCTCTCAACGTGAATTGAATCTTTAATTTAATTAGATATTGATTGACACTTAATGAAAAGCAAAAAAAACAACTAAGGTTTTGAGATTGAAAGATTTTTATGAGTAATATACAGTGCTCTTTAAATGTACTTCATGTTGCTGTAAAACAAACACTGTGATTCAAGTATTTGGAAAAATAACATCAATCACGTTTCCTGGAACTGGCAACACAAACGTTGGGATTTCGCAATTATCAGATGTATGCATAATACGCGTTTGTTTAACTTTCGCTGGTCCATAATTCTCATTCGATTGCTATATAAATCTTTTAACACTTTCAGATGCCCGAAATAAAATTAAAAATTGGAATTGAGGAAGAACAAAGTGTGGAAGGAAAGCCATTCTTTACACGAAGGCACTCCCGTCCCATAATGCAACACGGTGTCATACCTCACATTTCGTTGGTTAAATTGTTCAATACACTACAGCTATATGGTTACGGAAGTCTTGACGAGGGTAATTATTTTTACTATTTATTTAATGTATTGATATAATTGTAATGTTTACGCGAGCAGTGTTTTTGAAAACCCAACTAATTGAGGCTGAAAAAACACACCACCCGGAAGCGACCTAGAATCCTCCCAAGACGTACTTCGTAAACATAACTTAATCCAAATAAAATGCAAATACTTACCTAAATCATTTTCTTGTACCGAATCTGGGAAGCTTGCCATCTAAATAAGGGCAGGGACTGAAGAAAAAATCCGAACAGAATATAACTAGATGGCCAGTGGCGGACTAGATAGCGCCTGTTTTGATGTCTGCAAAAGTTAGTTAGATCCCTCCACGTAATGTGAAAAAACCGAGCGGAAGAATACAGTCGTGTTTGATCAAATAGAACTCTATCTGGCTTTCAGAATTAAGTTAATTTCTGTGCAAATAAATATGCTTCCAAAATAATTATGTTAAAATATCAGCGATGGGTCAAGCGTTGACCAATGCTACTACGAAACGATGGCGACCCTGTAGCTTCTAATAAGCCCTTCCAGTGACAGGGCTGATTGGGGGAGGGTTTTTAAAATTTACGTCAGCAAAGTTTCCATGGTGACGCTCGTGAACCTCTATGGGCAGCCACCAGGGACATAAATGTTATATATATAAAGAGCTGTTTCTGTGAAAGAGCAAAGAGAATGCTTAGCTCCTGAATGACCACACTACAGGATTCTGAAGAAACTGGAACATTTTTCATTTTTCAATTTGTAATGTTTCATATTAGATGAATATTTTCCCTAAGTTCCTCCTATTTCTCACTGATACGTTGGTACAAGGCACCAATGCCTAATGTAAATCTGTCTGCTAGGTATATGTCAACTATAACTTTTCAAAGGATAAAAAGCATCTGCTAAATGCATAAAAAAGCACATTCTAATGTGATTAGAGATAAATGGCCAATGAGGCTCTGTTGTGAAATCTGGCATATTGTACAGGACATCACCAGCCAGACAATATCTGTTAGTCACTCACAGGAAGAAGTGCTCTTTTTGTGTCTGAGGTCCTATGCAATTGCTCTCACACTGAACCCTGTGCTGCCATACTTCATTTGATACATGAATAAATGACTCATTTTAGTACTAATGACTTTCAACAAAATTCATTAATTAGGCTTCCATCAAAATAATTGGGTTAGAATTTGTTCAAGAACTCACTCATTTGTGGCAGAATTAAGTGTAGTAAGGAGCTCTGAAAACATTATTGAAGGATTTAAAGCTGAAAAGAGGAAGAGAATGCTTACAGATGAACGATTGCACCAGGAGACGCTGAATGAACGCACCAGGAGATGCTGATAAAAAATCGATGAAGTAGCAAGAATTAACTAGAGAATACATTGAAACGTGATAGGTCGTAATATCAAAGTTGAAGAGCAACTGTCAAGTTAAACAGGCAATTCTAACCGGAAAAACGGTGGCACTTACCATTGTTGTCTTGTTTATAAGAATTCTCTTAGTAACTTGAGAGTCCTCTTGGCAAACAAAAGTCCTCAGGAGATTATTGTTTCTTCTGAAGAAAGGCGGGTCCTGCCAAGGCCAAGCTCCATGGGTTTTTCAGGCCCATGCAGGAGACTTGATGGGCCCAGATTCGGGAGCCTGAGTACACGAGGAGGTGTAATTGTTGGTAGCAGTGTCTCTCCATTGATCCGCTGTTCTCTTCACGGGGTCTCTTATCTTTTTTGCTAAAGCTATAAGAGAATCCAAATCCCTAGGCAAATCCAAAGGTGCTTGATGGTCCTTGAGTTCGCAGGACAGTCCATTAAAAAAGAGCGGACTGTTTACAATTGCTGCTCACTGCCAAGGTGCAAAACTCAACAGCAAAATGTCAAACACTTCTCCTGTCCTGCAGCAGTTATTATAACACTCTTGCTGCCTCTCGACCACGTCTAGTGTGTTGAAAAATCTGAGTGGAATGTTCAAAGTGCAATTGACCCACGACTGATAGAGTTGCATCCCCACTCACTTGTAGCCCATGCCTATGCTCTGCCTGTGAGATGAGAGATAATGAAGGCTATCTAGGGCCTTTCAGTAGGTTACCAGTAGGACAGCAGCTCCAAATGCAGGCCACACTGTGTAAGGAACATCTGACAATCATCAGAGTCCCCAGAAAACTTCTCTGGATGGGCAAGATGAACTAAAGAGATAGCAACTGATGATGACAGCATGACAGGCTGAGATGATCACTAATGGATTAAATGAACTGGTCTTGTCGTTCATTCACAAGTCTGAGTTCTTGGTGTTGGTGTACTACTTGTTCCCCCTGCTGGTGGATACGTTTACTGTGGTTTAAAACAATATATGTATAATCAATTAGCTCAGTAGTCTGGGAATTTTTCTCATGTGTTTCTATTTTGAGAATGAAGGTTCTCTCATGCTTCTACAATATAATGGTTTGTATTGGGGACTGCTCAATACATCATAGTTATACAGGGAAGGACCTAGCCTCCATGAATGTGTTGGTTACTGAATTATGGGTGACTGATCTTCCAGGGCAGGTGATAGGGAACATATGCAGTGGCACAGTCCTTTTCCATCCTGCAAACATTTTGGGGTTTTCTTTGTTTCATTTATTTTGTGGCTGCACCCTGAGCTATAAGGCTGGCTGAGCACCTGAAAAAAATCAGTCAGTGAGAGGGGGAAGGACAATGTCTTGGCACTGGTGTGTGCATGTGCGCCGGCCGAGGCAGATGGCCGCCCACCCTGAGCCATGGTTCTGCTCGAGGTTTCTGCCTGTTAAAAGGAAGTTTTTCCTTGCCTGTGTCGCCTAGTGCTTGCTCATGGTGGGAATTGTTGGGTTTCTGTAGTTAACTTCAGAGTAGGGTCTGACGTGCTCTGTTTTTGAAAGCGCTGTGAGACAACTGTTGTTGTGATGTGGCGCTATATAAATGCAATTGAATTGAATTGGTGTGTGCTTCTAGGACCCTGTTGTGGTTCCACAGAGCTCTCTGCAGGTTCAATTCTCCTCTTCTTGATGCGGCTGTGGATTGTGACCCCCAACACGACTGCTTAATGCTTGTTTAAGGATCTGGAACGAGCCCCTGACAGCTATGATGGGAACATAACTTTTCTTGGAGGGAGGGAAGCCGGTGTCTGACTGATCCCTCCGGTTGTTCGCAGTGTCTGGGATTGACGTTTGGGGATGTGGTAGGCTAGTCAAGGCACAGCTTGAGCAAACGTCTGCAGATGGTTGCCGCCCCTGGTTCATGTGGAGCTCTGCTCTGGTGGAGCAGGGGCTCTAACCCCGGCCTCCTCTGCTGTCCTCTGGGTGGATCTGAGTTTCCCTGTGGTGGACTGTAAGACCTTTAAGCTCTGTGAGGCTCCTGGTGTCCTGAGTCTTGCGGACCTGTGCTTCCTCCGAGTCCCTGGAGGGGGGTGGCAGTGGCCCTCTGCATTCATCGCTGAGATCGGTTCATGTAAGTCTTGTAAGACCTACATCACATTTTGTGCATGCTCAGGCACAAACATACTCTTCAGCTATGGTGTCATCTGTGCTGATCTGTAGTTTTGTTCATTAGTATCAACAGGTTTGTTCCATGATCTCACAGTTGTTTATCACGGAGAGATGGAAGGATGACACCGGGCAACAAATGTAGAAAAGTACGTCAGACAGGAGGAACGTGATTGGTGTAAAGTAAGCCACACGGTAGATACTGGCTTACTCTGGCGAAATCAACGGGACTCGGTGGGCTTAAAACTCGTATAATCAACGTGAAGACACGCGTGCGTTAAACGTCGTAAAAAAACATTTTCAAAAGGAAGTATTATAAAACAATTTTTTTTTGGGAGACACGAAGAAATCGTTTGTAAGACCTGCATTTCGTTTGTAAACGCTGAATTTACTGACAGCGCGCTCCTGCGGAAGGGAACACTTTTTGTTGGCGGAAATGACTACTTTGGCACGACAAAGTGTTTGGTCTCCATGGCACCGCCAGGGGGGCGGAGCTTTAGATGCTGCTTTACTTGTCGTGCCACATCACAGAACAACTGAGACAGAGTGTTCACGGCGGTACGATTAAAAAGGTGAACTTCGTGATTAATGTTCATTAAAAATGAAAGTTAAGGTTTAATGTAGTTGTACTCTCCCTCACCGGTAGTTAGATATAGAAAATATTTCTATTTTGTCTGGTTAATTTTGTAAACAGTCTAGCTTACGGTGGCTAACTAGCTAAGTTATTCAAAATAGCTAACAATTTAGCTGAAGATAACAACAGTAGGACAACGTTATCACCCACAGTTCGTCAAAGCCATAAACTTACAGATCCGAAAGCACAGTAGCCATTTTGAACGACCCATTTAAGACTAAATGTAATGTTTATATAAAATTTGCATGATTTACTGCGTTCCAATGCATTTAACGACTCAGCTAACTTATAGTTAGGTAAAGGCTGACATATGTTGAGGGTTCAGGAAATCGAAACATGCTCGAGCAAAGTTACAAGGGAAATGACTAAATAGTTTAAAGATATAGGTGGACATGGTCAGACATTGATTATAGAGCAAAGTACAATCAACAGGATTAGGGACAGGATCCACTAAGGAAGAGGTGGAGCTTAATCATTATGGAAACCAGCTTTTAGAACTGCATCGGAGTATTTGTGTCTGTAAGAGCATGCTTTCGCTTGATTGTAACGTTTTGTGCTGTTATAACTACTTCCCTTTTGTTGTTTGCTTTGCGACAGGCCCTGCGGCTATGGCTAAAGACCCATTAGCCGAGGCAGGCTTTTATTTTGATGAACTCAACAAGCTGCGGGTACTAGAGCCTGATGTCAGCCAGAAGACATCAGAGCTTAAGGAGGAGTGCAAAGAATTTGTCGACAGTAAGTAGACGCCGATTTGTGCTCTGCTTTCTTCCTCCTGCGTCAACAGGTTCCTTCAGGTGCGTATGTGTTCTTTACAGAAATCGGTCAGTTCCAGAAGATAGTTGGGGGCTTAATTGAGTTGGTGGACGAATTGGCCAAACAGGCAGAGACTGAGAAAATGAAGGTGAGTTTGACATAGAAAACAGCCTTCTGTCAGTGCCATCATTTCATGACATCAGTTGTACTTAACCAAATGTGCCTCTAGTTGATAAAGAGAGAAAGGTCTAGTCACTATCCTGTGTTTCTCTTTCTTAGGCAATTGGAGCCAGGAACCTGCTGAAGTCAGTGGCAAAGCAAAGAGAGGCCCAACAACAGCAGCTTCAGGCTCTGATAGCTGAAAAGAAGATGCAACTTGAAAGGTATAACAGCATAATTAATGTTTACCCTTTAAGAAGCACAAACTACCGCTGTGGGTTTGCTTATATCATTTTCAATGCCATCAGCATATTTCAGGGTTAGATAAATACTCCAGCAGTTTAATGTAATGTTTAGAAAATGATTGGGACACCTGATCAAAATCAAAATTTTTTTTGGTTGGTGTCCAGGTATCGCATCGAGTATGAAGCTCTCTCCAAAGTGGAATCCGAGCAGAACGAGTTCATCGACCAGTTTATTCTTCAGAAGTGAGGAAGGGGCAGGATAAGTGTTCCCACAGTGCCTGTACTGGGTGACTCACCTGAGTCTCTCTTGCTGCAAATTTCATCTCAGAAGTCATTTTGAGGCTCCCCCATTATTGGAAACATCCTCTGCCTGCAGTTACAGCAGCTGTTTATTTACAAGTTTAGTGCTGAAAACTTAAATACACTTGAAACATTCACACCAAACGTCTCAACATGGAAGAAGATGGAGCTATTTATATAAAGAAATTATTTATACTATTTATACTCAAAAATTGGTCTGTTTATCTAATTTTATTACTTTTTCTATCATTACAAATAAATAGATCAATAGATCAATACATTCTGCATGTGCATGTATTTGTAAATACATTTTAGTACCAATGAAAATGAGCACTCAGTTTGTTTATTCACATCATTCCATCCTTCTGGTAAGGTGAGTTTGTGGGTGCTACACAAATTATCACTCTCCTTTTCTCCCCATTTTTTCCTGTGTTATCTTTTTATTGATTCATTAATATGATACAAATGGTTCTACTTGAATCCTGTATATTAGCCAGTATTTTTTTGTCGAAAGCGAGTTGGCACATCAGATAAAATGCCATGAACAACGGTTTCATTAAAGATGGCTTCATATCTAAACTTGATCTTGATCTGATGTTCAGTTTTTCAAACAAATTGAACAGAATTTCAAAGCTGTAACCATAAAACTACAAATGCATTTTAGCACCTTCATGACATGACGCCACACTTTAAGCACACTTTAAGCTGCTGAACATTATGTCTCAGGGTTGGCTCATGTCTAACAATAACTAAGCATTTTCTTCAGGCTAAAGCATCACTATCACGTAAAAGTGCCTCTGATTGCATGTCACAACGCCCTTTGGCGATAGCTTTCTTTTGGAATAACCAGACAACCAATGAATGCATCATTTGCTGATTAATTTAATGAAATAAAAACAATATTTACACTTGCAGCAGTAAGTAGCTCTCTTATATAACAATCTGTTACCTGTGAGGTCTTCTTATCACATACAAAAAACAACAAACAAAGAACATGTAAAGAACTAGACACCATCAGGACTTCCTTCAGGTACAGTTCCCACAGACAGCTTCCTGCCACTGGGAGCTCACTTCTTCTTAGTATACTGTGGACCACAGCAGAACCCAACATGAAAATATTTGTAAGAAATAAAAAGAGCTTTGTTCTGTCATCCTTACTTTATCTAGAATCCAGTCTGCGTCTGTGATAGCTCTCTGGATCATCATCTGTATCCGCTCGGGATCGTTTTCATCTGAGTGGCTGTTGTAACCCTGAAAATGAACACAGGAGGAATATTTGCTTTTGTTTGCAGAATTTTTTTTTTTTTCTGTGGGTATAACCACAGTCATCTGGAAGATCTTGAAGCCCAGTACCAGCTGAACAAGATATTACCTGTCTTATGGCATGTTGATAGTGTTTCTGCATTGCGGTGGACGGCAGCAGCCTGCAGCATCTGAGGAGATATCGATAGAGCTGGACTGGTGTCTGGATAAGCTCCGCTCCAACCAAAGGCGGCATTACTGCCTCCTCTTTAATCAATTGCTGCAGATGCAAAGAAAGTGAAGTGTTAATGTTGAGCAGCAACATCTGAACTTGATGGCAAACCCCATATCCATATTTTGGGAACAAGCACATCACTGAACTGAGCCTAGCAAGAGTTCTTCTTGGGTAAATCCAAGTTTGTTAACTAATAAGATTCAAAGTATCCTATGTGGCATTTCAGCTGAAATGCTGATTGATTGATAGAAACAATTTGTCTGAGATGAAATAGTCCTTCTGAATGCTAATTCAAGAATGGCTCTCAGAGTTAAAAATTATCAGAAGAGGTCACATCAATTTGTTTAAATTTTGGGTGCAACCTGACTCTTAATGTTCAAAATCATATTCAAATATAAATAATAAAGAAAATGAATCAAATCAGAAAAAAGATACAGAAAGCCGCAAACTCCAAGCAGGGCCAAAATGCAGATGAATTAAAGATCTCTGAGGGCCATCCCACTCATCCACAATGATCATTTCTCTCTTTTCTATATCAGCTGTGAAGCTTTTCCTTGTGTTTGATCAATAAAAATAATTCTTTTCACAACCAAATATTAATTTTATAGACAAATGTTATATCATAAATAATGTCACAATGCAAAAAAGATCATTTAAACTCAAACATATTTTGTAATGTAAACAACCTATTCTGTCATTAACTCACTGAAAATGAGAGTTTTGATCCAATCCAAAACCATGACTACTTTCTACACCATAGAGCCACCAGTGTGTGTTTAAATACTACATAATGAGTTAATTCGGACACATTAGGCATTAAAAAGTAAAAATGTAGCACTGGAACTTCATGTAAACAAATGTCAATTATGAAGCAAATAGTTCCAATTAGCTGCAACAATACAAGAACCAACAGTAACATTAAATCAAATACAAATAAACACAGCATTTATCACCATTGTTATTGTTTTGTCACATGAATTGAATCTAGCTTGACTGTAAACCCTAATTAAGTCCCTTTGGGTATAACTGAATTTCGTACTTTTTGGGGTGCACGTCACATTAAGGTTACTATTAATACGGATATAAAAATATCTTTTCATTTTCAGGATCGTGACAGTCTGAGAATAAACGACTTACTGTTACTGGTGTGCTTTGAGTGCTTTTGCTCTTCCTCTCGACTCTTACGTGACCGCCGCTACGTGTTACGTCACTAGCATGCGACGGCAGAGTAGCATTTATATATTCACTACGCATGCGCGTATGCTTATTCGACATGAAGAACAGAATACAGAGGAGCCGTCAGTTCGTCATACGCTGAAAAATACAACCAAAAGTATGTAATTACATTTTTTTGTGTACATAACTAAAGGGATATACGGGCGTTGAGTTAGTTTAAAGTGTGTTTAGGGAAGGATCTAGCTGCAGTTGCAGCCAACTTCAAAACACGCCTCCCGCCTGCCCGGTCGTTGATTATTTTGAATTGGTCATTACGCCATCTTGGATACAGCGGCTGGGCGGAGCAGAAGGAAGATTAATTGAAGTGAATAAAACGTGAGCAAGATGCCTACTACTAGCGAGGTTGTAGTTGGCCCGTTAAAAAAAAAAAAAAAAAATCTTGTTCAATTTTGGGATTAAATGAATAGTTCAATCCACGATCAAATTGCTGTAAAAATTTTCCAAGTATTTTATTTTATTATATCATGGGATTTTCCAGGGACTGCACATACTTTACATTTAAAAATGATAATGTTTGAAATTGTTAACGTTAATTTCAATTTGAAGTTAATTTCTTATCTTATATCTTGTTTTTTGAGGAGGCATTGATAGCAAACATGGAGGGCAAATGGGATGATATCTACAGGTTTCTGTCTGAAGGTTCCTACCCACCTACATTTATCAGAGGGCAAAGGCAATCGTTGAGAAAGTTTGCCTCTAAATTCAGCATCCATGGTAAGGCTTTTATATTTTAAACAGACACAACATTTTTCTACGATAATGATATAATGTGTACATTTTTTCAATGAAGGTGGGAACCTATTCTATGGAGCCTTGCCTAACAGACGGGCGATAAAGTCTAAAGAGGAGGCTTTGAGCCTTTTCAAGGAGTTCCATATTTCACCCATGGGAGGACACACTGGTATTGTGAAAACCCGCACTTCCATGTGTTCCCGATTTTTTTGGCTCGGCATGACTTCAGACATACAGCAATGGGTATGTTTCCAAATTCTTAGCAATATGTTTAAGCTCCAAAGTTCCATAAAACTAAAAAAAATGCAATATTCTCAAGGTGTCTGAATGTGGGCAGTGCCAGAAAGTCGGACCTTCACCGATGGTAGTTCAGACACTGGATTGCATCAAGGTAACCATTCACTGTAATGCCAGTAGTTTATTTCTGCTATGCTATTGTAGCACATTTTAATTTTAATCAATGACCAACAGGTATCAGGTGTGTGGGAGCTAATCGGAATAGATCTGACAGGTCCTCTCCCCCTGACGCCTTCTGGCTTCAAGTACATACTGACAGCCACCGACTACTTCTCGAAGTGGGTGGAGGCTTTCCCTCTAAGAGAAAAGTCTCCCGAGGAAGTCTGCAAGAATCTTTGTACCATCTTTTATCGTCATGGCTGTCCTAAGCGAATCCTCTCAGACCAGGGGCCAGAGTTTGTGAATCAAGTAAGCTACATTTAACGCAAATTCTAGTTTGTTCAAGTTTCAGTGGATAAGAAAGGCACCCATAATGTTCTATTCGTCTTTTAGATCAACGACAGACTCTGTGGACTCCTTTTCACAGAGAGGGTTGTCACTGCCGCATATCATCCGCAAACAAACAGATTTGATGAAAAAACCATTGGTAACATTAAACGGTAAGAAAGTCATTAGAAATTGCCACGTTTTTAACATTTTTTTGTCAGTTTATCATTATAACATGTCTCTTCGGGCTTGTTAAATTTGGCTTTTACTTTACTGATTCAGAATACTAAGTACATATATATATATATACTAAGTACATATAAATATATATATATATATATATATATATAAATATATATATGTGTGTATCCATGTATCGTTTCATAGATCTTTACAATATGACAATACTATTGAACCGAGGTACTACTAACTCAAGTATATGCAAGCATGTGAAACTGTTTCTTTCTTACTCTCTAGGGCCCTAAGAAAACTCACTAATGACAGGCAGGATGACTGGGATCAATATCTAGATGCCACATTGTTTTCGCTGAGGTCCAAAGTCCACACGACCACAAAATTCTCGCCCTTCCTGCTTATGTATGGAAGAGAGGCCAGGTACCCCTCCGAAGTTCCTGTTGAAATGCAGGTAAGGTTCTGCCTGTCATAAGTTTAGTAATGTTTTGTGGCTGTTCCTGCATATTATTGAATTTTTACTTAAGCTTCACATTATATTATAATGTTATTCCCTCATCAAAAACATGCCTGGAGTGTTGCTTCAATTCATGCATGCATGTTTGAGAAATCCTTTCCTTTCTAATTGCAGCACTGAGCTCATACAATTTCTAATTTGCTCAACAGAAGCTCAGTATAGAATAGGAATTTACTTGATTGTCCCACAAATCGATTCGCTCAATTTCAGCTATCATGCAAAGTCAAGTTCCCCTCTATTATTGAGATCATTGTTTGACTAGTGTATAGGTCATCAGATGGTACTGTGTGCCAGGACACTACATAGTACCACCTCTTTAGGATGCATTGCTTATGTTTTAGCTACCAAGTTTTAGTCATTCTAAACATTTGACAGTAATGTTTTGAACGTAAGTGTGTCTTTGCTTTTACAATATAGCTGTCTTCAGTTGCCCTCCCCACGGATTACAGCCAGTTTGTGAAGGAGAGACAAGAACTCAAGGTGGATAGAAACGAAAAGGTACAGCAAAACATGGAAAACGCCCAGAAGAAAATGAGGGAAGCCTCCGCAAAAAGGGCCAGCAAAAAACACAAACCTTTGGAATTAAAGCAAGGGGATGAAGTTCCGTTGTACGATGCCCAAAAGAGAAAGATGGAGCATGACTACTCTGTAAACGAGAGCGCTCCGCTGTGACACGACGCAAATGTTTGCCCCAAAAACTACATTAGCTACGTCATCATAAACGATCACAGTAATGCCACGCTAACGTTGCCACAGGACAACAGACCGTCACTATGCAGTTAGCATCTGAACTCTTAAACTGCTTTCTGGAGCCGCACCAACACTTGGTCTTCTGCGATTAAAATGATGTGAAACTGGAACAGCGCTGTGTTTATTTATCACCACCAGTTGTTATGAATCGGGGTTTTAAATAGGTTAACATGTAATCACATTTTTTAAAACAAGTTTGCTCATTTAAAAAAATATAAAAATAAGTAGGACCTGTTTGCTTCATAATTTTCTTTATATATCTACTATATTCAAAATTTCTTTATTTTCTTTCAAATTCTCTACTCATAAATCTTGCTATTCAGTTTATTGACTGTCCACTATATCATGTTCTATTGTTTAATTGTCACATTTTGCTGTATTTAAATGTACGGTTCAGTCCTGTGTGCCAAAATCTTAATCTTTACTTTTTTTGCTCCTCTTCCAGTTCTTATTTCTCCAACTGACATTTTGATCCTATGAAAGCATCTTTCTTTACTTTCCCTATCACATCTTTTCTGCCAGTCTTCAGTTTTCATTTGATGATACTTCATACGTCTGATTTACTAGTATGAACTGTACATTGTATATGGTTTTGAATTTCCTTCTTAACTATTCTATCTGCCATTTAATTTCCCTTTCATTCCAGCATATGCAGGTTAATAAAGTGCTTTTGTTTTTAATGGTCTTATTTCCTCCACTCACTGTGCTGCCAACTAAACCGCATTTCTCCCCAGTTTCCATTCTGTTTCAAACCTCTTATTAATATTCTCCTGAGACCCCTCTTTGAAACCCAGAAAAATGTTCTGTTCCTCTTACACTAATTTAGATTTTCTCTGTTTTATATTTGCTGGGTCAGAGCAGTTAACGACATGCGTAGTGAATGAGATGGGTTTATCAAGAAGCATTATGATATTTTCCTCTTTTTGCACTTTATCTTATTGTTTCACTCAGCATCGTCCTCTGCTGCTCACGAAAGCAGAAAGCTTTGGGGAAATCTCAAATTTCATTTTCTGCAATGTCGATGAGACTATCAAAATATATCCACATGAGAAAAGGACTGAGGTTATATGACATTTTGCTTAAGTAATTAAAGCTTAATCAAATACATTTTGCAATTAAGCTAAATTGGCTTATCTGTCTGGCAGATGTTTGATCCAAATCATTTTCTCTTACCATAAGAGGTACATTAAACACCTTAAACATAAATTGCTAATCCTATTTTTCTTTTGTGCCAAAGAGCTTGATGTGAAAGTCCTACCAAAAGTAGAGCGGCAGCTTCATGCCAGGCGTTGAGAATTTTAATTTATTGTGACACGGCTTATGGGTTCTCTGTATCTGCGAGGATGTCAAAGGATGAGAGCCATCTTCCATTCAATCCGCTGACTTTGTGTACGTGAGGAACAATGCAATCCCGAGTGTTTAGAGATGATCCTTCAGGTTTCTGGAGTGCCGACATCCTATGGTTTTTTCATTGGTCTTTGATTACTCTTTCAGTGCAAGCTCTGGGATGTGCCCGGCCTGTGTCCCAACTCACTGTGCTAAAGATGAAGTTTCATTGGTTTGAACATATTCTGACTTCCTGCTAAAAATTTAGCGTTTTCGAAAGTTGTTATCGAGTTCAAGGCTGGAAGAAAAGGGTTCATTTCTCCCTTTGGGACTGAGTTACTGTACTAAACTCTGGAATCAAGGGAATAAAAATTAATCGTTTTCAATGGGTGTTTTATCTCATTTTTATGAGCCTGAGATGGACCTCACACGTGTGGAAGCATTCTAGATTACAGCTTTTGAGCTTCTGACACTTAAATTTGAAGATGTTACTGATTGTTTCAAAGCGAGATGATTTCATCCTGCTGTTTCTACAGTTTTATAAAGAAAAATGGAAAAATAAAAGCTTGAAACTGATTGTAAGTTCAGTTATATTGAAGTTTTAACAGCTATTGAATTAGGAATTTGTTTGTTTTTCACTTTGACTGTAAATTCTCTCGACACACTGTACCGTCCAACAGGGAGAAGAGATGGTAGACCTTACTTTGGTTGGCACAAAATGAGTCTGCTGTGAACTCATTAAGACGGTGGTCAGCAGCCTCAAAGACGACTCTCTTGGGTTCGTAGTCTCTGGGCCTCGGCATAATTGTTAGTAGAAAAAGTCTGAGAGCTTGATTTTATACCCCTGTTCCCATGGAAGTGATTGGAAATCCTGATTTAGATCATGTGGATGGAAAGCGAATACTTTTGGTAATATATTGTATATGGAAATTATTAATGTAGTTCATTATACTGAAGTTTAAGCTACATTTTTGCTGTAAACCACCAGATTCCAGTCTGGCTCTATAGTGCATTTAATCAATTCATGAAAACCCTATAAATTTGAACAGAGATATAGAATACATTTAATATAGTTTGGCTAAAAATGTGTTTGAGGACAGTTATTTTCATAGTAATAATACAATAGTAATTTTGACATTGAGCATTTTTGTTAATACTGTTGATGTTAAGTTTATTTATCTTTTTCATTTGTTTTTTTTCTTCTGTAAATGGGAATTTCCCGCAAGGGATTAATAAAGTCATTCTACTTCTGATTCATTTGGGTCCATGACCTGAGAGATGGAGGACCTGGCCTTTCTCAAACTTCAGGACGGAGCATAAAAGAGGCACTGTGATCTGGATCCATAGATAAGTGAATCAGACCATCGGGTTTTTTCTTGTTGACCGCTTGGACAGGGTTAGGGATGCGTTTTACCCCACATTCCTTTCAGTCATTCTAATGGACAAAAGAGTAAACTCCGTATAAATCCTTGCGAATGTGCTGCATGTTGTAATTACAGAACTAAAGTCACCAAAATAGTCATATCAGTGTTTATTTGAAAATAAGTCAGTGTACAAAACTCTACAGTACATAAGGTTCAAGTTGCAGTAATATCCATCAGTAGAACATTTTTTTCAATGTCCAAAGAGTGGTTTGGATTGACATACGGTGGCTAAATGAAAGATTTGAACTAACCTTTGAAACAAACTGTAGAATGTTCGTTTGACAAGCATATAGAGGAAACGTGGGTGATGGCTGTAAAAATGTAAAAGGCCTACTCAAGAGCAAGTCTTTGGTTTTTCCCGTTCAGCGCTCCCATCCAGAGGTGAGTGTGCAAATATGGCAGAGAGAGAATGTGTGCTGCCTGAGCTGATAAATGGTTATTTAACACAGAATCGAACAGAGTGTTTCATAATTTAACGTGAAATGTCACTAATCGAAAGTTCTAAATATCCTGTTTCTTACTTATAAAAGATAACGTCACTAAATACTACGCACCGGAACTTAACACACACGTTTTCACAACAACGAGGAAATAAAAAATCAGTTACAGTCTAAATAGAATGTGAACATGCTTTCTTTAACATCAAGTTCTCTTTGGTCGCACCCCTGCACAGTGCCTGTAACCAGCAGTACAAATGCATACAGATTTGTAACACGTAAAAATGACACGTCAGATAGCACCAAACATCGCCGTATGAGCATGTTGGATCATTACCTATGTAATGTGGATATAAAAAGAAATATAAACATACAGCATGTGACCTATATTGTTTAAATATATTATATTTGTGTACGCATGGATTAGTAAAGATCATTTAGCACAATATGAAACACTTAAGATTAAAAGCCTCTACGGCAACTACGATTTCAAAGATTTTAGAATACATCACGGTCTCTTACAAAACATCAAAGGATTTCACTAGGTATGTCATATTAAATCTTAATTCATAACTATCAACATGATACATATCAGTCTACCACGGGCAACTACTTTATTTTGTGATACAAGTGTCTGGGACTCCACTGTCATCCCTCGGTCAAATGACGAAAAAATAACTTTCTTTATCACTCGGAGTACAAAAATAATCCTGTGATTCTCAGAGAAAAACTGTTGCTCATTTTCTGTCTCTGGAACAAATCGTCACACTTACTCTCTCGTGTAACAGTTTGTCCCCTTTTTGGCGTAAAGGGCAATGTAAACACTGTGTGTATTGCATTTTTTTCAAGAGGGGCACTTTTGTATTCCAAAGTTCTAACACTCTAACAGAACGGCAACATAGTATAGAATTAACACGCGTGTCCACCCTGATGCTGATTCTTGTCTGCACTGCACTCAAAACATTGCTCTCTTATAAAAAAAAGGTGCAGTACATGCTGCTGAATGTGACTCTTTGTACGTACACACAAGTCTTGATGAGGTAAAGACAGTAAGCTGATTCATAGTTCAAATCCTTACCACGTTGCACCGACTCTCCCACAGTTTCTGGGAGGAAAACAGAAATCAAGATTTGTGTTTTGTCCATTTAGCAGCAATTAGAAAAAAAACATGAAACGAGGCAAACTCACATGTGACGTGTGACATGTTCTCTGAACAATAGGAGGAAAGCGGTAGAAACCTATCTCTCAGACTTGACCTTATAGCGCAGGATGAGGTAAGTGGCCAGTCTTAGGATCACAAAGAACATGCCCAGTACAATGAAATCCACGTGCAGCTTCGCATCTTCGACATCCAGAAGCTGCAGGACCTCCTCGGGCTGCTGGAACTTACAGACCTTCATTGGACAATCCAGCTCAGAGCGGTTCATCCCATAGACGGACAGGATGACCCCTTCGAAGCTGTACCTGTGGGTGGGGGGGGGATACAACTGTCGTGTAAAATCGAACGCAATTCAAAAATAAACACTTGCCCTGGTTTTTCTTGTCAATTACAAAAACACTGAGCAACAAAGATTTCAGCAAACTTAAGAACAGGTCATCTAACACAACAAGTATAAACTCCTTCATATTTTTAAGATTTATTCTGCTCTTCTTTGACATTAGACAAACCTATGTGATTAGATATTTGAGACATTTACAGCCTTTAATACTCTATACGCTACTTGACTTTGACAGACTGGTAATGTTAGTTTACATAGTTGTTATTGTTGTTTTTATGCAATAAATAACTTCACAAAACATCATAATGATGGCCTTTAATTATCTAAAATTAAAAAAATATGTCCATGTAACCACATTTTATTATATAATTAAACTCGGTAGCAACAGAATCGGTATCAAGTCACCAACATTTACTTTAGAAATCTTCTTTTTTTTTTTAAATAACATTATCATGTTATAAAAAGCTGCTAGTATCAGCTGCTTGGTATACATTAAATATTGTTGATGGATACTGACATTGTAGTTACCAAATCGTAAAGTGAACCAATGGAACTCATTTTTCAGATGGGTTTTTTTATTTATTTAATGAAGCCTCTAGATTGTGTTTACAAAAGCAGTATAAACCTAGTAATGTGATGTTCGGTGCTACTTATTTATTTTCCCCGCTTGATTTTGTTTTAAAAGTCCAAAGTTTGGCTATTTTTTTTTCTCAGCTCTGAATTTTGGTAAGTCTTCTTCCCTGATTTCATAGATTTATGATGACTGTTATAGAGAACAGAAATGGCTAATGTTACCACTATGACAAACAACTAATTAAAGCTTAAATCAATTCACAGATAATTGAATGTAAACAGTTTAGACTCTGATTGATGGTGAAAGGAGGAACACACCTGACATAGGAAATATAGGAGCTCCATTGCAGATACTTGGGGATTGTGTCAAAGTTCACAAAGAATCCAGAGAAAAGCAGCACTGGGATGGCTGTGACCGGTCCAACAAATGTGGCTACCTGTAGAGGTGTGCAGAGCATAAAATCGGTCTCATTTACAGAACGTAAGCAAAGTAGACGAGACATAACAATACAAAAAAAAAAGGCTGTACCTGTAGTGATGTGGAGGCGGCACCAACCAGAAGGCCTAAAGACTGGGCTACGAGGGCTGTGGAGATGGACAGGGCTAGGAAGAGAAGGTACCGTGTGGCCTCAGGAGGCTGCTCTGTCATCCAGTACACAATACTGCAGTACATGATGGGGCAGATGACCTGTGACAACAATACAATTACGTATGTGCTAAGGTACAGACTTACAAAGGTAAACAGTCCTCACACACACACTAAAATTTTTAAAACCTCTCCACTGAAGCCACCGCTCTTCATAAAACAATAACCAATGTTGATGAACAGTGGGACTTAACCCTATAATGCCAAATGTGTCATATTTGATACATACAGATTCTGAAGTCTTTTGGATGTAAGACTTTTTGCATCATTCAGTGGTAAACGCTTTGCACAAACCCCTGTTGTACACATTCAGATATACCTGATAACAGCCAGTAAAAGACTACACCGAAATATATTTTTGACTTATTGCACGCTAATTTGATCAAAATAATTTCAGTTTTTTTTCTTCATATATTGTTGAGGGCCCAAAGAAAGATTTCAGACTAAAGAAATCCAATATTCTTCCTATTTTTCTTGTATCTGGCTTTAAAGAGTTAAGCATTGTACTCCGATCAGTTTCCGATTTAACAAGTTGCTTTTATAAGCTGTATTGTTATGAAATGTGTAATTCTGATGTGCCATAAAGGGAACTAAGTCTTATCTTGCTGGAGTGACACAACCCTGTGAAATGTCCTCTGTAAAAGGAAGTTTACTAGATCACAGCTCACAATCTTTTCCCACAGTTAAAACGTGAATGGAGATTTGTATGAATCAACTAATGCACTTGAAACACACACAAATATTTAATATTTGATTGATATATAATATGAAACAAGTTTCTCACAATCTCATCGAGCCAATACACAACTCCCTCAGCTGCTAGCTCACCTGGAAAGGGATATCGGCCATGGTCTTGGCAAGGTAGTAGGCTTTCAGGCTGTACCAGTAGTTAAGATGCTCCCTAAGGAACACAGACATCTCCAGAGGAACTGCCAGATGTTTAGAATCACAAGTCAAGATAACCCCGCCATAATGTGTGTTGAAATGGGACCTTATTGGGGTCACAACAGTATCCACAATACAAATGAAAGGTAAAATATTCTCGGCTGTACTTACAGGTTAATACAGTTGGCATTAGGGCTCCAAACATAATGAAGAGCATAGAGAAGAAGAGAAATCCAGTGTTGTTTAAGACCTTACTGGCATCATTGCCAATGTTCAGATAGAGCAAACCAATTAACACACCTATGGAGATGTGGGACATGAGTCTGAGGTGAGTCAAAACCTGAAAAAAGAATAACAGACAAATCCTCCAGACTCTGGTTTTGAATTATTGATAATAATTGTGTCAGGCGTATATGCTCTGAGTCAGAAAGGCCACCACCTACCTGATCACGACATATGGTGATGAAGGTTCTCTTGAAGAGGATACAGAACTGTGTGAGAGTACTAGTGGCAAAAGTATGCCTCTCGATGTTCCCCACATTCTAAGGAAGATCATTTCATTTTAGTTTTAACTGTGAAGTTTTAACAAAGCATGTTTCTGAACTGAACTGAACTAAAGCAATGCAGATTTAGTTAATCTACACTATTTAGTAACCAACTGTTTAGGTTAGAATCATTATACTGTATAATATGTTCTATATTTTTGGTTCTACCATTAGTTCTATTATCACTTTGAATTTTTGGGCAGCAGGCTTGACACATGGTGGCGTAATTGTCATTCCTTTCCATCTTCTGACATGCATTTTTTTGTCACACAAGCCCTTTTAAGTTGGGTTCATCAGTTATTTGATGTGAATAACTGATATGAAAAGTTAATAATGTGCTGTGACCTATGGCTGAATAAAGTGTTCATTCAAAGATCGATATAGAAACCATACTGTGTTCAAAATCCTTTCATACCGTGTTGTTTTAAAAGATTCCATTAAAGTTAATTTGGAGTTCTGGTTAAAGTTTATATATTCTGTGTTATACTGAAATAAATGTTTCTGTCCTTTGTCTTGTTTTATTTTCTTTGCTAGCCAGATTTTCTTTGTTGCTTTGTCTGCTTTGCCTTTTTTCTGTATCTCTAACCCCATCACTCCTTTTGTTAGCAGGCAGCATATCTATGATCCACTTGCTCCTCCTCAGGAATTTAGTTTTCATGTCTGTTTTTTTAAGTTTTTGTGTGCTTAACTTTTCTTATAGCACCTGTTATTAAAAATCAAGGTTTTTTTTCTATTAGTTTTATTTAAAAATGTTTTTTAGCTTTTGCGTTGCTGCATTTGAATCGATCATTCTAATCAAATGTCTCAAGGCATCAAATTTATTTAAAATGTCCAAGGTAGCCATGCAATGTGAACTTGTAGTGGTGGAGTGCATATTTCATTTGGTTTTAACATGAAAATATCATAGGATTTGACTAATAACTGTTCCAGATTTCTATATGAAAGTCACATAATAAGGGTTTTTTATAATTAAAAAGTACAGTTTTTATTATATGTTGCTATTTAATTTTTATTTGAAAATAACTGAAAATAATTTGTTCTCATCTAGAAAAAAAGAATACATATATCCGTGTGTAAGAGATGCTGTGTAGTCTCACATTGCACTGGATCTATTTCTTCAAACAAAATTATTTGTTTTAAAAAGAAATCCTCAGTAAATTGTTTCTAACTTCATGTAATGGGATATTTATCTCAGAGTGCTTTAAATCCTAAATGTTAATTTCTAATATTAGTCAAAACTGACTCATAGTATGCGCCATATTAGGAATACCAAAAATAAGTCTTATTGGCAATGGCACAGTTAAAGGCCTATAACATAGAAAGTCAAATACATTAAGTTTAAGGCTGTACATAAGCATCAAACTAAATAACCATAAAAAACACATGTACCACAACATGCTTGTTATCCAGCATATATTGGAGAAAAATAGCACATTATCTGTTACATACCATGGAGCACGTTGTTGTACAGACCGACGTGCCATTGGTGTCACAATGGCTCTTTTTCTCCTCTAACGCACACATCCCACCTTGGACTGCCTCAAACAACACAGGGTTTAGGTCTCCATATTCTCCTGATGCCACCTCAATGACTGAACCGGAGGAAAAACGAGAGGCAAAACTGCTGCATTAAATGAGTTTGAAATCCTGTTTCAACCTCGATTACAATCTGTTTTTTTCTTTATGAAAAACATTGACACATCTTAAAATTTGTGGCTAGAACAAGTCCGAAATAAATTAGAAAGTTCAGAAATCTGCATGGGAAATGAGAAAAGTGCTTACTACACCAATGAGAGAGGAGTGTTATCCCATTCTTGTCCCATTCTCTAACCCCACTAGTTTTCTGGCTTTTTGTTGTGGTTTGTATCACATAATGAAGCACATGTTTTGTTTTTGTGAAAGGCCTGGGCCAATAGCAGGATGAGAATAAGCAGTTAACCTAACATTCATGGTTTAATAGGGTTTGTTCTCAAGTACGAAGTCGTTTCTTTTTAGTATATTTGACTTTTTTTACCCTTTTGTTGCCCCATCTCAACTTTTTAACAATGTTCTATTATCAAATTCAAGATGATTTATTGTTTTTTTAACATAGTTTGTTTATCACAATTGATTATTTTTCTTTCTGTTATTTCTCATTTACAAAATAGCCCAAATTCATATCAAATTGAACGTTGAATATGAACATACTGAAGTCTGCAGGGTTGTGGTAGGTGGGACAGAAGAGGCCAAGAGTCTTCAAGTAAGGGATGAGTGAAGGGACTGCTCCTTTGTAGATGCACTGACCCTGACTGAGGATGTAAAGCTGTGAAAAAAGCAAAACCAGGAGCTGTTTTACACATTTGGTAGGTTTGTGGAAAATGTTGCATCTTAGCATGCACTGCTTACTATCATTTCCACTTAAACATTCATATATACCAAGCCATTCTTTCAACATTCATGGATATTACACACCTTGTCAAACATCTCAAACAATTTGGCACTTGGTTGATGAATGGTGCAGATTATGGTACGTCCTCCCATTGCCAGGGAACGCATTAAGGACACCACTTGGTAACATGACACACTGTCTAAGCCACTGAAAGCAGAGGAAACAGAAAGAAATGTAGGCCAAAACTATCATTAAATTAAAATTAATAGAGGACGCATCACATTGAGACAATACACTGATTACTATGCAGGTGAATATTTTTAGTTATATTTTCATCTATTATATCTGTTTTGCAAGAATTCCTAGCTAAATGGACCCAAACCAGAGTATAAATGCCCAAAAAATAGACTGCACATTTCAGTTCATGGAACCCTTGAAATATTATAAATATGACGGTTAAAAAAATACAAAATAGATTAAAGGTAAAAGTACCATCTAAGACATCTTGTAAAATAATTACTAAAATGCACCTCCGAAAGGCGCTCACAGTAATTGTTCATTATTATGAATTATTATTACTAATGACACATTTTTTGGGCAGTTCAACAAATTTGGTGAATTCTTTGCTTAATTTATTTTATTGTAAAATGTTTTGTATAATTTTGTTTTGTTTTAATTTTTGTAGGAGTTCAGTAAAAACAGGATGTTTCTTCCATCTATAAAACAGGAAACCTGATAGTCTTAAAAATGTACTTTCCAGGACTTTAAATCACATTTGTTAAATAAAATTGTAATAAATAATAAAAATATAAATAAAATACAGATTCTTTGAGATGGCTTTTAGGTAATGCTTTACTTCGTCACTGTTTGCCAAAAACACAAAACTCTCTTCATTTGCCTGAAGGGTCTCTGTTAAGGGATTTCATAGCAACACATTTCTAGCTTACTCCCTCATCGAGTGGCAAACATGATTTGCTGATTCTAAAGAAGCTAGATAGACAGATCATCAAGTTAAACTCTTAAATCACAATATAAATTAGATTTTCAATCTGAAAATACATCCTAAAACTTCAGTCCATTAACTGATCAACACTGTTTCCCTATTTTCTACGTTGCATCGGCAGATACGACATACTCTTAAAAAGTCTGAATTCAAATGGAAACATCAGCAGTGCATCACTTCTTGTCTGTCTTACCTGGTCGGCTCATCAAAGAACATGACCGGAGGATTGTTGACCAGTTCCATCGCGATGGCCAGACGCTTGCACTGACCGCCTGACAGTGAGCTGGTACGAGTGTGAGCACAGTCAACGAGCCCTAAAGCAGTCAAAATCTCATTCACCTGAGGAAGGGAGTGAGAGATGGTGAGAGTCGCGTTATAGGATGTAAAGCAGAATTATTTTTTTAGAACTGTACCAAGTTTAAAAAGAATAGATAAGCATACAGTTTCAAGATAAGGAAACAACTGGACGTAGATTTATATGTGTGTATGTGTCTGTGAAAAACAAATATGGCAGATACAGTAAAAATATTCCTCTAACATTTGTTTAAAGTTTGACCTGTTTTGTCTCACTTGTTGAATGAACAGAACAGGGATGTAACCATTACAAAAAAAAATTTAAAATCTAAATTGATGTTACATAATGTGTTAAATTCCGGTTTCAGTCCACATCAAGAACCCACAAATGTGCCCTATATAGAGCGATGCCAGGAAACTAAATAATGCCTTAGACTTTGGTGTTAGCAGTACATGCACATCTAATCCAGTGGGTAGGTATGTCCACAGGGTGTCAAGAAAAAATGCATTTGCTTCCTAAGTGCTTTAATCTTGCCGGGAAGCAATTAAGCATTTCTTCTGTGCTTTTAAGGTCTGATTTTAAGAGAATAAATTACATCATTTTGTCTCGTGCATGTCGAGTTGATATGAGATAATTGTGTTGCTCACCAGTTCTTTTTTCACACCCATGGTTTCATTAAGCTTTAAGTTGGCCGATACCTACGGCAAAGAGAATAAGTGTGTAATAATTATATATCGATGGGTCGATGGCCCATTCCTGCAGCACACAAAAACATGACCGAGAAGAATTTGAACCGTATAAGACTCACAGCCACTGTGTACATGTGACAATACCAGCCTTCTCACCATCATGGCCTCTCTGACAGAGAGGTGTGGCAACAGCAAGTCCTCTTGCATGATGTAGCAGGACATTTTCCTGAACGTCCTCAGGTCCCTGGGTTTTCCATTTACCAGGATCTGACCCTTCATCCCTGCTTCTCTGAGGATCAAACACACAAACCAAATTGTTTACTGCGTTAAAAACCTAGTGACCAAATCATGCAAAAAAACAACTGTAATAGAATAACCCAATTTCTTTGTCTCTCTACTTTCTCACCTGTACCCAGCTAGAATGTTCATTAAAGTGGATTTCCCAGACCCCGAGGGCCCCATGATTCCTATCAGTTCTCTGTTGCAGAACCTTCCAGAGAGGCACTTCAATAAAGCTTTGAAACCTAAAAACAAAAAAATGAGGGAATTCAATAGACTCTTAATGACTAAAATCAGTCTCATTTTAATAAACAATTTAACACGTATTTGTGTTTTTGCTGACACTAGTCCACATGGACTGCATGGCTCTGGGCCTGCTTCAAGGATCATTAAAACAACACCTAGTCTTTTGTGGTTAAGAGGGAGCTGAATCTAAAGTCTAAGCTTTCAAATTAATATTTGAGGTAAAAGAATAAGGCTGAACTGGGTTTCTTCAACTAAATTTGAAGTTTCGAATACCAGGACAAAAAAGCAAGACACTTGTTCAACTCTAATGATTCTAATGGGAATTTTAAAACGTGAATGCTCATTGGAATTTTTTCAGTTTCTTGTCCACTGATACTCCCCCCACTATTCTCAGTACTTCTAAAGATTACACTGGAAGAAGTAAAGAGAAACAGAAGGATGGTGGTTATCCTGACCATCCACCTGACAGAGAACGCTTTAATCTCAGAAATTGTAGTCTTATTATCATATAATCTATGGGGTTCAAAAAGTCCTCAAAAAGCTTTTTCACTGATCTTCATTTTAATCACGTGGTTGTTTCCCCTAATACAATAAGTGTTCAGAAAAAAGATGGGCAGACATAGTGTATGCTACCTCTCCTCCTCCAGCACGGCCCCTCTTGGACAGTGTAGGAAACGTTGATAAACTCCAGATCCACGGCTGACCGCTTGGGTAGGTGTGAGAAACGCTGTGCGTCGGTGATCTGGTTCTCCACTTTCTTCAAGTGGGTTAAGATGGACGGCTCCCGCTGGAGTTGAGACGGCGCTAAAGGCTGGCTGCCGCCATTGCACATGACGACCTCCTCCATGGGTATACTCACAGAATCAGGTTCCAGGGCCTTATTGTCCATTTCAACTCTCTTGACAGTGGGAGTGGTTTTAGAGAAACAAAGTAAGTACAAAAACAGAGATCATTCATGCTTCATTAGCTGATGACGAATGTTTTACAATATAATTACAACGCAAAAAAATAAAGATGCAGACAAAGCTTTTTTAACCATTTTCCAGGATTTGATTAAAAATAAGCATGACACAGAAAACAACTGAGAATGACAAAATCCCAAGATTCGATCTTTAGGTTCTTTTTAAAAAAAAAATTGTATTTTTATTATTTATAAAATTTCATTTAATTAATTATGAATTAACAGAAATGTAAATAAGCCCCCTTCCCCATATTTATACATATATATATATATATATATATAT